>OZ024741.1:123384739-123407239 GCA_964016885.1 Eledone cirrhosa
AGCTAACACTTTAGTAGCCTTCCGTTCTGTTTGCACAGCATTCTCTTTCGCGTTGTCTTTACGTAGTAGCATCCTGTTTGCAGCTTTGGAAGCTATATTATGTTTTGCAATTAGATAGCGAAATTTCGAAGGTCTTGGACTTGCAGGAGACGAATTAGCACTGAAGCCACTACTATCTGCCTGGCTTTGTATTTCTGAAGATCCCTTGTCTAACTTAGAAGCAGCTGTGGTCACATTCTTGGCCAGAAGCTTGCGGTTTTCGTTGCTATCCATTGCCCACTTTCTCGTAGAAGGCACCGTTTTGGTCGTGTTACTCGTTGTATGGGATATGGGCATTTGGAATCGTTTATCTAGAATGGGATTTTTCTTTACTCGTCTGCTCCCTTGAACTCTTCTTATCATTGGGACGCCTTCATCTTTTTTCTGACTGCACAGCCGGGCCTGTTCATTTAGTAGCTGCATTGTCAGAACATTGGTTACAACCATTATGACAAGCGGGATAAAGAATGCTATGATAGAACCGTATATTATAAAATAGTCATTGTTTACTAGACATCGTCTTTCCATAATTAAATTATGTTCATCTACAATGCCGAGTACTGTGATTGGACTGCTCACAACTAACGACAGTGACCATACAATCAGTAGCTTTACAGCTACAGTCACCTTCGATTTATTTCTGGTTTTTAATGGGTAACGTATTCCAATGTATCGGTCAACTGATATTGTACAGAGATGCATGATTGATGCAGTGCACATCATTACATCAGAAGTCACATAAAAATTGCACAATCCTAAACTGAGACTCCAGTATCCTGAAAAGAAAATAGAAAAAATCAAATGTTAATCGAAGTGATTATTGGAGTAAACATGATAGAATTATACAAAATAAAACACATTGTAACTACTAAATGCCAAAGAAAGGTAACAATAATTGAATGTATGAGTTCTTTTAACTGAGTCAATGGTGGGACAATAACTCCATTCTATGAAACGGAAGCAAACTGCAATTTTAAATATGTTTTATTTTACTGTTTTCTGTTTTATTCTTTCATACACTTCGGTCATTAGGCTAAGGACATGCTGGAACACCATCTTCGTATTAAGCAAAGGATGCAATCAGCAATTTGTTAGAAGTACTCAATTGATGTAAATCAGAATTTTGTATACGAATGCAATACAAAGATACAGGTCAGATCTTCGGTGTGATGATAATATATTTGTTTCCTTCTATAAATCGTGGAAGGTGTGTAAACGATTATGGGTATTGCTCGTTCACACTGATTCCGTTATAAGAAAGATTTCACATTTGTTCAATGATTTGTGTTATATGATTTCAGAATAATTGTGGGTAATATGTTTTTCTATGTTTGAATATATGTTTGTAATATGTTTGTATATATATATATATATTTATATAGGGAGTTGACCAGAGAAAGCACTCAATGCGTAGTTTCCAGTAAGTATAGCGCTGTAATAATAATTGTTTCTACTTTTGGCACAAGGCCAGCAATTAACCAGTACATTACTGGTACTTTATTTTATCGACCCCGTAAGGATGAAAGGCAAAGTTAACTTCGGCGGGAATTGAACTCAGATCGTAAAGGGACGTAACTATGCTGGAAAGCATAATCCAACCCTCTACCGATACGAAGATTTGCCATGTCTACATCACGTTTACGCGTGCGTGTGTGTACACTACTCAGTAATAAAAAGTAGAGTGTAATAATAATAATATATACGACGATTTGCAATGTCTTCATCACGTTTACTGAATAGTGCCACGCGTTTCGCTATTGAGCAGCTCAAGGTTCGATCTCTATCGATCTAGCCCGACTCTGAAATCAAAAGGTCATCGGATCGGACCTCTGTTGTTTTAATGTCATTACAATGAAGACATAACAACTCGTCCTTTATATATATATATATATATGTATGTGTGTGTGTGTGTGTGCGCGCCTCTGTGTGTGCGTGTGTGTGTTATTGTGTGCGTGTGTGTGTGTGAGCGTGCGTGTGTGTATGTGTGTTTGCGTGTGTGTGTGCTTTTTTTGACAGCGGCACTATTGATTCCTACATTCACAATACATAATACTATAGGAAATGATATTCTAGTTCAATAAAGTGTTCACTACTGGTAATTGTAGGACGGTGGATTGGCAGTATCATTAGAACATCTGTTTTGTGGCATATAAGTACAGCCTTTTACGTACTGAGAACAAATCCTGCTGAAGTTAGCTTTGCATATCTTCCTTACGGGGGTCGATAAAAAAAAACAATTTTACGCACAGGGATCAATTTAAGCGACTTTCCCTTCCCCTAGGATTGCTGGCCTAAATCAGAAATTCTTTTTATTATCATTTCTGATTTTGTTGTTATTGTTGTTGTCATAGTATTATTCTCGTTACTACTTCAGCAAAAACTGCTTTTTCTAATCATTGCTGAAAATAACGTCAATTAATTCCTCCAGCGCTTTCCTTTCAAAACCAAAGTCACATCACCGAAACATCCAGTTTTAATGCGATCCAACGACATAAGAGGAAATGATCTTACAACAATTATTTCCTTCCGGTTTTGCTTTTAACTGAATTTCATCTTTCTAGTTCAGGTCTCATCCCATTTTTGTTTTTCTGTTTTGAAACTATGATTAAAGCTTGTCATCCTTCTTAATGACCGACCACAACAGAAATAAAAGCCCTCCATCCCAATTTAACTTTTGAAAATCATAAGAAATATGAAACCGGTAAAGTAAATAAATAAATATTCTTAAATTTCTTTTCTTTATATATATATATATATATATATATATATATATATATATGTGTGTATGGGTGTATGGGTGTATGTGTGTGTGTATATATATATATATATATATATATATATATATATATATATATAGGGTGTGTAAAATTCCCAAGATCCGTGGACGAGTTCTCTCCAGCGGTCTCTGTCCCACATTATCTCTGCCATGTCCTGCGTCTCCAACAGACCAGTGTCTGTCCTTATGGAATCAACACACGTTAACATTGGGCTTCCTCTTCCAGTGTGTCCATGTAGGGGCTCCCACAGGAGCACTGAGTGCAATGTCAACTCTGGATGTCGGTGAGCATGTCCAGCTAACCTCAGTCTCCTCTGTGTCACATTTGAGCTGACCTTTTGGGAGGCTGCCATACAGCTCTGAGTTGTTCATCCTCAGTGTATAGTGATTAATATTCAGAGCCATCCTCAGCATTCTCATATAGCACCCATCCACCATCTGAGTCACTTTCTTGGTCAGTGTCCAAGTCTCAGACCCGTACAGCAGCACAGATTCCACTACAGCAATGAAGAAGAAGATTTGATGCAGGAGGTTGCGACTGTGTCGATGTGTGTGGGGCTGAGAATGAATGAGACTAAAACAAAATATCTGGTAGAGAATTTTAAGAAGGCAGAGGGGATCATTAATGTAGGCGGGAAGCCGCTAGGATTGGTTGAGGACTTCCTGTACTTGGGAGCAAATTTTTGGAATACGGAAGATGATGTGGTTGAGAGGAAGAGCAAAGCCTGGGCGGCGTGCCACAGCTTGAGATCGGTGTGGAAGTCGGACCTTCGTAAAGACCTGAAAATCCGCCTCTTCATATATATACACACACACATACACACATACACACACATATATATATATATAAATATCAAGTCTGCATGTCGGTGATTGTGTTGTGAATGTTGTTACCCTCTCATACACTTTATTGCAAATTGCTACAGCATACTCAGCTAGCAATAATGAGCTGTACCAATTGCTAATTATAACCCAATTGACCGGTGCTAGCCAACTCCATGGTGATAAATAACCCTAATATGTATATGGTGTATGCACTTGCTCATTAACTTCACCGGCAAGCTTCTCCGTTATTCTCACAACCGCATCAGCCATCTTCTAGTAGATTTTCAAATATAACGTATATATCTCAAATATTGACATATAATTTATTACGGTTATCACAATATATTTCTAAATTATTCTATTATTATTCTATGACATATTCCAGCCGACAAGCTGAGACCATGATGGGGCACCAGTACTATCAAGAATTCCTTCAATCATAGCATTGTTTTTTATTTTATTTTTTTTATTTTATGTTTTCATTATTGATATACATAATATATGACCACCTGGATACTTTACTGACGAAATATATAATTGTTTTATCAAGCACAATAACAGGCTTGAATCCGTTTATCTTTGAGTTCACTAAAGTATAATCATGCATACATTTATAAATAAGCTACATATAATGTTCAAGATTTCAGAAATTTAGTCTCTGGCTCAACTGCATGGCTCAAAAGATTAGTACACATTCTATCAATATTTCAACCACAATAAACATAAGCATATTCTGATTATGAATGCTGGTTTCTAATATAGTCATAAGACCAGCTATGTTAGAGGAATAAGGAACTGTAGATTAAATGGAACTCAGTACGGAAGTGGCTCGTGGTTTTGTGGATCCCCAAATAAGGAAAGGCTAAGTTTTCCGCAGAGGAGTTTAAAATCTATACACAAAGTTCCAGAATTAATAATTAAAAATATTCCATCTGCTGCTCTAACTATATTGCTAACCCACAGTCATACATTTTATATAATAGAATATTTCTCAAAATACAACATAATTTCACTGCTACGATCGATCCCTAAATTTTGGAAGTGAGTGAATGCATGATTATGTTATTAGGAACATCACCGCAACCTGGCTTTGGGTTTATGTCAATAATGCAGCACTGTTGGTGGATGTCCTTTATAACATAAAATCCGCTAGTTGACCAAAATGTTGTGATTGAAATTTGATACGACAGAATTGTGTGGAGCGCCTTTGGATTGATAAATCCATGTTGTTCTTGTGTGGTAAACTAAATCAAGATATATATAGCATTTACAATCATATACATACTGTAAATAACTACCGTACGGTCACGAGTTTGATTCCCTGTGCTACTTTCTGCTCTTTAGCAGGTTATTTAATTTCATGATATTCCAGTCCTCTTAGATTACATAAATTAGTTTCAATAGGCCCATATTTGTCAGATATGTTATTATTCAAAATACCCATGAGAATTACATTGAATGTGCATCTTCACTCAACACATACACTTAGTAACAACAGAATAAACAATCAAACAACGACACACCCTTGCAAATGATACGAAATGAAATGATAAGAAGTAAATTAATACTATTATTAATCTTATCGTGGCAGTAGTTCTAATGAAATGTACTTTATTGTAATTAATGAATGAAGAATGTTGAGAGATATACTAAATTTACTAATTATTTCATTGTGAAAATATATTTACACATATAGTTCTGATACATAACTATGTGAGAATGTGATAATTTAAATGAGGACATATTAAAAAGGTATGGTTAGGGTAATAGTGTCATGAGAGTTGGCTTGAGTCAGGCACGCATCAAAATGATTAATCTTTTTGTAAACGTATTTCTAATGAAACGCTCCTTTACAATGAATAATTTGAAAGTATTTTCTAAAATTATTGATTATTCAATTACAAATACAGTATATCGTAACATGTGGTTCTTAAGTGAAATATCGTGGGAGAATTTTAATATAAACGGCTTCTATTTCAGTTGAGTGGTTTTGTTTCATAGAGTTAGAATCGGTTTTGAATTGGTATCAAACCTCTTAATCTGCACATGGTCGTCTTTCAAATAAAATACTCTATTAATGAATAAGTTGAAGGAATTTCATGAAATTATTGATTATTTCTTTACAAACAGTTTTTTTAACGTATGCTTCTTATAAAGATATGTCGGACGATTTTGATTGAAATGGACATCCTTAAAAAATTGGGTGTTTTTATTTTATAGGACCGAGGCCTGTTGCCGCTCGTTTGGTATGAAAAGTGATAATATCATTACTTACCTCTGAACTCATGTAAAATGCTAAATGGCATCACAATAAGAGAAACTAATAGGTCGGTGACAGCTAAGGAGAATAAAAAATAGTTGGTAACAGTTTGAAGTCTCCGTTCCTTAGCAATGGCAAGACACACTAAAAGATTTCCTGTGATTCCAAAAATGACGAATGGAGCCGGTGCTAGAGCCCACCAATTGAGGGTGTTATCAAGGTTTCCTGAATTTAAACTCCCATTGTTTGTACCATTAGTTCCATTGAAGAAACATAATCCATCATTGCAAGGATTTTGAGTAAAATCAGGGTGTGTAAAGCTGGATAATGGCCTCTGTCCAAACGACAAGTTAAGTGTACTCCCATCATCAGCTTGTACGTCATCTGTCTGTGGATCAATTCGGAATAGATCTCTAGTTGTATGAAACTCCATCACAACGGAACTTTGGCCGAAACTGCAAATAAACAAAAAGGGAGAAATGTATGTAAATTATCAATCTACTATTGCATGAATATATATTTGTTATATATATATATATATATATATATATATATATATATATATATATATATATATATATATATATATATATATATATATATATATAAGTATAACTTTGTTAGACTATATATATGTGTTTGTGTCTGTATTATAACTGTATTTTTGACCGTTGGTCAGACAATGGTAAACATTGAGGACCGAATGAATTAACTGATATAAATGATACAGAAGCGAAAACCAACCAAAAGTGAGTGTGTTCTGTTATTAATGCTGGCAATATCATTACAACAATATGACCCTCCCCAAGTATAACAATATATATATATATATAGGAACGAGTAGGACCCCGACGGCTGAGCTCAAGCCGTTTCGACGACTAATTCTGGACTAAATGAATATATATATATATATATTCATACGTACACACACATATATATATATATGTGTGCGTGTGTGTGTGTGTATGTATGTATGTGTGTGTTTGTGTGTGAATGTGTATTGATGTACGAATGTGTGTATGTCTTTGTGAATTTATGTTATTTGCTTCATCTTGTCCCAAACATGCTGTTTCATACTTCAGTGTTAATTCAAATTCCATTCCTTGCCGTACGGGTATGTGCACTCTGACGTTTTTCTTAGACGAGCTGGTAAGGAACATGGTCTACAGTATATGTAGCAGACAAATTTGGGCACTGCCACATTAGTGACTAATTGTTTCAATTTCTATACGAATGTCTTTGTAACCAAGGGATCATTCTTCTCCTAAATGTGAATACACACACTCACACACACACACAACACAGACACGCACACACGCACACACACACATATATATATATATATATTTATACATATACAATGATATTAAATAAATGGAAACTATATTTATAAAACCATATTTATTCTATTATATATATTTCAAGTGTACCAACAATTTTGCTACGCTTTCATCAGATAAAATACAAAGTGTGTTTCATAAATTTTGACATAGCCAATACCTTAACGGTTGAAGAGGAAAACTTCAACCGTTAAGGTATGTTCCTTGGCTATGTCACAATTTATAAAACACACTTTGTATGTTATCTGATGAAAGCGTATCAAAGTTGATGATACCCTTGAAATATATATAATAGAATAAATATGGTTTTATAAATATAGTTTCCATTTATTTAATATCATTGAATATTATACTCCAGAAAAATTGTTGTGTGCTCTTAATCAGTTATACACATTTATATTTGTTGAATTACCAACGAATTTATATTTGTTGAATTACGAACAAATTGAATATCGCTTCAGCTTATATATATATATATATTAGAATTGGAGCTCTGAAATAGCAATATATATATGAATGTATATATAATTTATTTTGCAATACACTTTATGCTTAATTAAAAAGCATTTTGAAGACCGTATGCTATTGTTTAAGAGTAGTGACAAACTCACTTACTTTAATCTCAGCAAACAAGGGGAGATAAGCCGACAAGGCCTTGTTTCGCATTTATTGATGCTTATCTAGGCTAACTACACCCTCCTGTCTACTGAGATCACTGATGTTATATTCTTATAGAATTCCAGTAAATAATCAGGAACTGATTATACAGAGCGGTTGCCGGTCAGGCAGAAATTAAAAATTAGAATTGGAGCTCTGAAATAGCAATACATATATGAATGTATATATAATGTATTTTGCAATACACTTTATGCTTAATTAAAAGCATTTTGAAGACCGTATGCTATTGTTTTAGAGTAGTGACAAACTCACTTACTTTAATCTCAGCAAACAAGGGGAGATAAGACGACAAGGCCTTGTTTCGCATTTGTTGATGCTTATCAAGGCTAACTACTCATCAATAAATGCGAAGCAAGGCCTTGTCGGCTTATCTCCCCTTGTTTGCTGAGATTAAAGTAAGTGAGTTTGTCACTACTCTAAAACAATAGCATACGGTCTTCAAAATGCTTTTAATTAAGCATAAAGTGTATTGCAAAATACATTATATATACATTCATATATATATACATAAAGTATGGGTGAAGTGAGAAAAATCAAGGAATAGAGACAGTAGTCTCATCTCATATGTCGACCATTACAGATAAGTTGTTTTGGTGCTTTAAAGTCGATACCAGTGGCTCTAGCGCATGAAGGGAAGTAACAAACGGACAAAGGTCGAGACTATAATTTTAACAAATATTTACAAATAAATATTTCTACGTTTGGCACATGACCAGCAATTGTCGCAATGCATTACTGGTGCTTTATTTTATCGACCACATAAGGATGAAAGGCAAATTTAACCTCGGTGGGATTTGATCTCAGACCGTAAATAGCCGTAGCTCTATGCTGAAAAGCATGGCGTTCGACCCTCTACCGAAAACACAAAGGATAGTAAGGAATGGATAAAAGACAAAACGATTGACGTAACGACTACTTTCAAAGAAGAGAACAGTTGCCACTAACCCATGATCTACATCTGAGAAGCTATAATAGTGGTGGATGTATCCATATTTTCGTTGTGTTCAGTAAATCACGAAATTTACCAACATTTATGTATAGGAAATGTTGCCAGAATGAGAGTGAATTTGTAATAAAACATCTAAAAAGTATTTTAATCAAATATGATTGTTCTGTCTATATAATTTATCGGGACTTCTTATTGATTTATATTCATAGATACATACATACATACACACGCACACACACATACACACACAATCACACATACACACACACCGAGACACACATACACACACACACACATATATATATATATATATATATATATATATATATATAAATAACAGATTAAAGTTTAAGCAAAGAATCGCTGCGTTCACCCTTAACGAGATCTTCTGAAACCGATTCTTTGCTTACACTTTAATCTGTTATTTTAATAAATATTTGGTCTCTGGTTTTTATGTATTTGATATATATTTATCCTTATCGAGCCCTGTTTGGATTTTAGTCTTCATATTTATTATTATTACTATATATGTATGTTTATATATATATATATATATATATATATATATATATATATATATATATATATATATATATATATATATATATATATATATATATATATATATATATACACCTGATCGCTGAAAACTCTGCTAAGTGTATTGCAATCGCTTGTCAGATTACAGGAAATTGTGCACTATTAGTCTACGTCCAGTCACACGAACCTGTAACAGATCCTGAACAAGCAATACTTGTGCTTCGAAGACCATTTCCAGTTGGGAGAAGCCTTGCACTCGACCAATCCCAATCTCTGAGCATCGAAAACACTGCCCGAAAAAAAGAACTGGTAAACATTATCGGATGTTTCGGATGCCGCAGGGATTCTTTTTTCGAGTTTCTCTTAGAACGGTTTTGTGACAGCAACCGGTGGACTTTCACTCCCAGGTGAAAAAAAATGTACTATTTTGACGTTGACTCTACTGAGTTACTCTGCCCTTTGCCGGGTCTTCTATTTCCTCCCACAGGTTGTCCAAATATGACCCTCCTCACCATGTAAGCTTGGAGGGGTTGCCGGTTTATTTACCGAAAACCCGACCATGAGACAGGTTGTACTGGGTTACCTGTTGCCAGAAGCTCTCAAGAGTGACCTGACATAAAAAAGTTTAATAGAACAGCCTACATATATCTACTGACCAGGATTGCACAACAGAGCATGATTTTCACCGTCTCTAGTAGGCCATTGCGACAGATACATGCATACACACATACATACATACATACATACATACATACATACATACATACATACATACATACATACATACATACATACATACATACATACATCGCTGTTAGCGAAAATCGCCGATACCTGAAGAAGGTAGATGAGAGAAAAGTGCTTAATAAAAGATTCAGATGAAACCAAGCATCAGTCTATAGAGATATGAAGGGCAAAATAATAAGTGACCCTGAGGCCCCATCTCAGAAAGACATAGATTCCTTTTGGAGCAAAGTATGCGGTGAAAAGAAGAATTTCAATCAAGATGCAGTTTAGCTATGAGAAATCCGAAAGAATTATTGCTCCTACACTATAACAAAAACATACGAAATAAGTGAGGGTACCCTTGAGACTGAGATAGGAAAACTCCAAGATAAGAAAACACCAGGAAGAGACATGATTGTTGGCTACTGGTACAAAAACTGATATTCTATCGGAGGTATCTTACTGACCTCTACCAACAAGTTCTTAAGGGAGATACACTTATACCAGAATGGTTAACATTAGCACAAACATTACTGGTCCCCAAGAACAAAGACACCCACTTGGCAAAAAACTACCGACCCATTACATGGCACAACCTGATGTATAAGATATATACAGCCTGCCTGAACCTATTCCTCCAAGATCACTGTGAAAATAATAACATCATCACAGATGAACAAGCACCTGGAAAGAAAGGGGCTTGGTGATGTGCTGAACGACTCCTAATCAATAAAACTGCGATGTTGGAGGTGCGACAACTTGCTAAAATCCCAGACATTATTGTCAGAGCCATAGAGAGGCTGTCTTCTTCTTGGACTACTATCCTAAGGTTAAAAACAGAGAGGGATGACTCTATTTTCACTGATAAAATAAAATATTGCAGGGGTATATTTCAGGGGGATAGTCTCTCTGTGATATTGTTCATCTTGTCATTAAACCCCTTGTCCTTTCTGCTCAAGAAATGTGAGGGATACATCATTGGCTCACAGGACAAAAATACGAACCTAACCCATAATTTCTTTGTGGAGAATCTGAAACTCTATGCCAAGAACATGGATGCGATGAAGAAAAATCTTGACCTGGTTACAACGTTCTTAAAGGATGTAGGAATGGAGTTCGGCCAAGATAAATGCTAATACATGACTGTAAAGCGGGGAAAAACAACAACCCAATCTAGCAAATTGTCATCAATGGCCTAACTGTTTCACCGATATCTGATGAGGACTGCTACAGATACCTGGGGATAGATGAGAACATATCCTATAATGGTATCTGTAATAAAGAACGCGTAACCAGGGAATACTACACCCGATTAAGAATGATATGGTCATCGGAACTCTCTGCGCAAAACAAAACAGTGGCTTACAATGTGTTTGCTGCGCCTGTCCTAACACCAACGTTGGAATACTCAATTGGACGATAGACGAAATCCGAGCAGTTGATGTTGGAACTCGAAAAATACTGAACAACACCGGAAACTTCCACATCAACAGTGACATAGATCGCCTTAACTTGAAACGTAAGCAGGGAGGCAGAGGCCTAACATCAGTCCAGACAACATTTGAATGTCGCATCATATCTCTGCGACATCTACGAACCTCGAAGCGTAGAAGCCGTTTCTCGAACAAGTCTATCTCCATGAAACTGATAAGATCATGAGAGTTGTGAAGGAACTCTTCGAGAGATATTCCCTGTGTTATAATCATAAACTCACACCCAGGGATGTCGCTCAGCAGTATCGCAGTGAATCCATGGATGAAAAACTGCATGCTTATCAGCAAAAAATCTTGCATGGATATGTTGCCAGGAAGTTCCAGAGTGAGAGTAGTACAGATAAGGAAAGTAGTCTATCTTGGACCAACAACCGCTATATTGGCTCCCACTTTGAAGGATACGCTTTTGCAATCCAGGAACCGGAGATTAACGCGAAATACCTGATTCACAAAAGAGATAGGGATGCAGGCAAAACACTTGGATGTGATAACAAGTGTAGACTCTACAGAACTAACATACAGGATATCACCCATGTCATCAGCAGCTGTCCAAAATGTCATCGCGGTACTATTTTCCTATGAGGCATGATGTAGTGGCTAAAACACTGTACAATGCAGTTCGTAAAAAAGACAGCCCCGATAATAAACACATTAAAAGCTACAGCAATGTGGAAAACATCCATGTACATAATATGAAAGAGTACTGGTGGAATGTTCCAGTAAAAACCCCAATAAAATGCAGGCATAACAGACCAAATATTATGATATGGGCCAGGAGAAGAAAACATGCACAGTAGTGGAAATTAGCTGCCCAGCAGATGCCAATATAATATTAAAGATTAGTGAAAAGGAGAATATTTATGCAGAACTGATGAGAAATCTGCAGATACTCCACCCTGATTACACCTTCAGATGTATGCCTGTGATTATTGGGGCACTGGGATATGTTAGTAAACACATATACAGATGCAAAGCATATACACATGCACACATACAACTCAAAACATACACATCCACAAATACAATAACATCCATATCTACACATGCATGCATACATACATATCTACCTAGTTGATGTTGTGTAAATTCCAATTTGTGTCTGTTAGAAACCGACCCTCTCTCTCTATTGGTAAAACTTTGTGAAATTATAAAACCAGAAAAACATACATACATACATACATACTTGATTCACAAAAGAGATAGGGATGCAGGCAAAACACCTAGATGTGATAATAAGTGCAGACTCTGCAGTACTAACACCGAGGATATCACCCATGTCATCAGCAACTGTCCAAATATGTCATCGCGGTACTATCTACCTATGAGGCATGATGTAGTTGCCAAAACACTGTACAATGCAGTTCGTAAAAAAGATAGCCCCGATAATAAACACATTATAAACTACAACACTGTGGAAGACATCCATGTACATACTATGAAAAAGTACTGGTGGAATGTTCCAGTAAAAACCCCAATAAAATGCAGGCACTGGGATATATTAGTAACTGCCTCAATACAAATCTTGGGATGGGAAGCAAGGCTTCACAGGAACAGAAAGAACACAACTAGTTAGGAAACTCCAAGTACAATCCATTAATGGAACAGTAAAAATATGTAAAACATTACAAAAATGTTGCATCTAATAACTGCATATACACATGTACAGATACAAAGCATATACACATGCACACATACAACTAAAAACATACACATCCACACATACAATAACATCCATATCTACACATGCATGCATACATACATATCTACCTAGTTGATGTTGTGTAAATTCCAATGAGAGCGTCTTGTGTCTATGTTAGAAACCGACTCTCTCTCTATTGGTAAAATTTGTGAAATTATAAAACCAGAAGAACATACATGGATACATACATACATGCATACATAGCTAGAACCATCTGGAGCGCACTTAGGAAAACAAAATTAAAACAAATGAGGAGGAATATGTTGAGATAGATGGCACTGAAGAATACTGGTTGAACATGAAAATATAAACTGCCACAAAATTAAAGCGCAACCGGCCTAATATTGACGTTTGGGACCACGCATTGAAAACGTCCATTGATGAGGAGTTTGTAGATGCAGTATCAAAGATACACTTTCAGCTTCATACCCATCATTATTGGAGCAACAGGTTATATACCAACCCGCTTGGACCAAAGTATAACATAGACTACAAATGGCTATTTTGCAATACATTCTTGCGATTCAAGGGATGACAATATTATTTCTTTTACAACCTTGCCACCAGGAAGGTGGCCGGTCAAAAATGTACTCGAAATTAAGAGAAAGGGGGACATACATACATACATATGTACATGGTGGCTGCCAACTCGTTTTCGAGTACGGCCACTAATTTATATCCATGTAGGAGAACCCCTACTGATGCGCTGAACGAGTGTGACTTTTTAGTCCAGCCAGCGACTTGAAAACTCTGGTACAAACACTACACTTGTGACAATCATTGACACATAGTGCTGGGCCCATGGTACCATGTGAGGACAAATGCAAAGAGATCTCCAAATATAAAGCAATGCCTGTCCCGTGAAGCTTTTATAGTGAGCAAAGGCACTGCACAAAGCCATTCCCACTCTCTTAACCAAGATGATATTTACGAAAAAGAATAACAAGTCAACATCATTGGATACCATCAGGGTTGCAGGTATTATATCAGAGTTTTGCTTCTCCTAGAATTCTGCCTTGACAAAGGCTAGGGGGTCATCTTTCCCGGTGATTTTGGATGACTCATACATACATACATACATACATACGTAAATATGTACATACATACATACATATATATATAGAGATATGTACATACATACATACATACATACATACATACATACATACATACATACATACATACATACACATTCCATACTGTCTGCTGAATAATCTTGATGAAAGCTGTCACTATAAGATCAAATGTTTCTCTATTTACCAACATCTTTCTTTGGAAAACTTTTATTTCAGTTATTAATATATATATATATATATATATATATATATATATATATATATATATATCAATCTCATCTGACTGATAAAATAATCTTGTCGTCTGCATGCATTGATCCATCTACCAGTTTATCTATTAGTACTATTTCTACTAATAATGCAAAATAGTAAACTATATCTTCAGTTGTCAAGCCATCTCTTTCCTTTTGTAGCGCCGTCAATCAACCGTGTTTATATTTCTATTATACCGAACATTCTATTTTGTTAGTATTGCCTGTTTGCTTTTTTCCTCGTTTTTCTTTTCTTTGGAAGTAATCGTTTGTTTTTACGTATTTACTTTTTTCTAACTTAGCAAAATATATATTATAATTCTACTTTTGTTATTTTCAGTGATGTTCCTTGCGTATAAAAAAAGCTGCATTATTCTATGACTCATTTCTTATTCTTCTATATCATGTATTCATTTTCTTTTAGATACGTTTTCACTCTTTAATACAGAGGAATTAGCTTACTTTCGGTATAATACTGGTGTCGGGTATTAGACTGCATCAATACTGTGGCACGTCTTTGCTTTGATGGGCGTTAGTCGATCAAATCGTCATTGATACTAATTTCAGTCACATACCTATTTCATGTAGGTCTCTAGAATGTTATGTATTGAAGACAAGGTGAAATTATTTAAAGCGGCATAAAAAAAATTCAAAACCGGTTTTAACGAGGGTAAACATGAACACGAATGCAAATACACAAACACACACATATATATATAGAGAGAGATTATAGTTTTCCCTGGTAAGAATTGACAATCTGATGCTCTTTTTTCGTATATGTCAAACGCGATCTTCGTCAACTTTGTGAAATCAATACATTTCATTCTATTTGGTATCACTGATACTTTTTGTTGATATAGCATGGACGAAAATTTTGGAAAATCATACCACAATTATAAGGCCTCTCTGTGTTCTATCATGGCAAACTCTCATTTAATATCGCCTCAATTGAACAAAGCTGCTGAGTGGCATTGTGTAAACGGTAACTGGCTGAAAGCCCTTCGTGTGAATTGCATCGGCCAACCAATGGGCCAATCTTGTCTCACATTATTGCGCACTGAAACCCGACTGAGGACTCCGTTATGGGTATCCATTTGCATATGAATTTCACGAGCTTTCTTTTCCTTTCATCGCACAATTGGAATACGCCTATTGTGAAAGCCGATAGAAATTGAATCCTTTGCATTAACGGATTTAATTAATGCATTGATTTATTTATCGAATGTGTTTATCCATTTCTGATTTTTATTAATTTCAATTTTCCCCTTTTTTCCTGTGCCAATGGATCTACTAATTCTACTTTACCAATTTCCTCTGACAGTAGAAGTATAACTTATCCGGAACAGTACACTATTCTTCCTTTATTATGTCAAAAAGGTTCGTGACATCAAATAACGAAATATATGGTAAAAGTGTAAACTCGTGATCTGGATTGTTTTTTCATACTTACTTTACTCTAGTTTTTATTCTTGTATTTCTAATTTGCATCATAAATAGTTTCACAAAATTAGTATAATCACATGATTTACATAAACTATACTATTTTCCCTGAATAATTTCGTTTGACTAAAATAAAAATCATTTCTCAATTAACCGTTATTATGCAGCAACAATAGAGCTACCTCATAGAAGGGTGTGGCACGGTATTGATAGAATCATAGCTGTTATACGTTCTGAGATCATTCAATATGGATACTAACATCGTCACTAGAAGCTTTCCTGGAATGGATACATCTTTTGTGTTTTATTAACTCCTGATATCGACATTTGCATCAGAAAATATTAGGAAGCTACCTCATTCTGAATGAGAATAGTATCCACTTGAAATGTTTAATATTTAATATCATTTCATATATCCTTTGATGAGTTCCTTTCATGTCACCTTCGCTCCTTGCTCGCCCTTTCCTTCTTTTTCTATTATGGAGTTGCAATATATACCATAATACACTATTAACTTCTGTGAATACAATATGGTGGTGAATGGAATGGAAGTGCGGTGATATGGAAGCTCACTTCTTGTTTCTCTCGCATAGCCGATTCCACGAAGGAACGAGTGAGTGAGAGACGGAGAAAGAGATTATTCATATATATCATATATATATGTATATATATGGAGAGAGAAGAGAGTGAGAAAATAATATATATATATATATATATATATATTTGGGGTCCGTGTGTATGTGTGCAGTAGAGGAGGGGGAGGAGGAGGAGAAGAAGAAGAAGAAGAAGAAGAAGAAGAAGAAGAAGAAGAAGAAGAAGAAGAAGAAGAAGAAGAAGAAGAAGAAGAAGAAGAAGAAGAAGAAGAAGCCAGTACTTGACTGTTACTACATTTACTGAAACCGAAGCGAAAATATGCAATATTTGCCTAGGCGGGTTCGGTAGTCAGAGCGCAGACAGCCGGAATGAAATCAGCAAAGCATTCTATACGACGCACTGGTGATTCTGCAAATTTGTCGCCTTTTCCAATATGTTTAGGCTTTCATACACTAACCATGCTTTATTACTCCTCATCACCTATATTTTAACTAACCCAAAGTAAAAGAACTCGCAGAAATATATGTAAATATGTGTGCGATTTATGTTACTTTCAGACACATCCTGCAATGCCAAGAATTTTTCGGGAAAAGATAAACAAAACAATTAATATATAGTCCTATCATTTCTCAACCATGTGGTTATGTATTAGGGGAAGACGAATAATAATTTGGGTTAGTGTCTTTCACTATAGCCTCAGGTTGACCAAAGCTTTGTGAGTGGGATTCGGTAAGTGGAGTTCGCAGAAATCCGTCGTATATGTACGAGGTGTGTCAGAAACTGTCGTATATGTACGACGTATGTTAGAAGAGAAACAGGACTGTGGTCGCTAGAAAGAAAATGTTTCAAATTCGAACTACACATACGAGTTTTCCCCTTTATGACCCTCCCGAGCTTGTGGAAAATGAAGAAGTCAGGTTCCGTTTTAAGACGCTTGAGCATATCCTGAGACACGTGCCGGTCCGTCAGGTCATCTAGGAGCTTCGGCACTATCTTCGCACATATCTTACACATGTCCAAATCTTAGTTGATAATCTTCCAAACGCTGTACCTTAACGTAATTGTTTAAAAGATTCAAAGTGATTCAGCATGGGAAAATGCTTGCCCTTCGAACTACAAATTCAATGTAAAAGATGGCGGCCAACCGTTTCCATCTATTACAATTTGCGTTCAGCCGAAGCTAAGGTAAATTACACCAGTTCAAGATGACACCCGACCATTTGCTCATGCTGCTTTTACAGAGAGGGAAGAGTGTACGTTAGAACGTCCTTTTATTTTATTTTAAATCACAATCTCATATTTCAAAGAATTCAGGTAGATATCTTTAGATTAATTAAAAACATGATTGCTCTTTTCATCTCTACTATTTGATATATTTTGCGATATTTTATTGCACTTTCGACTCTGTATACAAACTCATATCATAGACATGTATTTACATTATATTTCCAGAGCATCTATGTTGCTGTTGGTCGTCAGGCGCTTCCGGCGCCGAGTGTTCCAATGGTTGTTTTCAACGGAACAATTTGTTCATGAAATTAACCTGCAATTTTCAGATAGTTCTTCAAATAGGTGTACACTTAACGCCCATCTTATAGTGTGAAAATGTTGGTTCTTTGAATTAGAAGTAAAGCTCATTATTGCCAGCAAAGTGAAATTAAATGTCTTGCTTAAGGACAAACACGCTAATGGGAATAGACATCGTGACTCGACGATTGACAGTCGAACAACCTAAGGATTAATTCGAGAGCCTTCACTGTGTCCCCGCAATATATATGTTTGGTTCAACGTTGTTGACGTATTATTAGAGCTTCTATTTTTTTATCGATTCGAGAGACAGGTGTTTGAAACAGTAAAATGTTGTTTTTGATTTCTTACAGACACCAACTTACTTCTGATGGAATATTTTCTTATATACCGTTCGATTAAATTCGCTCTCTGTTGTACGTTATTTTTTATATGACGTTCTTGAAACGTCTTTTTCTCTTCCGGATTCTTTTGGGCTTTATGTTGTTGTTTATTATCCATATCTAGATGTTTTTTATTATCCATATTATTCTTAAGTATTCTCTGAATATCAACAAAATCTTCAAGATTATACAATATATTTTTATCATTATAGATTATATATATATATATATGCATAAACATACATATATATATATATATATATAACACACACACACACACACACACACACACTTACACACACACACACACACACATATATATATATATATATATATATATATATATATATATATTCACAGACATTATATATGCACGTCTTTAATATTTTTATTTCAGCCGATTCTCTTCCCTAGCAGTTCTCGCTAGGTCATGCTCTATTGTAGTTTTATCCATCCCACGCAAATATCACGCCCCGTTCTGTTTTATATTTACTCCTTCTTTACTGTTTCTAATTTTCTATATCTTTCTATAATAATGAGTTTTTTTTCTCACCTTTTACACGAATATTTCGCAATCATTAAATCCCAAGCTCGAAATCTCTACGTGCGGTATAGCGTCGTGCAACATGATTTGCAACGTGGAGTTACGGCCCTTTACCATCTGAGTTCAAATCCTTACTGCTTCGATAAAATAAAGCACTGGGATAATTGCTGGCCTTGTGCCAACAATAGAAACAAGTATTAAATATAGCTTCAGGTGTAGCCAGGCGTTGTGGATGATATTTGGTAGACGGTTTCTATAAGCCCAATCTCATCAATTCGAACTGTAATTCAAAGTCGCAACCTTGTCACACATTTGTCACGTTCAATCATCGAGTGAATTACATTAAAAGTATGTGACATTGGAAGGTCGAGCTATTTACATCTTAATTTTATGATCAGTCTGTTCTGTTGATTGGAAAACTAGAAAATACATCATCGCAACCAACGGTTGTCCAATCTGTCTTTTGCCTAAGGAATACGGCCGGTCACATCTGTTTTTCCTTTCACAATCAGGGTTTTCTGTTGTGCAATGTATCACATATTATTTTTAAATGATCGATTGCGAAATGTTCATAATTATTCACATTTTCAGAAAACAATCACTGAAGGATGTTATGCATTCTATGATACTGATATCCTGCTGGAATTAGCTGTCAAATTCTACCTTAAATCAAACTCTAGGAAACTATACATTGGAGGATGTTATTCTGGATGGAAAATACATTAACATGTTTCACGGTCAGGTCGATCTGTCGGGTATAATGCAGGCTAAGAACAAAGATATGATAAATCGTCTAAACTGAATTTAAAACAGCACATTAGACTCCTTATCACTGTTGTCACATACGACAGTGAACAACATGAAAAACGACAAGCCTTTTTATGGATATGTTGTCTTACTATAGCAGGAGTAGCACTGATTGTTAAAAAATAATGGCATAGAAGAGACTCAGAAAAAAATATTACGATGATATAAGTCATCTTGACGCACTGAAACTAATTGAGACTTCTTTTCATGACTAATTTCTAAACCAACTGTAGAAAATATCATTATTATATCTATCATAAGAGTTACGGCCCTTACCATTCTGAGTTCAAATCCCGCCGAGGTTAACTTTGCCTTTCATCCTTACGGGGTCGATAAAATAAAGTACCAGTAATACACTGGGATAATTGCTGGCTTTGTGCCAGAAGTAGAAACAATTATTATATCTATCATCACTCGGTGGAATTTCGAATAAGTTAAACAAGGGTATTGCAAACAAGATGCAATAAAGCGCCAAATCATTTGGAATGACAAGCTCGTAAACAATCGCCTGTATTTAAAATATTATGTTTGCGAAGATGAATCTATCGGAAACCGCCAATATTAAGATAGCTAGCGCATCGGGTAACGGTACCTGGGTCCGACGTTGAATTCGCCATGATTCTGCGTGTGCGCGTATCACTTTAGTATGCATCCCAGAGGAGAGCCTTATCACCTCCCAACAGGAACATTGTGAATCCATCCGGCTGTTTGACCTCTTATTGAGCTGATATCTCTCCCGTCTCATCCAGCTACTATGAGAATTTAAGATTTGTTGCGCTTTGACTGAGTCATTATAATATGTCTGCAGGGAACTAAATCTTTCAGTAAAAAAAAATACATACTCTAGAAATCCAGTTAACTACTATTATCAATATCCATGATTCTAATTCCATTAAAATACAAGAGAAATAATAGTTAATAACTGATGCATAGATAAATATTAACCTGGGTTTGGGATAGGCAAAATATTTAGTCATTTCTTGAAAAGTTCTACGAAATATTTGACATTGGGTCGTGAACTCATATTAAATGAATCGGCTACAGTACTTTCCAACGTAAATATTTAATTGATATACTTTTTAATTAAATTGCATGTCAGGAAATCCACTTTGAACTCCAGCAAGACTGATTATTAATTCACGTTCACAAATTTGCCTAAATAATACAAGACTTTATTTAATTTATTTACTAATTTGGTAAATATCGAGAAACCTTTCAAGCAATTTTTTATCTCTTTATTTCGGCCAAAACATTAAAAGCTGCTAACAACACACACAACAAATCATAACACGCATGAAAACTCATGGATTAATTTTCAGAAATGAATATGAATGTCAAGCTGTTTATTCATAAAGTGAAGTTTTGGATATTCAGCCAAAACTAACTCTAAAAATAACAACAACGATCGTTGCAAATGAGGTTTCTGCTACCCATAGAATCTTTTCTTAAACGTTTGGAATGATGCCAGTAGATATCCTAAGTCCCAGTGATGTATTGATAAAATAATTGAATGAGAGATAAGCAAATAGGAATTAACCTTTAAGTGAGAGTGATAAATTCGTCAAATTGAAAAATGTAGGATGCAGCAATAATCTATTTTTATGCATTGGCTGAATCGTTAGAGCGTCGGACAACTTGTTTGCGGTATATGTTCCGACACTTTACATTTTGAGTTTATATCCTTCTAATGTTATCTTTTATTTTCATTCTTTCTGGCTCAAAGAAATAAAGGTATGGGGATCGATTTAATCAACTTACCCTCCCTCCAAATTACTGGTCTTGTGTTTACTTTTAAAACGGCTGTGTCGGGACTCCTTCTGACTCATTATGTCGTTGAGCGTGGCATATCAGTTGGAAACATCCTAGCGGCATGATAATGGGTGCATGCTGAACTCATCGATGACAGTTCCACAACGGCAGTTACGTGGCGCACACACGTGGAGGCCGATGCGTTGGGCTACTTCGGATTGAACCATGCACCGCTGTTTGGCTGTGAGGCGGAAGAAGGTGAGGTGATGTTAGTCCAAGTCACACTCGATTCACATGAGGGTAGACCTACACTTAATTTCGTCCCAGTTACATTGCATACTGGGGAATATCGAGGCCTTCGCTAATCCTGTCAGGCTGATACTGCTCCATTTCTTAGGGGCACATCAGATTCTGCCGTCTTGCTGAGGACCTTGCTGATGAGGCTGCGACTGGAGAAAATTGAGAAAAGGTAGGCCTGCAATCCCAGATGTGATGTCTGTCAAGGCCGAGTCCACTAACCCTCACACGAACTTCAGCTGTTCCCAGCCAGTGCAAACGAAACTGACATTGCTGATAAGTACCACACAGCGCCCCATGATGGCATCAAGTTCTTTTTTCCCTTTGTATTTTACTCCTTGCTCGTTCCTTCCTTTTCCTTTTCTTAATGGCATGTATAGTATTTTCAACGCTGTCTCCATTTCTGTATGGTTAACCAAATAGAAATATTTATATAAAAATAATAGAAACCATTTTGCATTAACGTTTATTAAGGCAGCAAATTGGCTGTGTTGTCGAAAGATCAGG
>OZ024741.1:123412239-123434739 GCA_964016885.1 Eledone cirrhosa
CATGTGATTTCTGCTCAGCCTTGAAAACCTGGAATACTAGTTTGGCGAAAGATAATGGCAGCCAATACATGGCCCGAGGAAACTGGAGTCTCAATGACGACCGACATAAAAACGAATTGATTTCTCAATGCTTGGTATTTTCTCATATAACATTCTTATGCGAATACTGGAGCCGGGCTTTATGGAGAAATTGATGAGGACGACACCAGTGAAAGAGTAGAAAGATATAATGCCTCTGATGAAAACCTCCCACTGAAGAAGGGCTATATATTTGGGCGTCTAATCTCCCTATGGTCTATGCAAACATGCTCCAGTCGGCTTTCCTTTAATTATGTTATTCAGGACGTAGCGCCATCAACTGTGTTCCAGCAGAAGCTAAGGACGGGTAACTTGCGATGATGATGTCATCATTTCCGACTTTGGTCGTTATCAAGCTAATGCTCCCAGACACACGCGGTGCATATATATATATATATATATATATATATATATATATATATATGTACATATATATATGAATAAATATACAGTATATATATATATATATATATATATATATATATATATATATATATATATATATATATATATATTGAAATCGAAACCCAGACATCCTTAGTGAATGCCATAAAGCCTCCAATAAGACATTCTAAAATCAGTGTCAATTTGAAATCTAAATACGTATATATATACATATATATATATATATATATATATATATATGTACATATATATATGAATAAATATACAGTATATATATATATATATATATATATATATATATATATATATATATATTGAAATCCGAACCCAGACATCCTTAGTGAATGCCATAAAGCCTCCAATGAGACCTTTTAAAATCAGTGTCAATTTGAAATCTAAATACCTATATATATATATATATATATATATATATAACGGCGATGAATTTGCTTTGCGAGGTTTTTTATATGAAATCGTGTGTCGAAACAAGTATTGTTATATTTGGGGAGGGTCATATTTGTGTAATAATATTGCCAGAATTAATAACAGAACACACTCACTGTTTGGTTGGTTTTCGCTTCTGTGTCTTTTATATCGGTTAATTTAATTTATTCGGTCCTCAATGTTGCCATTGACTGACCAACGGTCAAACATACAGATATAATATAGACACAAACACAAAGAACTTTGATTGACTATATAACAATATTTGTTTCGACACACGATTTGATATAAAAAACCTCGCAAAACTAATATATATATATATATATATATATATATATATATATATATAAATATAAGTATGTATACGTACATACATATATGTATACAGACGTACGGTAGTATGTGTAAACATACATACATGCACACATATATATATATATGTACGTATGGTTTTACCGAACATTTATTATAATGCCGGGTTTGTTTGTAAACAAACAGCCCGAATTATTATTAGCCGTAGAGTGTTCGGTAACCATCATTGCCATTTTGTTCAACACTGACAAAGGAACGATGAACTAGTTTCTAGCTTATTAGCTGTCATCAGGACTGTATACCTTCCTGTCAGTTGATTGAACGTTTGAAAGTATATACTTTCCTTATGCATATAAACGGCTGAGCAGCCTAATTTGCATATCGAGTGAGTTAGTCATACAGTGCTGATGACAGCTAATGAGCTAGAAACTAGTTCATCGTTCCTTTGTCAGTGTTGAACAAAATGGCAACGATGGTTGCCAAACACTCTACGGCTAATAATTCGAGTTGTTTATTTACAAACCAACCGAGCCTTATAATAAATGTTCGGTATACCCATACGTACATATATGTATATATATGTGTGCATGTATGTATGTATATATATATATACTACTGTACGTATGTATACATATATGTATGTACGTATCCATACTTATATTTATGCATCAGCCGAACTAAGAGTGATAAATGACATTTCATTTTTTCCAGTTATCGTTTACGGCACGCCCGGTCGACTAACTCACTCGATATGCAAATTAGGCTGCTCAGCCGTTAATATGCATAAGGAAAGTATATACTTTCAAACGTTCAAACAACTGACAGGAAGGTATACGGTGTTGATGACAGATAATAAGCTAGACACTAGTTCATCGTTCCTTTGTCAGTGTTGAACAAAATGGCAACGATGGTTACCGAACACTCTACGGCTAATGATTCGGGCTGTTTGTTTACAAACAAAGCGAGCCTTATAATAAATGTTCGGTAAACCCATACGTATATATGTGTGCATGTATGTATGTATATACATACTACTGTACGTCTGTATACATATATGTATGTACATAAACATACTTATATTTAAGTATCAGCCGTACTAAGAGTGAGAAATGAAATTTCATGTTTTCCATTTATATATATATATATATATATATATATATATATAACCAAGGATTTATTTGATTTGTTGATTATACAACAAACTCAATTTACACAGATTAGAAGCACTCAACGTATTATCCGAAGTATCATTACTATAAATAATATTAATATATGGAAAAAGCATATTTATTTTATTATACATATTTCAAAGGTACTAACTAATATTTTAGTACGCCTTCGTGAACATCATGTGAACCTCATGTTATAAGTTCATTGAAGATAGATAGATCTATCTTCTATGAACTTATAATATGAAGTTCACATGAAGAAATGTCACTAACCGTACACCAATTATTGCATTTTATTTGACGAAAGCGTACTAAAATATTAGTGCCCTTGAAAATACGTATGATATATATATATATATATATATATATATATATATATATTGATATACTTTGGGGGGGTTGTGTTGCCAATAAGAAACACACGCACCAGTTGCTTTCACTTCAATTTATCATAGTAAATTTATAAATTTAGGAATTTATAAATTTCTGGTTGGTTGGTTGGTTCCACAACCAGATAGTTGTTTATATATTGTCAAAGTTCTTTCGTCACACATTATGTGACCTCTTCAGTGACTGGGGATTCTTTTCTTTGTTTTTGTGCCTCTCCTTTGTTCTGTCCTACGCCATTTTGTTTCTCTGTGTGTGTTGTTTGCTCAGTCTGCGCATGAGCCACATCTGGGTGTCTGTGTGTGTTTATATTCGTTTATTTATTTGTTTATTTACATGTTACCGGTTGGTTGTTTGTTCTATGTGCGTGTGTGTTTTCATTTTGTCCTTAATTGTAAGTTGTGATGTTGCTGTTCCACTCACATTTTCTATTTAATTTTGGTTGTAATTCTTTTATGTTTATTGCCTCTGTGATTTGTCTAAACATTGCGTCTTTTCTGTGTGTAGATTCTATTTTTATTTCTATGTTCTACCCTTATGTTCTATTTTAGCATGTTGGTAGAGTACATATGATTCATTACTATCTTGAAGGTCTCGCCAGTGTTCATTTATCCGTTTCCCTACACTACGAGCTGTCTCACCTATGTACACTATATTTTTATCTCTACATTGTCATCTTATGATATATACTACATTTCTAGTTTTACAGTTAATATGGGGGCTTATTTTACAGGTTATACATGTCTTATCTATACAGAGTGGTCTTTGAAAAGTGTATGTCTTGCTAATAAGTGTTTTTACGGAGGTACCTGGTCTTTCTACTATCTTAATATTGAGTTTATATTTATCTAGGGCCCTTCTAAATTTGTAAGCTAATTCACCTCTAGGGGTTGTATCGATGAACATTACACTCTGGTATTTATTGCTATCATACCATGAGTTTATTCTATTAGCCTTATTCCTAGTTCTTTCTATTCTAGTTCTTTCTATTCCTAGTTCTTTCTATTCTATTCCAAAATGTGCTCCTATACAAGGGGCAGGTCCCATTTGTGTCATTATTTACCATTTTTTCCCATTTGGTTCTGACTCCTCTATACACTCTGATTTATCTCTCTGATTGTAACCAGAGAACTGCATACGGTGGATGAAGTGTTGTATGTGTCTCTCTAGTTCTTCGGGGTTGCACATGTGGGACACGTTTCTCATCACCCGTACCAAATCCGCAATCAATATGTTGATTTTGGTATGGTCCGAAACAGCTGAGTTTCGGTGGATCAGATGTTTGGAAGTCTTGGGTTTGGCATAATGGGAATGGAGGATTTGTTTTTTGTTATTAATGGTATCTAACCAGAGCTCTGTGTCTAGTACAGGTAATCGATGGTTGGGGTGTTTACTTGGGTAGTTTATAGTAACTCTAATACTCTGGTGGATGGAGTTAGCTATTTGCTGGATGCTTTCCATTGTGTTTTTCTCTAGTTCCTGACTGTTCTCTAGTGGGGGTGTCTTAACTACGATGTTTATATCATCAACGTAGCGGGAGTACATTATCAGGGTTAAGGGGTCTTCTAATTGTTCTTTAAGTTTAAGTTTAAGTCTATTGTCCCACCATACCATGAATATGTTAGCTATGTCGCCTGCAATGCTAACACCAATGGCTGCTCCTTCCTCTTAGGCATATGTTTTTCCATTAAATTTGAACATATGTTCCTTAAAAGTTAGTTTTATGCTGGCCCCTACCGCATGTGCAATCATTTTCTTCAGTTCATCGTGGTTTTTGGGTGTCCGTATGGCTCTGGTCCACGCGTTCCATCTATCTGTGTGGGTATTCTTGGCCATTGAGGTAATGGTAGGTGGTATGCCTCTTGCTGGTCTTGTAGGGCACAGGTTGCTAAGGTCATATGTGTCTAGGTAATTATTACTATAGGTAAGTTTAAATAGGAGTCCCAGCTCACTGTATCAATCCCACGGAACTCAACATTGCTCTCACTGATCATTTCTACGCATTTCTCCACAGCAAAATCCACGTCAATAGATGGATACAGGGACACAATATCCATACTACCTATTAGGTCCCTAGATCGGTTACTCTCGCCGATTCTGCTGAGGAGGTCCTCCGTGCTGTCACATACGTCTGGGGACATTTCAATGATGGGGCGTATGATCAGGGAGAGGAAATAGGACAGTCTGTAGTTACTAGCTATTAGCAATGTTAGCTCCCAAAGTATTTTGAGGTGAAACACTAATTTTCTGGATACCTGCCGAAGAGCACAGAAAAGGGAATTTTTCACTTATCGTTGCGAAACGAATTTGGATTTTGAAATTTAAATTTGTCTGCGGAACAGGTTTGGGTTTTGAAATCTAAATTTGTCCAGGTATCAAGGCTATTGCCAATACGCGTTTGTTTTTATTGATTTATTATTTTAAATCGAGACAGGCCAACTGTATTAATTTAATTAGTATTTTTCAATCTAGCTAACTTGGTCATTTGCAATACAAACACTTATACAATTGTATTAGTGTTTATCATACATTAATTTATATTAATTTGTATATATATATATATATATATATATATATATATATAGGAACAGGTATGACCCCGACTGCAGAGCTCAATCCGTTTCGACGGCTTTTTCTGGACCGTTCCTATTACCCACTCTACTACCCTAAATATTGAGTACTTTGGTGCGTTATGGTCCATCTGGTTTCTTACCACAATTCCTTCGTTATATATATATATATATATATATATATATATATATAGAGAGAGAGAGAGATAGAGAGAGAGAGAGAGAGCGAGGGGGGGGGAGACAGAAAGTGAGAGATAGATAGATATACCACTAATCTATCTACCACTCTCTATATCCCACCACATACCTCACACTCTCTCTCTTAATTCCCCCTCTCTCTCTAGACGGTTAATCTATGTCCTCTCTATATCGCATTACTTACCTCACTCTGTCTCACAATTCCCCCTCTCTCACTAGATCATCAAATTATGTCTGCCTCTCTATACCCGACTACAATAGTTTTTTTACTTTGAAACAACAAATGTCTTCACCTTCTGTAAAGAACAACAAAGTTATCCATCCCTCCTCCCATCCTTTTCACCCCTTGCGTGTGGGGGATATCTTTCTGTTTTTTCGTGGTCTGCTTTTGTTGAATTATTTTACAGGAGTTTATAATAAGTTGTGGTAGAGGGTGGTGATAGTGTTAGGGTTTTGGTAGTAATGTGGTGGTGGTGGTGATAGTGGTGGCGTAGATGGTGGTGTTGTAGAGGGTGGTGTTGTTGGTGTTATTTCTTAATTTTGAATCTATCTATCTATCTATATACTACTAAATCTCTGTGATTGTGTGCTTGTGTGTAATTTAATAAAGCCAAAACGACGCATATAGGGAAAATACTTTGAAAGGAAGTTGCCCCTGAAAGGGGAATACAAATGGAATAAAACAAGTTTAGCGTAAATCGGACTCGGGTTCCCTTAGATACGGGGCTTTTCTGTGTACCTTCATCAATAGAGAGAGAGAGAGTGAGAGATACAGAGAAAGAGATAGTAGTTGTGAGAGAGTAGATTGAAAGAGAGACATAGAGAGGGAGAGAGTGAGAATGAGACAGAGAAAGAAAATGAAAGAGAGGGCGAGAGAGAGAGAAGAGACAGAGAGAGAGAGAAGAGACAGAGAGAGAGAGAGAGAGAGAGAGAGGGCTTGTGGTGTTGTTGAATGAAATTATAACAGGTGACTTCAAAGAGTCGAATACAGCGTTACTGTATCTAACTAGAATGTGGTGACTTATATGTATCATATAACTTGTGTTAGGACAGTATGTGTGTAGCGAATATTTCCTGCCAAATAGGAAGGGTATCTAAGTGTTTGTATATATGTGTGTGTGACTGTGACCAGTGTATATAAGATCACAGACACCCACATATATATATATATATGGGGTGTCTGTGGATATGTGTGTGTATGAATGTGTGTGTGTATATGTGTGTGAATGTGTGTGTATGTATGTGTGTGTGTGCGTGTCATTGCTTGTGTGTGTATAAATATATCACTATATATTACGCATAGTTATATAAACAATGATCATAAATTCTAAAATAGAGATGTACACTTTAATAGCTTGCACATTCATATTTTTCTTGTACCATCTACGTCATATGTGGCAACTAATATAGCAATTTTAATAGATCAATGTTAATAGGTACAGTGGATTACCAATTCGTAATAATAAACTATAGGTGAATGTCATCCGAACAATTGTCTGTATAAGACCATAAACATAACAAATGTTTATATAAATATGAATAATATTTATTTTAATCATACAGGCCACAATTACACATATGACCATGCACACACACACACTCACTGACACACACACACACACACACACATACATACACACAGACCACACACACTCACACACATATATATATATATATACATATAAATATGCATATATATATTTGTTTGTATATATATATATATATATATATATATTTATGTATATATATATATATATATGTGTATCTATATATGTATACATATTTATGTATACATATTTATAAATATTATTGTCTGACAATGTATGTCAATATGTCCTTCCTTCTTTATAGCTTTCGATCATGATATTGACTGTGTAATGAACATAAACCTATTGATTAACCATAATAAACTATTGCGAATATGATGTCAGTGATGATTATTATTGTGAAGAAATTGATGGCGATGATAGTTTGTTCGGGGGCGCTGATGAGTTTTGTTGCGTTAATTGGAGTGATGATAATATTTATGATGATTATGATATTGAAAATACCACAAATACTAAGAGGTTAGTTTCAACAAATAGACATTGAAACACAATTTGGTTTATTGTAAATGATTGCATATTGTGCACTACACATATACTCAGTGAATTACACTAGTTTGAAGATCAATGTTGAGACTCGACAGACAGTAAATGATCAAATAATTAGCATATTTGCTGTACATATACAAATCTGGCAGAAAAAAAAAGAGAAATAAGAAGTCAACAAATTATGGGATCAATTGCTCCACAGCCACTCCAGAAAATTCAATATACTTTACGGAATGAGTTCTCTTCAGAAATGAGTGCTTTTAGGAACATAATATATACTTTGAAAAACGTTGTGTATGAGAGAAGAACCAGTCGTTCTTCATATCATAAGCTTATATGAAGCATGATGTGGAGTCCTACAGAACCAGAAGTAACACCCAAAGCTTTAAAAATTAAATAATAATAATAATAATAATAATTGTTTCTACTTTAGGCACAAGGCCAGCAAATTACCCAGTGCATTACTGGTACTTTATTTTATCGACCCCGTAAGGATGAAAGGCAAAGTTAACCTCGGCGGATAATAATGATAATAACGCTTTCTTTATTAAACACAAGGGTTTACATAAAGTAGACATTAAGGACAGTACAGGACAATACAGGGCGGTACAAATGGGCATTTCTGTGTGTAAAAAACAAGAAACAGAGGATGTAATAATAGAACAATGAAAAAATTCCCCAATAGGGGGGAGACTTCCGAGGGACATTTGTGGAGAAAGCCCATTAAAAAGCCACAGTGACGCTCCCAGTTTTCCACCTTTAATTTACAGACATATACTCTGAGTAAGCCCATTCACTCGGGCCATTCTTGCCTCTCTCACCCATCTTTCAACAAAATGCTGGGAAGAGAGCACTTCCCTTTCTACCCTGATTTTACTTTTAAATGAAATTTGAAAAAGTTAATCAGGGCATCACGGAAGAGGTAAGTGCTCGTCTTCAGCCCTTTCAAACGTGTCCACCATACTATCTCTTTCGCCATGACCACCAGACAGATATAAACTACTGCCCTTCCCGGCTAAAGGAAGAGGGCGGGGCAATCCTCACGATGGACTCAGCTGATAGCTGGATCCGTCCTACACGCGACAGCGGGTGTTCGACATAATCCCACAAGTCATCAATGCTCGGACACTGGAGGAGTGCGTGCAGGACGGTTTGGTCGCCCTGCGCGCATCTCGGACATGCCCGGCTGACGGCACCTCCATGCCCGTAGAGTTTATCCCGAACTGGGAAAGCTCCTCGGTAGCACTGCCAGGCCAGGTATTTCTGGAAGTTGTCCATAGGCCCCAGCCCGAAAGTTCTTCCGACAACACCTGATCACCGTCGAGGAAGAGGTGGAGATGTCGTAGCCTGAGCGCGTGTCTGCGCATCACCAGCCACGGCATTCCCAGCCCTCCACGTAGCGGGTGTTGACAGCAGATGGACCGCCGGACCATCGGAGCGCGTCCCTTCCACAAAAAGCGAAAGAGCAAACGCTCCAGCGCAGTGAGGCGGGGCTTAGGACAAGGTACGACGGTCAGGCGGTAGTAGATACGGACGCGATATACGCGTTAGCTACCAGCGCTCGACCTTTCAGGGATAGCTTCCTCTCGGCCAATTTCTGGGTGAGAGAAGCCACCCTGCTCGTCACCTCGTCCCAGTGTTTGTCCGTCTGGAGATCCGGACCGAACCAGACCCCGAGAAATTTAACCGGTCCGTCCGTCCAGCGCCCGACGACTCTGTTGGAGGCATGGACCTGCCTCTCCAGGTGCCGAGCTGCAGGCCCTCTGACTTTTCCTGGTTGATCATTGCTCCTGTCACCGCTTCGTATTCTCTTAGTGTAGTGCCAATCGCCTCGATGTGTTTGGCGTTCGACACCACTACGGTGACATCGTCCGCATATGCTGACACGGATCTTCCGCATCCTAGTTTGCGTGGGACCCCCTCAACGTCTCCAGTTTGTGCAGTAATGGCTCGAGAGTCAATACGTACAAGAGGGACGACAGGGGACATTCTTGGCGGACCGAACGCATGATGTTCAACGGTTCCGAAAGGTGGCCGTTCACACTCGCCACAGAGCAGAGGCCGCTGTGCATGGCAGCGATCCAGCCTCTGAAGACGGGTTCAAAGCCAGCCGCCCTCAGGACTGCCGCTAGGTAACGATGGTCGACCCTATCGAAAGCTTTCGACTGATCTAAATTGATCAAGGACCCACTTGTGCCAGGTTACCTAGCTACCCTCTCTACGATGTATAGGATGAGGTGGAGGTTGTCGTGGAAGGATCTGTCGGGAATGGCGCATGTCTGCGCCTCTCCCACCATACCAGCAACGACAAGTGCCAAGCTCTTTGCTAGCAGCTTCGCCAAAATCTTGAACTTTGTGTTTAGCAGAATTATGGGCCTAAAATTATCTATGTTATCCCACTTGTTTCGATCCTTTCTCAGCAGCACCACAGCTCCTCGGCTCACAGAGCTGGGAATTCTCCCGTTCTGTTGCCAGTTGCAGTAGACGTCCGCCAAGAGGCCTCCGAAAAAGTCTGGCATCTGTACATAAAGTTCATAGGGCAGACCATCCAAACCAGGCGATTTACCCCTTGTGTAGCTAGTCATTTCCTCCCGTAGTTCAGCGGCTGTTATTGGCTTTTCCCAACACTCTGCCTCAGTGGGCGAGAGCCGCGACAGTCCGTCGAGGTAGACACTAAAATCCATCCCTCGATCCGGCCCGCCGCTGCCTCCGAACAACTGAACGAAGTGTCGCTGAAAAGCTTCACACATTTGCCCGGGATCGAGTAGCATGCGCCCGTCGTGGTCCACCAAAGACCGGATCGTGGCTTTGTTGCCACGGCGCGCCTCCGCCACTCGGGCCCATTGAACGGCTTTCGTCCCCTCTGTCTGAGAGCACGTACCCTAGCTCTGACAACGCAGCCTTCGTGCTTTGCATTGGAGAATTGGTCAAAGGCCAATTTCGCCGCAAGTACGTCGGTCGCGATGCTTTTGCTAAGCGCCTCGTCTAATTGTCTAACTAATTCTCCCTCTGCTCTATTTTTCTCTATTGCCAAAGCCTTACGAAACCTAATGGACTCTATTCTAATTGCTCTTTTCAGAGCAAACCATCACTTGTTGTTGACGATGACCCCCGTCAACGCCCGCTTAACTAGTTTGCTAATTCGGTCTCTGTAGGCCTTTCGCGCTGGTAAGGACGCGTTTAGCTTCCAGTAGCCGGGTCCTCGTTCATGAAGCCTATCTAAATCAAGCAAACAGATACCGAATTTGTGGTCCGTGTAGCAGACTATCTTGATATCTGGACAGCCTATGCTAGAACTTATCTATTTCCCTACAAAATAATCTATCTAGATATGATCTGGATGACCCTATACGATTTGTCCAAGTCCCCATTGGCACATTCGGGAAATCCAATCGGTACCTGTCAGACTGTTCAAAACGCCTGAGCAGGTTGATGAGGCTCTTGCACCCTCCCCTATCCGCTAATCCCACAGTCCCAGCGTGCATTTAAGATCCCGTTCCAGTCGCCCACTAACACTAAAGAGCGGGACGTTCCAAGAAAGGTCTCTAGAGGCCGGAAGAAATCAGACCGCCCTATCCTGTCGGGGCATAGACGGCCACTAGCCTGAAAACTTGCCCGTCTCTGCTGGTCACGTCTAGCACCACCAACTTACTTTCTGGGTCCAGGAGGATGGCCAGTATGGCGAGATCCAAACCTCTCCGAAAAAACACAGCAACTCCCCCCCCCCCCCGATCCAGGACGGCTGGGAGATGCGTACACATCGTAGCCGCCGAAGATCAGTGCGAAGGCCCGAACTTCGGATATTCTGGTCTTGCTGATGGCCACTACATCTATGTTTAGTGACCTGAGGTCGTTGAGCAGGTGGCCCTGCTTCCATGACGCCCCCAAGCCATGCGCATTTATGCTGCCTATTCTGAGTGAGGTCATGTTGAAATGGAGTGGGAAAGATGGGAAAGACCACTTACCTTACTTCTCGTAGAGGAAGGATGGTTTTTCTATCCCTTTTCACTTGATCATCTGGTGAAGGGACCGTTGAATCGTCCCTTTGGCTGGTCGTCGGCTCTTCTATGAGTATGTCGGAATATACTCTCCGATTGACTGTCCCTCCTAGGTCTCTGAAATCACCAACTCCGTTGGGGAATTTCGTTTTAATGTTTGCGTATTGCTTCTGTGCTATTGTGACCAGTCTTATGTTCGTTGGTGTTTTGATTGGTGCTGGTATTATGTAGTCGTGCTGTGAAATGTCTGTGTGTTCAATTATGTAAGTCATTAGTTTCTTGTTGTGTGTATTTATTGCTGTGCATTTGATTTTCTGGGGGAAGGGTGTGTTTCTGCTATTTTCTTGTCGTTGTTGCTGGGTGTGTGTGTGTTGTTGTTGTGTTTGCGATGTTGGTGCTTGTGGTGGTGGTGTTGAAGGTGTTGTTGGCGGTGGGGTTGTCGCCGGTGGTGATGGTGGTGCTGGTGTGGGTGGTGATGGTGTTGGTGGTGTTGCTGCTGTGGGTCTCTTTGCAGTAGACTTTACCCTTTTCTCATTTCTTTCCTCCCTTTTCAAAGGCGACGATGCGCTGCTTCTGCGTTTGTGCCTTCTTGCGACCTTTTGCCATCCCTCTCCCACCTCACACTCCATGTCTGATTCTGTAAGGTCGGGGAGGGGTACCAGCTCCACTCTTTCACTTGTTGTTGTTGGTGATGTTTGCACTGGAGTCTCTGTTGCAGCTGCATTTGGTATTGCTGTTGTTGTTGTTAATATTTCCACTGCTGCTGCTGTCTTTGATTTCCGTGGAGTGGGTACGGGTGCCACGGACCTATCGTTCCTGGTTGCCGCTTGTCCTGTTGCTGGTAGCCGTGGAGCCGGATTCGGAAGGAGGGGGGCTTTCTCCTTTCTCAGGGTCTTCTCGTTGCAGAAGGCCCTGAGGTGAGTCTGCGATCCACAGCGGAAGCATTTCGGGCGTTTTCCCTCAACACTTATGGGCATTTGAGTGCTGTTATCGAAGTCTATCACATCCGGGATAGCTTGTTGGTTTGGATTAACATCTCAATGGAGGTGCCGACCCAATCTTCTCGTACTTTTTTCTGTACTTGCAGTACAGTTGTTTTGTCCTCGATTCCGACGAGGACAGACGCGGTCAGCCAAGAAGGGGCCATCCGGGGCGGGGGGGGGGTCAGTTTCACCCTCACAATTTTTTGTCCGCAGTAGGAGGGCACCAATACCAATTCCTCGCTCCTTAGGGTCACTAAGGATTGAGCCTTTGCCTACTGGGGTGTGGCAAAAAGCACACCGCGGTGGCACATTTCTTGCCACGGGTGATATGCTTTTTCCGCTGCCACACAGACCCTAAGGCTTTTTGTATTTGAGCCTCTGTGGCTCTTTCAACCCTACGGGATTTTGTGCTTACTGTACGGTACGTGACCGTACAGTGCTGTTGGTTTTCGAAAAATGTTTCGGCTGCCTTGCAGATTGCTCGGTGTCCGGTTTTCATCACCATCTTCTTTGCTTCCTGTAATTCCTCATTCGTTATAGGGATGGTTTCCAGGTTCTTTGCGATACCTGCAAACGATCTTGGTATTTCTTTCTTGTTGTTGTTGTCGTCAGAGCTGCTGTTACTTTTGTTGTTGCTGCTGGTACTACGCTGCCGCTGTTGCTGTGGTTGTTATTGTTGTTGCTGCTGCTGCTATTGTTGTTTATGCTGCTGTTGATGCTGTTGCGGCTGCAACTATTGTTTTCCTTGTCACTGTTGCTGCTGCTGCTGTTATAACGGCTGCTACTGCTATTATTCATGACGTTAGACGAATGAAATGGCTTTCCGTATTTACCGCACACATTTTTCGTCGTTGTCGTCGTCGTGGAGAAATGTTCCACGGTATGCACGTGCTCTTGGAATCTATCAGAAACTATATTTTCCATTTCTTTACTGGCGTCGCTAGCGATAGTGAAGGGAGAGAGAGAGACAATCTTCTCTCTGATGTAGTGACGATTGGGGAAGAAGAAGACGGAGTATTTTTTAGTTCTAAATGAATATTGGGCACAAAACCCCAATAAGCGGTTATTTAACCCCGAAGTGCCAAATAACGGGCAGAAGGTCTCCTCTCACGAGGAGGAAGGTGTTTTTATCTACATTTTGGTTAAAGTTTTAAACAATTTACAATTGTTATAGCGGTTAAAAATTACTATACCTTACAGAGCCGAGCCTCCGTCAACCATGACATTCAATAATAATAATAATAATAATGATTTCTTTATGACCACAAGTGCTGACATCAAGAAATACATTACAGACGGCACAGGACGGTACAGGACGGTACGATGTGGGTTTTGTGCGTGTAAAGATTTTTTTATTATTTATATAAGAAATGAAAAAGAAAAAAAGACATAGAAACATATATATATATATAAACAATAAACATGAAAATTGAAACAATGAAAAATTCCCCAATAGGGGGGAAATCTCCGAGGGTTGCTCGTGGCGAAAACCGCACAAAAGCCCACGGCTACCCTTACCACCAGGGCAAGCGCCCTCTCTCAATTGTTTCCCATTACTCAATTTACAAGCGTATATTCAGAGCGGTCCGGTTCAATCGGACCATTCTCGCTACATTCACCCACCTTTCAATAAACTTGATAGAAGACAGCACTTGCCTCTCCACCTTGATTTTCATCGTCAAGTGAAACTTAAAAAAGTTAATCAGGGATTCGCCGAAGAGGAAAGTGTCTGTCTTTAACCTGTTCAACCTTGTCCACCACACAATCTCTTTCGCCATGGCCACCAGGCAGATGAAAACCGCCTGCTCCTCCTCCTCGAAGGAAGACAGCGAGACCATCTGCAAAATTGACTCAGTCGATAACCGGATCGGTCCTACACGCGACAGCAACTGTTCAACATAGCTCCACAAGTCAGCAATGCTCGGGCACTGAACGAATGCGTGCACGACGGTTTCGTCGCTCTGCGCGCATCTCGGACAGGGTCGGCTGACAGCACTTCCGTACCTGTAGAGCTTATCTCGAACCGGCAAAGCTCCCCGGTAGCACTGCCAGGCCAGAGATTTCTGGAAGTTATCCATAGGCCCCGGGCTGAAAGTTTTCCGGAAGAGAGCAAACAGCTGATTTTCATCGACGCCCAGAATTTCACCGAGAAAGACGTCGCGCTTCCCCTCCACTAGTCCTCTATAGAACGCCGAGGTGGATGTTCCACCGATATTGGTGCCCAGCTAGCAGATGGCAGTGAGCGCCTGGAGACATTCCAGTTTCCAAGCGCTATCCCTCGGTCTTTTCCTGACCCAGAATTGCAGTTCCGTCAAGGAGACGAGCTGTGGGGAAAACGTGCCCTGCGAACGGCGACCACACCTGTTCACCGTCAAGGAAGCGCCAGAGATGTCGCAGCCTCAGTGCATGTTTGAGTATCATCAGCCATGGCATGCCCAGTCCTCCACGCAACGGGTGTTGACAGCAGATGGATCGTCTGACCATGGGAGCGCGTCCCTATCACAAAAAGTGGAAGAGGAGGCGCTCCATTAGGGTGAGAGTTGGGCCGGGGCAAGGGACGACGGTGAGGCGGTAGCAGATGACGGATGCGATGTACGCATTCGCCACCTCCGTCCGGACTTTCAGGGACAGCTTCTCTCGGCCCATTTCTGGGTGAGGGAGGCCACTCTGTTCGTCACCTCGCTCCAGTTTTTCTCCATCTGGAGGTCCCATCCTAATCAGACCCCGAGCAATTTAACCGGTCCGTCCGTCCAACGGCCCCACGACGCTGTCTGACGGCATGGACTTTCCTTTCCAGGTGCCGAGCTACAATCCCAACAATTTTCCTGGTTTATCTTTGCTCCTGTCACCGCTTCGTATCCTTGAGAGCGGTGTCGAGCATCTGGACGTGTCAGGTGCTCGACACCACCACGTTGACGTCGTCGGCGTAAGCCGACTCGGATTTCTTACATCCTAGTTCGCATGGGACGCCACTAATCGCCCTCAGTGTGTGCAGTAACGGCTCGAGAGCCAATACGTACAAGAGGGACGAGAGGGGACAACCCTGGCGAACCGAGCGCTTGATTCTGAACGGCTGCGACAGGTGGCCGCTCACCTTTACAACTGAGCAGATAACGCTGTACATCGCAGCGATCCAACCCCTGAAAACAGGCCTGAAACCGGCTGCCTCGAGGACCGCCGCCAAGTACCGATGGTCGACCCTATCAAATGCTTTGGATTGATCCAAGTTGATCAGGGCCCCACCCGTGCCAGGTTCCTTAACCATCCTCTCTACGATGTATCGCATGAGGTGGAGGTTGTCGTGTATGGATCTATCCGGAATGGCGCATTTCTGCTCCTCTCCCACTAGAGCTTGGACGACAAGCACCAACCTCGTTGCTATCACCTTGGCCAAAATCTTAAACTCTGCGTTTAGCAGAGTTATGAGCCTGAAGTGATCGATAACATCGCCCTTGGTCGGGTCTTTTCTCAGCAGCGCCACCACTCCCCGGCTCACAAAACTGGGAATGCTCCCGTTCTGCTGCCAGTTGCAGTAGACGTCTGCCAAGATGTCACTGAACAAGTCTGGCATAAATGCATAAAGCTCGTAGGGCAGACCATCCAAACCTGGCGATTTACCCCTCGTGCAGTTAGCAATCGGTTCACGTATTTCACCGGCTGTTATTGGCTTTTCGCAATACTGTGCTGCGGTCGTCGAGAGCCGAGGCAGTCCGTCGTGGTATGCACTGAAGTCCATACCCCGATCTGGCACGCTGCCACATCCGAACAGTTCAGCAAAGTGCTGCTGAAAACCCTCACACATCTGCTCGGGTTCGAGCAACATGCACCCGTTTTGGTCAGACAAAGACCGAATTGTGATTATGTTAACACGTCGCGCCTCTGCCACCCGGGCCCATTGGACGGCTTTGGTCCCCTCGTGTTTCAGAGCACGCGCTCTAGCTCTGACAACGCAGCCTTCGTGTTTTGCGTTGAAGAATTGCTCGAGTACCAATCTCGCCGCAAACACGTCGGTTTCGTTGCCTGTCCTAAACGCTTCTTCTAGCTTTCTGACTAGCTCTCCCTCTACTCTATTTTCCTCTATTGCTACTCCTTTGCTAAATCTAATCGACTCTACTTTAATTGCCCTTTTCAGGGCAAACCACCAACTGTTGTTGACGACCACTCCCGAAGTCTGTTTATGAGCATCTCATATAATGATAAAAGTACGGCAAATGAATTTGACAAAGTCAATAAATATAAAGATTTGCTCAATGAAATTGAAAATAAATGTGACATCTCAATATGGTTACAATAACTGATTGTAGGAGCAGTAGGAATGCAAAAAAAAAAGAACAGGAAATTGCTTTTGATTGATACCTGGCTTAACATTAAATTGTTTTAACTGGAACAGCACACATATTGAGAAGAGCCCATCGCCATGGGAATGATAATTATCTATGTAATATTTCTACATAACTTTATTTTCTTATATTCCATATTTATGTTAGGTGTAACACTCTGATATGATTGAATAGCCTTCTGTAGTAAATATGATTTCAAATGGATAATGTGCACATGTATGAAGCAAATAATTTAATTCTGATTCTGTAAAGTGCGTGAAGTGAACAAACTAGGGTGATAACTATTATTATTTGTATTCCTTTGAGAGAGGACACTTGCTACATCGGTAAGGTTACTATGTCTTTTTGTGGACTTTCTCCATGAGTAACTCTCAGAGGTATCGCGAATTTTAACGAATTTTTTTATGTCTTTTTTTTTTTATGTTTATTTTTTACTCTTCTTTATAAATCTTTCTCTCTCACAAAAATCACACACTATAGTGATCTGCACCACAATAATTGGGACGAGTTTACAACCAGGTTAGCCACTCTCACCCAGAAATGGGCCAAGGTAAATCTGTCTGTCCCTGAAAGGTCGGATGGAGGTGGCGAACGCGTACATCGCGTCTGTCATCTACAACCACCTGACCGTCGAACCTCACCAACTAGGAGCGGCTCTTCTTCAACGTCTTGTGGAGGGGACATGTTGCGTTGGTGAGGCGGTCCATCTGCTGCCAGCACTTTCTATGCGGAGAGCTGGGCACACCATAGCTAATGATGCGCAAACATGCGCTGACGCAGCAGCATCTCCAGATATTCTGCCTAAACGGTGAACAGGTGTCGTCGCCGTTTGTGAGAGGGGCCTTTCCGCAGCTCCTCTCCTTGACTGAGCTGCAGTCCTGGGACAAGTAGAGACCGAGACTGGGTGGCTGGCGTCTGGAATGTTGTCAGGCGCTCAATGCTCTCTCTATAGAGGATTAGTGGTGGGCAAGTACAACGACGAACACGGAAAGGCTCTGGGAGTCGACCAAGTCGAACTGATCAATATCTTCCGGAGGACTTTCCAGTCGGGGACTATAGGCTTCTTCCAGGAATCCCTCGCTCGGCAGTGCTACCGGAGGTCACTGCCGTTTTGACATAAAACACGAAACTATTCTGCACCTTCTCAAGTGCCCTTCAAGCGTCGGGTAGTTCAGAATCGGTGGAGTACCTGAATCGACTCTGGATGGTTATCCCCCCTATTGGAGAATTTTAATTTTGTATTTTTATTGATATTTTGTTTTTATTATTTATATTTTTACACGTTATATATGTCCTTGTCTATTGTATTGTAACCCTTATTTAGGCCCTTGTGGCCAATAAAGAAATTATCATTATTATTATTTTTATTATTATTGCGGAAATTTTAAGGTCGGTGGATTGACAGAATTATTATTGCGCCTGGTAAAATATTTTGCGGCTTATTGTTACGGCCATTTACATTTTGTGTTCAAATCCCGCACTAGTTAGCTATGCCTTTATCCTTACGGGGTCGATAAAATATTGTACCAGTCACGCACTTGGGTCGATTTGATCGACTCTCACTCCCCCAAATTTCTGGCCTTGTGCCTAAATCAGAAACCATAATTATGGGAATTCTAGTCGCCGGACAAAATGTCTTGCTGCATTTAATTCAGCCCCTTTACTTCCTGAATTGTAACCTTTCCGAGATGAACTTTACTTTTGACCCTTCCCGGATCAATAAAATAAAGTAACATTAAAGAGATAATCTATTTCCACCCACTATAAATTGATGGCCTTGTGCCTAGAGCAGAACTCATTATTGTGTATCCATGTTGCCGACAAAAGAAACCATTGTTATTATTAACACTAAGTGAGATTTTATGTCGTTTTTGTCGCTAGTGAATTTATCTAATTATTTTTTATTTATTTATCTACATTGTTGTTTTTCATACTTTTTTTTTTCTATTAACATGATTTACTATATTGCCGAAATCTTTTAACCTCTATTCTCTGTGTACGTAAAAGCAATTGATTTTAATTAAATTCACTTGCTGGAAAACATTAAACTTTGTGTTTCTACGAGCCACTTAACGATATTCCCGTAGTGAGGTTTAGTGCATTACATTAATAATCATTCCTATTCCTATGCCAATAAATAGTCGGTCGGTGTCGTAACCGATGGAGGTCCGAGGCATTTAAATTTATTAAATACGACGGGCTTCTGATGTTTCCGTTTATCAAATTTCATTTCTTATGCGTTAGTCATTTACGACGATCATAGAAGGCACTTGCCGAGATTACTGCACATTGAAACTGAACCGATATACTTTTTTATGTATATGACACTATCTCCCAGATTCAGATTAGCTCATATTTAGCATTCTATTGAATTTCTTTTTTGATTTCTTTTTACGGCAGAGAGACTCAAGCTTGTTCTTTTGTGTTATAACTCGAAAAACGCGCTACCGACCTATTCTAAAAGAAAAATATACTTATTCAACTTTACGGTCTTATCCATGGTTCGCAGTCCCATTACCGCCGCACCTTACACCAGAGCCCAATCAACCTCCCCATTCCCCTACCCCATTATTCCGTGACACTACAGACCTTGCCTTTCCTTTCCTTTTCAGTTTTTTTATATTTACTTATTTACATTCCATTCTTTCTTCTCAATCAGATTATTTTTCCTTTTCTATTTAAATATGTTTACTATTATAAACATCAATTTACTTCTGTAAATAAATTGTATCTCTAGATTAAAAGTTGTGGCTTTAAATAACGTATTATTTAACTTGATCTCTTTATTAATACGGTTCTTATCTATTATGATTTTCTTCATACAAGAACACCACCAACTTGCCGATTGCCAAGCATTTTTGTGACGGATTTTATTTCATCTACGTATTTTCTTTATGGATGTATGTATAGTCCCTTAACTGATCATGTAGTCTTAGGGACGTTGATTCATTTTAGCACTAACTTCATGCTACCTATTGCCTCACTTAGCAACACGGAGTTTATTTCACATTATTTTCAATTATCTTCTTCTTCTTCCCCCATTTGTCCCCGGTCGGGTCTTGGGGGCAGATTTCTGTAGCACACCTTCCAGCTGGTCGTGTCAGAAGAAACCGTCTCCAGTTGATCGTCTTTCTATTCTCTCTTTTCTCCAATTATCGATGGAAGAATTAAACAGAATTGAAATGTTGCAGAGAGTGTGTTTGGAATAGGGGTGTGAGCGTCACAAAATACAACAATATTCATCAGAATTTCAATTTATAAAAAGATTAAACATTTGAGACTAAATCTTATTTTAGTTTAAAACCTAATCCGAGGATCTGACACTGCACACATATTTCTCAAACGTTCACCACACACGTACTGTTCTATTGATTTTGACATCTTAAACAGAAATATTTCTGTAATCTAATCGGTGAATCGCCGTTGGTTTCGACAATGAGAATCCTCCTGCTCATGAAAATATATCTAAGTGGCTGAGCATTATATAGTTATAAACTTACACAATTCATATTAGATTATATCATAAACAAAATATATTTAAAACATGCACAATTACATTTTATTACATACTATGCTCTGTCTACTAATATCTGTAGACACAGGATAGACGAACAATTAACAGCCTTGTTTCTCAATCCAAATGTTTGTATCCGATTTCATTGCGTGGTTACATTGGAAAATGTTATTACCATAAGCTCATGTTGACCAGTGATATGTGATCGAAATTGGGTAGTAGAAATAGTTTGGAAGGCATTCGAATACACTGTGACAATAACTAAGAGGCTATTCTCGTCACACACTATGTCAAGTAGATTTCCCCTTATGATTACATAATGGGTACGTGTCTTGCTGAAACCTTAAGCCACTGACACGTTAATTGCATTGATCGAACATCAAACATTCATCCTCGAAACCAAGGGAGGTCCGTCCTCGTTTCGTGAGTATATATATGATTGTGCGCTTTTCTTTTTGATGTTTTCCGTATTTGATGCAACAGATTATATCGCAGTACATATCCTTATTGAATAAATGCTACGGTAGAACTCAATAAAACGTGTTGGTGGTATATTTTAATGGACAATCGTTACATATACATGAGCTCCTTGTATTAATATCCATATCATATTATAACATTAAGTATACACGATTACACAGATTTACGAAACTACACCTCTACACGCATCATTCTTCTTATGACCAGCGGTGAAGTTTACCTACATTATTGAACGGTAATCAAATATGTACACCATATTAAACTTAATCTATTAATTCTAACATCTTATCATCCGATACATCACTGTCAAATCTGTTGCAATTCATGTAAACTTCGTAGCTGTTCATAGTTTTTTTCTTTCTCAATGCCCATAATCAATAAAATGATCAGTGTACTAAACGAATTCCTCCTCCCCTTTTCAACTGTGCAATGGAGAGAAAAATTACTACAAATTCAATCGGGAATAAAATTGCCGGTATTTACTTAAATCTGAAATCAAATTTACTTGCTTAAGCATTCACGTTCATCATTTAGTTCTTAATTGAGGCGGAATAAATATTTTATAAGAGTTATTTGACTATGTAATGGCTACATATTTGCTTAGCGGTATCAAGCACAAAAGATAATCCATTTATTCTATATTTCACTTTATTCATAGAATTTTTATTCAGGTTTTGTTGTATAATGTATGTTCTAATTCTATTTCTATCTAAAACTCTATTTTCTGTATAAAAGGATTGGTTGCAAAATGATTAGATAGTCGTATATCGGTTTCGAATTAATTTCCATTGATTATGATGATGAGTGTCCCAATTGTTTCGATCAGCGGAACAATCTGTATTTGAAATTAACAGGTAAATAGTAGAGTATTCCTTAGAGAACGTAATTCCTAGTGAGAATCATCATGACCCAGTGAGTGAAAATGTGAGTCTTTCGAATTACAGTTACAGCCCATTTGATGGGCTTCAGACCACTTTCCCACCATCCAGTTTCACTCTCAAGGCAGATCGAAACAGGATTATGATAAATGACATTTGAATAAGATGCCATATAGTGGGTGAGAATCCGGAAACTGATGATTGCGAAACAAACCTCTTAACATCTGACGTTTAGAAGTGTCTATTTCATTTTACAGTTATATGTCTACGGTAATTGACGGTCATCGCATTCAAGGGATAAGGTTGAACATATTGAATCGAGTATATATATATATATATATATATAATTTTTTTTTTTTTTTTTTTCACCTCAGCGATTTTGGTCCATTACGATTAGAACATATATATATTTGTCTGTGTTCGTTTTTCCTTTTTGTTCAGTTATATACGGCTCGGGAAAATCTTTTTCCTAGAGCTAATTTACTGTAATGAGACTATTTTGAGTTTCTAACTCAATACATGCTTTTGATATATATATATATATATCTTTTTTTTATTGATCGACTTTCGTCAAATTGGACCGAGGAAACAATGTTTCCGTTGGTCTTTCCAGTTGCTAATACTATCTATCGGTGGCAACTCCAGGTAGAA
>OZ024741.1:123439739-123442239 GCA_964016885.1 Eledone cirrhosa
TCCAGCTTAAGCTTCCAGATCAGGTCGGAGAGAGCTGTGCTTTTCCTTTTGGCCTCCTTCTTGAATGAATGGCGATGGTTGTACCAGCGGTCCTTAAAGCTCGTTGATGTGGCTCCTATGTAGAGATGTTCGGAGTTGGGGGTTTTAACCCTACAACCGTACACTATGTTCTTCTTGAGACATTCATTACCAAGGGGGCATGATTCGGGGTTTCTACAGTTGCAGAGGGTGGGCGGCCTCTGCGGGCTTAGATTAGGGTTCTCATTATGTGTTACATGTTGGTCTTCCCCCATGCTCGGTGGGGGGTCCTTGGGTCTGTTTGTGTTTCTTGGGTGGGCTCTGGGTCCCCCCTTCCCTCCTTTCACATGGTTCTGCTGAGTGTTTGTATTGCCATCTTCTGGTTGTGTGTGGTTTTTAAGCCTACTTCTGTTGATGCTAGCTATGTGTTGGGCCAAATTTCTCGTGGTGGAATACGAAAGGTTCACAGTGTGTCTGTTGAAGATCCTGTGGTATCTGTGGTCCCTCGGGAAGCATTTGTCAAGTGCTCCAAAGAACAATCGGGCCAAGCTTTTCTTTAGGGCCGCTGAGTAGGGTGGGTTGTACCACGTGATTTGTCGGTGTCTCCTCCTATATGTGTGGGTTGAGGGCTTCGTGATTTGTTGGAGATTTGTTGGTTTGCTGGTGGTTTCCGCACTGTTGCTTCCCTTTTGGGCTCTATACTTTCTGTTATCTTCACGGCCCGGATTTGTGGGGTGGTTGTTGTCTGCCCCGGGAGATCCATCGTGGGGTGGTCGCCCGTTTCCTCCCCCCCACGTGTCCTGCCGTTGGGGTTGTCCGTCCTGGGGTAGTTAGCATCACGCCTGAGACTGCTACTCATATTGTGCTCCATCTCGTGGTCAAGCGCACTAGTCCCCACCGCCCGTGTGGTGGTGTCTGGTACATGGTGCCTATTTGATTTTGCTCTGCCTGTATTGTTAGGGTTCGCCCTCCCCCCTCTGGTAACGCGGTTGTGGGTGTCTGTTGGGCTATCCACCTCCCGGCTTTTCGGACTATATGTTATATTTTGTCCATGTGCCGCCTTCTTTAGAGCTGCGTTGTAATATTCCGCGTGGTTGTTGAATATTTCCTTACTTGCGGACAGGCTGGAGATCCTGTCCGAGACACTCTTCACCACTGCCTTGGTTATGGATCTAGGGTGGTTTGATTTGGCGTTAACATATACTAGTTTCTCGTTGGGCTTGTGGTAGGGGTAGTATTGCTCGGTGTTCAGGTTTAGGCTGGTGTCTAGGAAGTTAACTACCTTCCTATTTGGGTCTATTTCTATGCTGAGCCCCTGGTTCTTAAAGAAATGGCGAATACGCCTCCTCATACCCTCCAACATATTGGTGCTGTGGTCATGTACTGTGAATAGAGCATCGTCACGATATAATCCGCCGCCCAGGCAGGGGATTTCATCTTTCATCTGCTTCAGCAGGTAGAGCCCAACCAGGTCCGTTACCTGCGCTGAGTCGCTGGAGCCCATCGTGATGTCAAAGTTATTTGGCCAATCACTCCTGGTCCACAGGTCTCCATCGAAGCGGATTAAGATCTTTCTTGCGGCGTGGATGATGCTCACCTCCTCTCGGGTTAGGTCCGTATTGGACATCGCTAAAAATAGGGCCTTATTAAGTACTATGGGTGAGATTGAGGAGTAGTAGCTTGCGATGTCCAGTTGTATAAAGCTGGTCCTACTTTTCTCCTGCAGTATTTTGAACCATTCTATTACTTCTCTCGTGCATGACCATTGCTGTAATTTGGTTTTTTTCCGAAGCTTGGGCAAAATCCTATCCAGTATTCTTTTACTGACGATCCCTAGGTCAGATCTGGAGGGGGCATTTAGTCTGACAGGGAGGTCGGACTCAAAGTTTGACTTGTGGTCTTGAATACTTCTAAATTGTTAGCAGCAGCAAGATATAAGCTGACCACTACAACAACAACAGTACCAAAATAATGGTGGAGGTCAAATGTACTGAACAATAGCAGGCATAAACACTACAGGGAGCCTCACCCCAGAAAGAATTCTATAGACTTCTGACTGAGGAATGCTCTCAGAACTGAACAATGGGAAGTTTGACACATTTTTTGATATTTTGTTCCTTCAACACCTTGTCCCTTCTACCATTTTATCAATTTTTAAGCTAACTCCAACAATGACAACACTAATAACTGACCAATGAGAGGAGAAGGGGACCTGTGACACTAAAATTCGTATGTTTGAATTCATATGACTCCAGTTCCCCAGTGAATTAACAACACAACAAGGAACTGGGCATATCAGAGTATTGACAATATCATACACCTAAACAACATATGTACTTGTCTATACCATACTAATTCAAACTGCCTGAAGAGGTCACAGCCAAAGATGGCTGTCACTGAAATATATATAGCAGTAATAAACGAAGCTAAATTTTAATCATTTGACTTTTATTTAACTTTATTTTACACTACTCCGGAGTAA
>OZ024741.1:123447239-123454739 GCA_964016885.1 Eledone cirrhosa
TTATTTCAAATACTTGTGTGACGTTTCGCTTCCACTAAAGAATTCAAATTATCGTCAATGGCACAATGACGTCCATAAACCACAAAGGAATGTTTAAAACCAACATGGCAGTGTATATTCCTTACCATACAATCAAAGCAACATATATTGTCCATTACTCACTCACCATTTATATATATATAAAACGAAGGAAGTGTGGTAAGGAACCAGGTGGACCCTAACGCACCAGAGTACTCGATACTTTTGGTAGTAGAGTGGGTAATAGAAAAAGAATCAGGACCCATGGGGTCCTGACTCTTTTCCTATATATATATATATATATATATATGTATATATATATATATATATATATATATATATATATATATATATATTCCACGTATTTACGGTTTGTGAGTCCGGTAAGACTACAGGTTTGGGTTTTGAAATACACATCCAATTTGCAATAATTATCAAAGTATCTATTTAGACTACGAGAATAATAATCGCAGTAACCGACGAAGGTCCGACATACACACGCACGTACCTACATAAACACACGCATACTATCTTATCAAATTATATTACAAGATTTCTTTCATTACTTGGAGGCGGATTTTCGTGGTACACTTATTACACGAAGGATGACAAGATAATAATTCGATTTAAAATTACATTGAGGAGGTTTAATTGTTACACTGTCAGTTTAGGTGATTTGAGTTAAATATCCTTTACTGCATGAACATTCCTATGGAATTTGGTTAATGATTTGAGAAGCCAATCGAATAGAGTTGCGGTTCTTAATTCTCCTATATTTAGAATGTTCTGTTAACAAAACTACTCGTGTCAAATATATAGGTGGAACACTATATTGGGAAGAAATGCTATACAAGGTAAATGTATGATATATATATTTTTTTAAATTTCATTAACATGTTCTAACGTAAATAATACACACACATACATACACATATATATATAACAGAATTGAGGCGGTAAAGACTAGTTCGACCGTTACTCACCAGAATACTCGATACTTGGGGGTAGTAGAGTCGATGATATGAGAAATTCGGGACCATGATCGCAGAGCTCCGGTCTTTTCAACAGCTAGATCCATTTGGATCCAGCTGTTGAAACGGCTGGAGTTCAGCCATCGGGGTCCCTAATATTTCATATATATATATATATATATATATATATATATGTATATATATATATATATATATATATATATATATATATATATATATATATATATATATATATATATATATACGGGATAACAGGTTATAATTATAGGTAGTCCACTTAGATGTAGTACACTTAGAGTACTCCGTGTAGTGATTGGTATTAACGTGTGGCTTAGTTTGACTCAACAAGACGTTTACATAGTGATGCTGCGAGTTCGCGGTGATTTCTATGTAGTTTATACTTGGAGTAATAATAATTCAAGAAAGAAGAGTGACATGGTTTTCTATACAATAAGGGCTTTATTCACATTGCTGACAATTGTCAGCAATGTTAATAAAGCCCTTATCGTATAGTAAACCATGTCACTCTTCTCTCTTGAATTATTATTATTATTATATATATATATATATATATATATATATATATATATATATATATATATATATATATAGGAAAAGAGTCAGGACCTCGACGGCTGAGCTCCGACCGTTTCAACAGCCAGTTCAGAACTAGCTGTCGAAACGGCCGGAGCTAAGCCGTCGGGGTCCTGACTCTTTTCAAAATTACCCACTCTACTACCCATAGTATCGAGTACTCCGGTGTGTTATGGTGCACCTCGTTCCTTACCACACTTCCTCCGTTATATATATATATATATATATATATATATATATATATATATATTGACTGTATGTTGGTTGTATATCAACACCTCAGTATGCAGATTGGATTGGAGCACTCGACGAAGTGCGCAGGTTGGTTTGGTTACTTCGGAGTAATGTAAAATAAAATAAAATAAAATAAATAAGTCAAATGTTTAAAATTTGGCTTCGTTTATTACTGCCATATATATATTTCGGTGACAGCCATCTTTGGCTGTGACCTCTTCAGGCAGTCTGAATTAGTGTGGTAGAGACGAGTACACATGTTGTTGAGGTGTATAACTTTGTTAATACTCTGATATGCCCAGTTCCTGGTTGGGTTGTTATTTCACTGAGGAACTGGAATCATATATATATATATATATATATATATATATATATATATATATATATTTATACATTCATACTGTCACTATCGATAGATATAACATTACAAAATTACATAGATTAGGCCAATGGGTTGATAAGTTGATGGAAAGATGGCCTGATGCCATATGTCACAAATGTTTCCTTTAACGACATAAATTCACTCTCTCGTAGGTAGCACTCATTGTCTCGTGTCCAGACATTCATGTGTTATACACACGATGTGCTAGCTTGTGCGTTTCCATGTTTGAATATAATTATGTACAATTGCATGTATGAAGTTAAAGCATTTATTTGAAATGTAGCCATACTTATATAAATGGCTATTCTAATAGTCACTATAATTAATGAACTTGATGTTGACACTTCTAGTTACAAGCGTAAAATCTTCTAAACGACAGTAATAAGTGGTCTCTGACATATTAACGCATTCGCACTGCATCAGAAGGACGTGGTTTCACATGTTTCTGCATTCTGAAGGACATTACCGGATACTCTCTAGTATTAGTTATAGTCATCGACTGTTATTATAGTTATTTAGATTCGGCTGAGTACATTACAAATGATTGCAAATTTCTCTTAAGATATCGAACGGATCCAGAAAGAACATTGATAAATAATGTAATATTTAACAGAAGTAATATTAGATAAATTAGAACTTTCTCCAACGTTAGGATATTAGAAGATATGATTAATTTGGGTCGCATGTACATTAATATTGATTTGTGTATATCAGGTGAGTTGACATAGGTAGAGAGGAGGAGAAACATGTTGAAAATCAGATTTGATGATTTAGGATGAAAATGTAGAGAAGTGATTTGTGTGTTAGCAAGATAATAGAATTAAAATAATACGGTATATTGACACAGTTTTTGTATTAAGAAATCTAATAAACATATGGAATATCATAAGGGTATCGACATGATTATGGATAATAAAAATACAGGAATCTCGCTATGAATATTTTTAAAGCTATGATCATGTTATAGCTTTCTCAATAGGGTTAAGAATGCCAGATAACTAGTTCTGAGACAAAATACGCTGACACCTATAAGTGTTGTGTATAGGAAACTTCAGCTGGAGTTGCTCATTTGCATTCAGTCGGGATTTGACTGGTGAATGCAAGTTGAATAGAAATGGCACAAGAATTTTAGAATCAATCATAAGATATTGTGCTTTAAATTGTGTTTTAAATGGTGAATATGTATTGTACGATTATCTTTTAAAGATGTGTATTAAAGAAAATGAATATGAAGGTGTAATGGTTGAATTGGGAGTCATTTGTGGGTTATATGCATATATATATATATATATATATATATATATATATATATATATATATACATATCGTTTCTGAATTTGTTTAGCAGGATTCTTTTTTCTGATAATGTGTGTTGAAACCGATATTGTTATAGCTTGAGAGGGCCATGTTGCCTCAATTATTATAAATTTTACACATTTTATAAATATAAATTTTATAAATTTCCGGGTGGTTAGTTGGTTCCACAATCGGATGGTTCTTCATATATTGTCAAAGTTCTTTCGTCACCCATTTTGTGACCTCTTCGGTGACTGGGGATTTTTTGTTGTGTTTTATGCCTCTCATTTGTTCTCTCATACGCCATCTCACAGAATGTGTGACGAAAGAACTTTGACAATATATGGAACCAACCAACCAACCGGAAATTCATAAATTTTGTATTTATAAAATCTATAAAATTTATAATAGATTCAAGTGAAATCAACTCGTGCGTATAACAATATATACATATATATATATATATATATATATATATATATATATATATATATATATATATATATATATATAAGTATACACACACATATATATATATATATATATATATATAAGTATACACACACATACATATATATATATATATATGTGTGGGTGTGTATGCGCGCGTGTGTGTGTGTGTGAGTGTAAACTAGTAACTTAGATTGGAGTCGCCGGTTCTGGGTATTTTATACCAGGCGTATCGAGATCTAAACCCACCTGATTTGTTCCAGAATGTGAGAGGAAAGATATATATATATATATATATATATATATATATATATATATATATATATATATATATGTGTGTGTGTGTGTGTTACATAGTAATTGGTTTCTTTTAGTTGAATGTGTATACACATTCAACTACAACACACACACACAAGTATACATATATCTATATATATATATACATATATATATAATATATATATATATATATGAATAGATATACAGTATATATATATATATATATATATATATAAATAAATATACAGTATGTATATATATATATATATATTGAAATCCAAACCCAGACATCCTGAGTGAATGCTATAAAGCCTCCAATAAGACCTTTTAAAATCCGTGCCAATTTGAAATCTGAATACGTTTATATATATATATATATATATATATATATATATATATATATATATATATATATATATATATATATATATATAGAGAGAGAGAGAGAGAGAGAGAGAGAGAGAGAGAGAGATATTACGGTAGTAATCGGTTTCTGTTAGTTGAATGTTTACACACACACGCACACACACACACACACACACACACACACACACACACACACACACACACACACACACACACACACACACATGTATACATACACATATATATACATATATATATATATATATATAGTATATATATATATCGTAAAATTCAAATTCAGTGATGAATATTCTCTGACCTCAGCCCGTCCATATTACTATCGCATTAAAATACGCTGCACTTAATATCACAGTGATTATTAGAAGTCCTGTATTCTAACATTACATGCTGTGCTCACGATAAATTAGGATGGCTATATCTGAACGCAGACGAGAAATTTCAGTGCAATCTGACCCTACATTTTAACTATGTAATGCGTCTAGAACAGACAAAACCATTCTATTTTTGGAGTGTTTCCTCATATCATATGTTAACTGAAGTTGAACTCACTCTAGTTACGTACGAAACAATGCCAAACTAAGCACATAAGTGGTAATTTTGCTGTAATATTATCAACACATACAGCTTCTATAATTAGCGAAATCATATTATATTACTAAACATCGATTACATATGATGCAAACACGCATGAGAAATATAAATATCACTACATAAATGTAAAACAATAACAGAGATATATTTTTATAAATGTATTACTGCATTCACATGCTAAAAATGCGGCAAGCTACACAGCAGTATCTTATAACGTATACTGCACCTATGAGAGGATACCAGTATCGCTAGAGCGTCGGACAACATGATTTGTGTTATAGAATTACGTTCTTTTACGTTTTGAGTTCAATTTTCTACTGGGCTAACTTTGCTTTTCATCCTTACGGGGTCGATAAATTAAAGTATCAGTGATCCACAGCAGTTGATTAATCGCTGTTCCTCTCTCCCAGATTGTAACATTGTGCCTTAATGAGAATCATATTTTGGTGCGGGGAATTTTCAGTGCCGTTAGAGCACCGGATTAAATGCTTGGAGATTTCTTCCGGCTTTCTGGGATCTGTTTTCAAATCCTGCTCGTGAGAACTTTGCATCTCTTATTTTCAATTTGGCTAGATAACGTAACCGCTCTGATCGACCGATTTGCGAAATCGCTAATGAATCATCGGATGGCATAACGTATCTATTTCGTCTTTATAAGTTCCGAGATCAAATCCCACCTCGTCTTACCAGACACTCACTGAGTTCCATTTCCTTTCTTCTTTGTCATGTATAATTAAATTGATTGCTCAAAATCAGAATAAAGCTAACAGTTTCGTCTTTCAGATATGAATAGAATAACAGTATATATATATACAGATGTGAGAAAAACCACAGACCCTCCATCTCAACTCACCTTTTGAAAAGCAGAAGAACTGCGAAACCGGTAAAGGAACCAAATAAATATATATATTTTTTAAAAAAATAAGACTTCAGTTGCATTTTCGATTTCATCTCTTTTTCTTTATACTTCCACTCGTGTAGGACACCTCGGTTATTTTTCATTTTGTAAAAAAAACCTCACTTTCTAATATATATATATATATATATATATATAGTTTTAATATAGATGAGATTCTACAGGACTAGAACTGTTTCATTCATTAGAAATCATCCTGATGATTTCTAATGAATGAAACAGTTCTAGTCCTGTAGAATCTCATCTATATTAAAACTGTTATACTCTGCTATGTATTGAGTACCTTACTTACTGTGGTTACCTCCGATTCAACCCGGAATAACGTATATATATATATATATATATATATATATATATAAATACTGTATATTTATTCATATATATATATATATGTACATATATATATATATGAATAAATATACAGTATGTGTATATATATATATATGTACATATATATATACAGTATGTATATATATATACAGTATGTATATATATATATATATATATATATATATATATATATATATATATATATATATATATATATATATATATATATATATATATATATGCATGCATTTGTCTGAATTTCAGAGAGTCGTAGGCGTTCTGGCATGGGTGATTTTAATCTGATGATACGCATATTCTCCCAGATATTGAAAGAGAAAGACTTCGGCAAAAGGATCGACGCTTGTTGTATATTTTATATCTCGAAGTATATATATGTATCTCGGATGTTTTAATGATAGGCACCCCAACTTATGTTGTCACTACATGCAAATTTAACTGGCCTCATACAAGGTTGTATTACACACGTCTTTACTCGTGTGTGTAATGATATACCTTTCAACTCTTTAATTACAAACTACCAAAGAATGAGGCATCACGATTCAGGAATTGAAACCGGGAACGTATTGAATTTTATAATTTAATGGACAGAAGCAGTAATTCAAAAAGACAGCTGTGTAACACCGCATCTCTCTGATGAAGTTACATGTCTATTGAATGCCTCGTCAACCAGACGTTGATTTCATGAGCGGGTTGTTATACTGATCGACTGATCGAAACGGACGGAGGTCCATTCCAATTCAGTGACAGGAAAAAAAACAAAGAATCAAAGACAAAATAAAAAATGGAGAAGTCTACACATAAAACAATCAAAATATTTTCTTTATTCGTTATTACTGTGAAACGATTAAATCTATTTTCTTCCAACTCCGGCACGAAGTTAGTTTCGTTTACAGAGATTCAGTACAGTAGAAGTAACTGGACACTAAACCTCGAACCGTTTGACCAGTAATCCGATACAGGATACTATTCCAACATCTGAGATTGACCGGGAAAATGGTTGTAAATCCGCA
>OZ024741.1:123459739-123499739 GCA_964016885.1 Eledone cirrhosa
CACACACACACACACACACACACACACACACACACACACAAGCACACAAATAAACATACACATCTTTACTTTCTTTACTTCAATAGAAAATCTGAATTCTGACACCCCAGCGAACTAACCATATTCACTGAACCAGAAGAATTCTCCCATCCAATTTCTCTTGACCATTATCTTTTGCTTGTCATAAAATTCTCTAAAAAGGCTACAGAATAGATTTCCAAATAGGGGCGCGAAAATTTAATGAAAACTTGTTCACGTGACAGCCATAATTTCATTTATAACCAATCAAATTACGTTTATTTAAAAAAAACCCTTCGTGAGCCCCATTTTAATTAAAAAGAAATTCAAACACTCATATATGAAAAACAATCTGTGCCCCCCCCCCCCCCCCCCACACACACACACACCAGACCACACTGTTTGAAGCTTTGTAACGCGAACTGGCGCGAAATTTATTATAATTATTGACCAACCAATCAAATTACTTCTCGAAAAACCTGGCATTTCGAGCCACTTTTTCCATATAAAACAAGTAACATTCAGAGACCAACCAGATGTGAGAAAAACTACAGACCCTCCATCTCAACTCACCTTTTGAAAAGCAGAAGAACTGCGAAACCGGTAAAGGAACCAAATAAATATATATATATTTTTTTAAAAATAAGACTCCAGTTGCATTTTCGATTTCACCTTTTTTTCTTTATAGGTGTAGGACACCTCGGTTATTTTTCCTTTTGTAAAAAAAACCTCACTTTCTAATATATATATATATATATATATATATATATATATATATATATATATATATATATATATATATATATACATATATATATATATACATATATTTATATTTAATACATAACGGTTCTTCGAGAAACATAATTTTTTAAATCAACGAATTCCTGGGTTTCTGCACTGCTTTTGCATTGCACCAATATTCTGCCACAATCTATGGAATGGGTTGCATGTGCTGTATACCGATACCAGATGTGATCGTTACCAAGTATAAATGTGGACTCTTGCTGGGTGAATAAGAAACCCTGGTCAAAAAAGCGCCAAACTCCGTTCACTTTTCTTCTTCTACGTCATTCTCTAAATCTCCGTATATTCCATCGCCTATTAATTCCAAATAATTTTGAAATTGTTCAATAATTTGAGTGAATTTAGTAATATATCTTACAACATATATTCTTATATAGAATCCTAACAAAACAGTTTTGTACCAGTTTGATATAAAAAGGGTCAACGTTATGTATTTAAAATGTCCACATAATAATCGAATCTATTGTGCATCTGTGCAACGAGATATATGGAGAGAAAGGATGTTTGTTTCACGATAGTTTCTATAACTCTGACATTTCAATTCATAAAGAAATCATAACTGTTGTTTAATGTGTAATTATAAAATCATTTTGGTTCTAGGAGTTACTGTAATCAATATAAAATATCACTAAAGACATTTTCGTCTATATTCAACTGACTTGTTTTATTACAATCAACAAGTCACGATAAAAAAGAAACCGAATCATAATCAAAGCTTTAAAATAGTTTGCCTTCATCAAATAAATATGTTCTTCATCCCATTGATAATTAATATTCATGTTATTAATTTTATAGCTATTCTGAGGAAAATGTTACGACTGCAAAGATTTAAAGTGTTAATAGGATGTTATACTGCCAGTAAAAATAAATAAATAATGAATCAAACCAAATAAAAAGATTAGTGACTTGAATACTTAGCAAGAGAATTCAAACAGAAAATAACCACAAATATGATTTTTTTTGCGACTCGAAATCTGATAATGCTGTCAATATTAGTTTTACACAAAATTTATAGTCATTGTTAAAAGAAGACATTAAAATATAAACATATGTTTATTATATAAAGATTTCTGATTTAAGCAGATAGACAGCGTTTTGTCGGGTTGTTCTATAAACAAGATTAGTTGTTTGATAAACATTGATGACGTGAAAGGAAAGTACCATTAAAAGGCACATCCGGAATGAAGTGAAAGAAAACTATACAGTTTGCAGTTATTCTACACGAATGGACAATCCAGGTTTTCAAGGAGTAATATTACTGTAATTCCATCAAGAGAACAGTTTTCACATGAAATTAATGCATATGTGGCTGTTCCACAGGCACGTGTATTTCTTAACTTAATTTCTATGCGATACTTTTGAATTACAGATATAGTCCGCCGAACGAGCTTCTACACTGATTTCGCCTAGCCAATTGCATTCACAACTCGTTTGTCAAGTTGTGAACTTGCCGGTAAATATATGGACGCAGCTAGACGGAATTATTCAGAGATTCTCTTTGCAACAATTAATTCTATCCTACTGCGTGTCACCTTAGGCAGTTGTCATTTACCATAGCCTCGTGTCGATCAAGGTAAATCCTGTAGACCGAAATGGATTGAAGCTCCGTCTAATTGACTGTACTTGTAAATCAATATCAGTCTTGTCAATTTCAGGTTGTTCCACTGATGGAAAAATTGGAACACTCATCGTCGAAACGAGTGGAGGTCCATTCCAAATACCAAAGATAGGGAACTTTCAAAATCTTTATGCATCAATGCACTGTGAAGTAACTCTTTACAAGTTAATATACTTATAATAGTTACGAACATTCCAACCACAACAATCAATGTAAATTTAACAAAAAATGTGTTTTCGAAGGTGAATTTTTTTCCAGACCTCAAAAAAGTACACTGACCTTTGATGGATATATTATATTACAGAACATTTTACGTTTTCTGCGTAATTGACTGAAAGATACACAGTTTTCTTTTAAAACAATATATAGACGGAGTATTTTTCTCTCTCTCTTATTTTGTGTTTTCTTGCGCAGTATATACGTCACTTTGAAACTCATTTGTCATAAAACTAATTAAAAAGAAAATGAGAAATAAACGAGCACATACGTTAGTAAACAACTATGATTAAAAAGCCCCCACATTAAAAACAAATATAAAAACAGAAAGTTATAATGGTGCTCCAGCTGGCCAAGTAAAATTGTATGTTATCAAATAATTCTACAGTATAAACAAAGAACACGAAAAACAATGTCTGTGAATCCACACAATTGAATTGAAATTGTTTTGCAATATCCACTACGTGGAAGGAGGGAGCAGTTTTGTTATGACACATATATTATATATTATATATTATATTATATATATTATATTATATTAAATTATATTATATTATATATATATATATATATATATATATATATATATATATATGTGTGTGTGTATATATATATATTATATTATATTATATATATATATATATATATATATATATATATATATATATATATATATATATTATATTATATTATATTATATTATATAATATATATATATATATATATATATATATATATAATATATTGTGGAATACTGTTGGCTTTCTGCTACATTATTTTCTATACCTTTCATTTATATATATATATATATATATATATATATATATATATATATATATATATATATATATATATATACGCACGCACACACACACATATGTGTGTGTGTGCATAATACTTTAATATGTAAAAAGAATATATCGTAAATGTGAAATGATGTATAATTTGACATTTCATTTCCTTTGTTCGCAACTCGACAATAGAATGAAAATGATAATGGAAAATTCGACATATTAAAAAAATCATACTTCCCTCTACCTACATTCATCACAAGAATGAAATACATAGAGACGCATATATCTCTAGTGTAAAGTCATCAGAAAAGACCGCTATATTTTTTAGATGTCTTTGTGAATTGGGAAATGGCAATGTCGTATATAACTCACTATTACTAAGCGACATCTGTACGAACACATACATAGTTTTAATAAGAACAGATATACTTCTTATTTGGCTCTGGTAGATAAAGTAGTGCTGGTGTCGGGTCTGTGATGTTGCCTTGTAAATATTAATGTAAATGTGTGTAGATATAGCGTGCATTTGGATAAAGTTATATACAAATATATGTATGTATGTAGTATGTATATATATTTACAAGATGGTGCTGTTGTGTCTGTGTGTCTGTGTATTTGCATTGTGTGTGTAATCAATGGATAAGGTTCGTCTTTACCGTTCACCGGTAAACTATCGTAAAACAATGGATCGATACTCTCTTTTCACTGTTTATCAAAAATATTTCTGTTTTTGAAGACCCAAAAGCATGTACATTAAATACACTACTACACGAGTAGATGATACTGTGTATCGTAAAAATCACATTTTTGATACCCAGAATTCTACTAGTCTTCAATACATAATATAAAATAGAAGAGATTGTTTGTTGGGGTTGATTCCTCCACGTGTCACAAAAAAACGAAATCTGACAATCGAAATGTAAGTTCAGCAATGATATATGGATATATCCAGCAAGGTGTATTGATACTATATTTATAACATCAAAGAAGAAGAAAAAGATTACAGGTATAATAACCAACGTGTTGGGAGACAACGATAAGGGATTCTATCTGCACGTTCATTGTGAGTAATGATCGTGTTTCCCGGCCAGCGTCTCCGATTCCAACGCTGATTTACACACACATACATAGACACACATAAACGCATACACACACACACACACCACACATGGGCACACATACACACGCAGAGAGAGGCGCGCGCGCACACAAACACACATACATACACGCACATACACACAAGCACGCTAAGAAAAACACACTTTTGTATAATTAGCTATATATAATTGTTTCTACTTTTGGCACAAGGCCAGCAATTATTCCAGTGCATTACTGGTACTTTATTTTATCGACCCCGTAAGGATGAAAGGCAAAGTTAACCTCGGCGGGATTTGAACTCAGATCATAAAGGGAGGTAACTCTATGCTTCAAAGCATGGCGTCCGACCCTTACCGATACTGCCAATCCACCAATACTAGCAGTAAAGCCCGGCGTTGCTCGGGGTCGCTCAGTAGCTGTGTTAAAGTTACAATGTTAAGTTTCTTTATTGGCTTAAAAACTGTAGTGTCTACTGTGCAGACTTGCATGTGGTGTTTTTGATTAATATTCCCTCAACCAACAATATGCCTTATGAAGTTAAGAAAACATAACGATAACCCGAATGTTATAACAAAAGAGGATGCTGAGGATAGAAACTGCACTGGTTATTTATTAACAAAGATCGAAAATGTAAACACTGCAACGCAGAGAAAAACATTAGCGTAACCAAATTATCAGTTATGTCTCTCTGCACGCCTATATCACCTCTCTGCACGACTGTCTGTCTGCACGCCTATATCACCTCTCTGCACGACTGTCTGTCTGCACGCCTATATCACCTCTCTGCACGACTGTCTGTCTGCACGCCTATATCACCTCTCTGCACGACTGTCTGTCTGCACGCGTATATCACCTCTCTGCACGACTGTCTGTCTGCACGCCTAACGACGAAATATTTGCTTGTTTTACGTAGTCTTTAAATAGACTTGTTTTCAAGTAAAAATATTGTTTTAAAATGCTTTTAAATGGAAATGAAGCAAAACGGAAGCTTAGTGTTCGAACTGATGAATTTTGCAGGTCAATATTTTGCTGGCTCAACAACTGTTAAAGCCAGCGTAATTTTTTACGTAAGACGCTCAATGTAAACAGAACAAAGGGGAATAACTGATAACTTACGCTCAAAAATCGATACATTATATTCGATTTCGTCACATAGGGTGGGTCAATTTGAAATTTTTTTTTCCGATGTCTTCGCTAGGGCTCAATGTACAAGTATAGCAATTTCGGTGCAATTCCGTGAGAGATTCTAAGAGGAGATGCGTGCCAAAAATCGATAGACAGACAGACAACCACAGTTTTATATATATAGATAACAAATTGGAATCCACATCATCCTTTTGAGAAATATGGACAAAGCACGTCTATGGAAACGCTTTACAATCAGGTGGAAGATGAACCATCGCCTAGAGGTCACTATTCTCGAATGCACACACTGGATAAAATACATTTATTCCCTAGATTCCTCTTACACCTTCCTCTACAGAGCTACCATTCAAATACTCAAGACTTCAGTTACTACGTTATAAATAGGTTGCCCCGCCCTGACATCCACCATTTACATAACGGTAATACATTGACACAAACTTGACTGGTATATGCATGATATTTTAAAGTACCATTGTGTGGTGTGGGTCTGGAGAATGATCTAAAAAGTATATTTATGGATTAGGATTATTTGAGTTCGTGGATAACATAGGTTTATGTAGATGCCTTTACGTTACGTTCAAGATAAACAATTGACGGTCTTAGATGCATACAATAACACACAGACATTCACACACACACACACACACACACACTCACACACACATATATATATATATATATATATATATATATATATATATATATATATATATATTAGAAAGTGAGGTTTCTTTTACAAAATGAAAAATAACCGAGGTGTCCTACACGAGTGAAAGTATAAAGAAAAAGAGATGAAATCGAAAATGCAACTGGAGTCTTATTTTTTTTTTAAATATATATATTTATTTGGTTCCTTTACCGGTTTCGCAGTTCTTCTGCTTTTCAAAAGGTGAGTTGAGATGGAGGGTCTGTGGTTTTTCTCACATCTGGTTGGTCTCTGAATGTTACTTGTTTTATATGGAAAAAGTGGCTCGAAAATGCCAGGTTTTTCGAGCCACTTTTTCCATATAAAACAAGTAACATTCAGAGACCAACCAGATGTGAGAAAAACCACAGACCCTCCATCTCAACTCACCTTTTGAAAAGCAGAAGAACTGCGAAACCGGTAAAGGAACCAAATAAATATATATATTTTAAAAAAAAATAAGACTCCAGTTGCATTTTCGATTTCATATCGTTTTCTTTATATATATATATATATTAAGATAAGCAGAACAAGTAAAATTCAATCAATTTTTTAAAATACATTAAAAAATATAATATAAATATTTACCTCTCCTAGTGGCCCTTACTGATCAGTTTCGCTTTGTAAAACCTCATAAATCCGATGGATTTAAGACCTTTCAGACCTTTATTTGCTGGCAGGAGGTTATATATTTTGTCGTTCCTGGGACGTTTAGCCCTAGGAAGGGAAAATGCTTCTCTGATGAGCTTTGGTTTTCCATCATAAATCCATCGGATTTATGAGGTTTTACAAAGCGAAACTGATCAGTAAGGGCCACTAGGAGAGGTAAATATTTATATTATATTTTTTAATGTATTTTAAAAGATTGATTGAATTTTACTTGTTCTGCTTATCTTAATATTAAAGTTCTTGTGTATCAAATTAATACCATTGAACAACCTTGAATCATAGACAACCTATGTATTTCTGGGGGTACCTAGTGTCCCTGGACATATTAACTTTAATATATATATATATATATATATATGGAAAGTTATATTTAAATTGTTGTGTTACAACTAGTAAATATTTATAACTGAAATATTTACAACCAAATCAACCTTCTCAAATGCAAGTAGATGTTGTTACGGTATGTCGAATCTATTTATCTATAAAGCTGTTTATATTGTATTTTGTCTGAGGAAGGCATAGCATATTGTTCATATGTTATTCCTGAAATATGTATAATGAAATAAATATGGTTTTATAAGTATAGTTTCCATTTATTTAATATTGTATATATATATATATATATATATATATATATATATATATATATATATATATATATATATATATATATATATATATATATGTGTGTGTGCGATATTATGATATTATATGTGCATTGAGAGATCAATACAAATGAGTATATGTTTTCCCCCCTACACAACTGGCATGACTAAACTTCAGTTTTGAATGATCAATTTTTCTCTGGGTACCGTGGAATTATTTTGTTTTAATGCCTTCTATTGTTCTAATGTATACACCTAAGTTAAAATCTAGAAATCTATAAAATCCACCTAGCTCTATATCGAAACCATAGTTTTGTGTGTATATATATATATATATATATATATATATATATATATATAATAAATAATCACTAGCTATGCAGTGATTATATATTATATATAATCACTGAGGTAGCGCAGGCAATCAAAAACCCGGCTGACGCTGCTTTTTTACAACAAGATCTGGATGCCATATGCAAATGGGCGAAAGACAACAACATGCAGTTTAATGCTGGCACATTCCAAGCCCTACAATACAAACCTGCAAACCCAAATACAGTACAACACAGTTACGCAGGACAGGGAGAGAGACCGATATCCCCGTGTCAAATACGATACCAGACCTGGGTATAGACATGAGCTATGATGCATCTTTTTCCTCACACATCATGAAAGTGGTGACAATGTGCAGACGACTCGCTGGCTGGATCTTGAGGACTTTCTGGACAAGAGACCAAGACACCATGTTGACATTATGGAGGTCATACGTCCTAAGCCGCCTGGACTATTGCTCCCAGTTGCGGTCACCCCATAGTGTCAAACTAACCATGGAGCTTCAGGCAATCCAGCGAAGCTACACAAAGAGGATTGCCACGATGAAGGAGATAGGCTACTGGGAGAGTCTAAAAGAACTGAGGCTCAACTCCTTGGAACGAAGACGGGAGAGATACACAGTGATCTACATGTGGAAAATCCTGGAAGGACTAGCACCAAACTTTGGCATTGGGAGCTGGACCAACCGTCGAACAGGACGTCACTGTGTGGACGTCCACATCTAGAACAAGGAGCAGATATTTCAATAGCGTGGGGTCTAAGGGCCTTCAACTCTGAAACAAGCTGCCGAGTGATCTGAAAGATCTGCATGGTGTGGATTTGGATGTCTTCAAGAAACATCTCAACTCCTTGCTTTCCAGGATACCGGATGATCCCACAGCAAGGCACGAGGGAAACCTAAGGGCAGCAGCAACAAACTCCCTCTTGCACCAGTGGCCAACCAATACAGGCTGGAGATAAAATGTGTAGCAACAAGGGCAGTGTCCCAGCGTAGCCTCAACCGGATGGCTGGTACATATAAAAGAGTAAAAGAGTTATATATAATATATAATATATAAATATACGCGAGATTTACTCATATTTATTGTTCAGGGAAAATTATAATCTTAAAATTGAAAGATTACAATGGATGTGATGTTTGTATAACAGAGGAAAATAGCATTGTACAGCTAACGATGCCAGTGGTTTTCTTGAAACATTATGAAGGATTATTGGTGAAGTCCTTCATAGATATTTTGAATTCACGAGATTTATTATTCTGTTTCACTAAATATTAATGTCAGACCAATACATGAAATCAGGAATAAAACAAGATTTTATCTACCTTTAGTGTATGTACACATATTTTGAATAGAAATTCTCAGAGAAAAGTGGAATGAAGAAGAACTAAATGATTTGGAAGATAACGATATTAAAGTAGAGAGGACTGGGCGTGTTTATTGGAGAACTGAATGGAGAACGCATGTAGGCTAAGAGGATATGCTTTATAGGAACAGCTAAATAATACCTTTTTTCATTTCATAATATTTCGACATGTAATACGTTATTGTTTCTTCTAATAATTTAATAGAGTTAAATATAGCGAGCTTTCGTTATGGATTTATTGTTCAGGCAAAAAATAGTATAACGATACAATTTTAGGTCATCTATTATTATTATTATATGTTGCTTCTGGCGGAGTGGCAGTTCCGGCGTCGTATAGCCATGGCTCTTTACTCTCTGAGTTCAAATTCCGCCGGGGTTAGCTTTGCCTTTCATCCCTACAAAGTCGATGAAATAAAGCACCAGTAACGCACATGGGTCGATATAATTGAATTCCACCCCCCATTCCCACCAGAAAAGGCTGTTGTTCCTAAATAAGAAACCATTATTATTATTATGCTTCTCACGCAGCATTTCTTGTTGGAGATATGATACGGGTGATAGATGTCCACAACGAGTGAACTGAGATGACACTTTCAATACTCAATCATTTGTCCAAGTATTCTTGCAGTTAGAAGAGATCCTGCTTCCTGTATGTGCTCCATCCTGGTACTCTCTAAAATATCTTTCAAATAGTTTTCAAAGCTGGAGCACACATTATCAAGCGACTCAACTAAAACTAGGACCACATTAATGTTCCCCATTGCTCATCAATATTTTATCTCCCATTCTAGTGGTTCATATATCTCACTTTTTCAATTCGTTGTCACAAACCTCGTTATAAGTGGGTTAAGTACATCTAGAATCAAATAATGTTTTCTGTCATTGTTGGCAAACAAGGTGTCTGGGTTGTTGTATTAAATTTCATGGTCTCAATCCATAAAGTCACTTGGTCATTTTCTACAACACCTTCTGGCTATGGTATATCACTATTGGCTGGTAATATACCACACAGTTTCACCCTTTTCTCCGCTCATCCTACACTTTTCTGTTTCCCCTACGTTGTCAACCATGAGCTATGGCATAAGTTATCTTTAAGGTTTGACTTGTGATGCACAAATTAAAGCTTCCGTTTCTGATTTAACATCACGTTTCTGTATCTGTAAACACATCCTCTCTAAATTGCTTTCGCATTCTGCGTGCCTGCACACTTTCTTTTATTTCCATCTCCTTTCAGTTTTAATTCACCTTTCTTTCTTCTATACAGATTATACTTTGCAATCTCCAATTTTCATCACATTTGACTTTTTCACTTCTAACAGCAATAGTTCAATGACGTTCTTTATGTACCAAGTTCGCCATCGTTCGCCTCTGCTCTCAAACAACCTTCACAGATGATGATTCCTCTCCTTCCTTACATTTTAGACAAGTATAATCTATCAACAACACTTGGATGAAAGGTTCCATTCATTGTGAGTAACTTTCTTGTTTTCCTCTTCAAAGATTGTACTTATTCTACAGTCCATTCAACACCCCTCCAGTTCTATATCTTTGTAGAGATACTACCCAAGTATTAAGCGCTTCATATCTATTCCCGACATTCAACTTTGATTTTAAAATTAATTGTCCTTTCTAAAGTCTTATTTGTAAATTTAGCTTTTATTAATATTATTATTATTAGTGAATTGACAGAATCAGTAGGGCGATGAAGAACATGTCTTGCGGCATAGAGTTAGTGTCTTTCAGGTTCTGAGTTTAAATCCCGCCGGGACTAGCTTTGCCTTCACCCATATGGGGTCGATAAAATAAAGTACCAGTCGACTTTTCCCATCCTCCAAAATTGCTGGCCTTGTGCCTAAATCAGAAACCATTATCATTAGCTGATTCACAGTATCGGTAGAACGTGAACAACATGCCATGCAGCTTCACGTTCTGAGCTCAAATCCCATCTAGGAGAGCTTTGCATTTCATCCCTACGGGGGTCGATAAAGTTAAGTACCAGTAACGTACTGGGTTTGGTGTAATCGACTTTCCCCTTCCTTTCAAATTGTTGGCCTTGTGCCAAATATAGAAACAGTTATTAATTTGTTATCTCAGACATATTTGTTTGGAGAGCAGTAAAGTTCAAGTTCTTCATATGTTTAATATTTAAATAATTTCATGATGAAACAGAAGATATTTCATACATTCAATCTTTTATATCACTATTATCGATGCAGATCAAAAACTAAACAAAAAATATCTGCACTACCAATCAAACTTCAAAGTATCGATTTGCGTGGTATGGTGGGCATAGGGTTACATCAAAAAAGCAATTGAACACAGCTAATATAAATATGTGTTAGATTACATTATTTACTCTCACGCAGCCCCTTAATATCACGACCCCCCCCCCCATACACACATATATATATATATATATATAGAGAGAGAGAGGGGGGGGACGTTAGTAATTAGAGCTAGTAGAACCAATGCACTACGAGTTCTCTGCATAGTTCTCTTATATTATTAATCATTTGTAAATTTAACACAATCTGGAACAGTTATGATTGTTGAATGGAACCACTGAATAGATTTAATTTTCAGAGATGTATTAAATGGTGTTCAAGCATGGGTCGAGTTTTATTACCTGGAGGGGGGGGAGGGACATGAACGTTGGAGGGTTGCTAGACTGTGGGTGGGTATGGAAAGGGAGTTTTTCGTATTACTTCTTAACATCAGAGATCTCTATCCTATGTCGACGTCTTCAAGTGGTACAATTGTTAAATAGTTATATCCATTTAAATAATTTCATGATGAAACAGAAGATATTTCATACATTCAATCTTTTATATCACACGACCCTAGATATACCTCCCCAGTCCCACCAAAGTCTCCATCCCACACTGTAAATTGGTCGTGTACGTGTGACGACATTAAGCGACCAGTCCATACTTTAAAGGGGTCTTGTAGGTGTCACAATAAAAATGCCCAGCCAACATTCTGAGGTGGGGTGTATCATGACAAAAGGCACCAGTACACACTCTAAATATTGCTGGTGATACGAAGAGCATCCATCCATAGAAAACAAACAAAACCGTTCTTTATAAGCAAACATGTTCATTGGAATGGCTTGTCTCACAACGGGGCAAAGCGTCCAACACATACTAGCGTGGAAAAGGAGCGTTAAGTGATGGTGTTGATGATGATGATGATATATATATATATATAACCCGTAGCCAAAAGACACTTTTCCTGATATATCAAGCGACTTATATATTTCTTCATTGTACAGTGTTATTTGATGTGTTGCTTCCGTTTTCGTTTTGTATGTACTCACACACTCACACACACACACATACACACACACACACACACACAAACAAACAACCCCACACAAACAAACAACCACACATGTACACACACAACACACACACACTTACACACATACACACCCACACATACACACCCACACACACACACATATATATATATATATATATATATATATATATATATATATATATATATTAATTCAAAATATTAACAAATATAGACATTCATGTGATCAAGTATATTTTATTATACATATTTCAGAGGTACTGAGCTATTTTCAACAGTACGTACTCACTGCCATGACTGAATTTTAACCATCAACATTGTCAGGGTATGTCAATAATCAACTTATTTTATCTGATGAGGACGTACTTTTGAAAATAGCTCAGTACCTCTGAAATATGTATAATAAAATATACTTGATCACATGAATGTCTATATTTGTTAATTTTTTTGAATTAATATTAATAACTCCAGAAAACCCAAATGTGGAGTACTTCTAATCTATTGTAAAACTGTATTCATTGATTTATTCATTGAACCTTGTTTAACCTTTAATTATGTATGTATATATATATATATATATATATATATATATATATATATATATATATATATGGTTGACAAATGAAACAACAAACACAGGAATGCAAAATTACATAGTTATATTAAGTTTACGCTTGGAGGAAATGGAGATGGATGCGACGTTTTGGATAGAAGTCATTCATCGGGAAAGTTTGGAGAAGCAGAGAACAAATATGGATATGAAATTAGTTTGTGAAAGTTAGGAAAGGAAGTTAGGAAGAGGGGATTGGGGGGAGATTGATGTGTTGAGGGTGGTAGGCGAAATGTCTGGCCTTGAAAGTGTGGTCAGAATTTAATGTTACAGAGGTCTCATGGGTGTGGTTGTGTGTGAGCGGAAGGGATAGAAGAGGATTATGAGAGTTTATGTGCATATTGGAGGTAGCAGGATGGAATAAATGGGGCGAGGAAGTGTTTAAGGTGGTGGTGGATACGGTGGAGGAAGGATTTCAGCTTAGGGCGAGGGGGACGAGTATTTATGTATAACCTATATATTTCATCTTTTTCTTCTTAATTCCTGAGAGAGTTGCTACGCACAGCGTATATTGTTGTTATAAAGTTTGCGGAGACTATTCCAACATTAACTTTAAACACTGCGAAATTTCTTACAGACAATGATAGCGAGGAAAGTGTGAGAATCGGAAATTGGAACCCAGTAATAGAGAAGTATTTATGTATGTTCATCTCGGTGGGGTTTGAATTAGGAGTGCAGAAAGATACACGAATAACACATCTAGCTTTTTAACGAAGTTGCAACTACAAAGTTTCACCGATATTCGTTCATATATATACACATATGAAAATACATAAATATTTACATACATACATAGATATTTATATGCATAATTTCATACAAACACGCATACATACGTACGTACATACATACTTATATATACATGTATAACCAAGTACATATCTACTTGCTTAGATACATGCAAGTATATACATATATATATATATATATATATATATATACATACATACACACATACATACTTATATGCATACATACTTATATACAGATAAATACAGATGTATATAAATCCAGGACTACCTACCTGTCATTTTATCCAAAGATTACCTGCTAACCTAGCGACCTAAAATATCACCTGTTACACGAAAAGTTAGGCGAGACGTTACATGTACGTTGTTCATTCCAAAACACAGAGCTGCCGGCTACATTCATTCGATGGTGATGGAAACAATCTCATATAACTATGTTTATCTAAATGTAAGTATGTATACGTACATACATATATGTATACAGACATATACACATATATATATATATGTACGTATGGGTTTACCGAACATTTATTATAATATCGTTTTCGGTACGCACGGCCGACTAACTTACTCGATATGCAAATTAGGCTGTTCAGCCATTAATATGCATGAGGAAAGTATATATTTTCAAACGTTCAATCATGTGACAGGAAGGTATACGATGCTGACGATAGCTAATAAGCTTGAAATTAGTTCATCATTCCTTTGTCAGTGTTGAACACAATGTTTGGTAAACCCAGACGAACATATATATATATGTGTTCATGTATGTATATATATACATACTACTGTACGTGTGTATACATATATGTATGTACGTATACATACTTAAATTTAAGCATCAGACGTACTAAGAGTGAGAAATGAAATGTTATTTCATTCCTTTCCATTTATGTTTATCTATCTATCTATCTATCTAATTATGTACATATTATATATATATATATATATATATATATATATATATATATATATATATATGTCCCAAGGCTCTGATACCATCAACACTATACACACAGAGCTGACATATCTAAGAACTGACTAACTGCCTGATGAGGTCATAGCCATTCAATGGCTATCATCGAAATATATATAGCAGTAAATAAATGATTATGAGTTCATGCAATTGACTTATGTTTCGTCACTATATATATATATATATATATATATATATATATATGCATTTGTATTTATAACTATATACGCTTATTTATACACAAACATCCACACACACACACATACACACTAACAGCACATACACACACACACACACACTCACACACACACACACACACACACACACATATATATATCAAATATATAAGAACCGTAGAGCAAATATTTATTAAAATAACAGATTGAAATTTAAGCAAAGAATCGTTGCTTTCACGCTTAACGGGATCTTCTGAAACAAAAAATTTCAATCTGTGAACGCAGAAGTAAATATTTCAAAAAAACGTTGCAACCGAGGGAAGACAGGAAAACGATACTTTGGTTCGTGGAATTGTTCCCTGGCAAAGAACGGATTAAAACGAAGATAATACGTCAATAATTGGAGCGGTGAAAACAATTACACTCAAAGACAAAACCACTTTTATGGTATAAATGAAGTCCTAGACTAATATTCTATTAATGAACGGAAAACACGAAGATACTACGTCATTACCTCTGTAATTTATTTACTTTATTCTTAACTCTGAAGCCGAGAATCATTCGGTTTCCTAAACAGAATTTTAGTCTATGACTTCAGTTATACCATATACGTTTTTTTGTCTTTGCGTGTAATTGTTTTCACCGGTCCAATTAATGACGTATTATGTTGGTTTTTATCCGTTCTTTACAAGAGAACGTTTCCACGAACCAAAGTATCGTCTTCCTGTCTTCCTTCGGCTGCAACGTTTTTTGAAATATTTACTTCTGCGTTCACCGATTGATTTCTTTAGTTTCAGAAGATCCCGTTAAGAGTGAAAGCAGCGATTCTTTGCTTAAACTTTAATCTGTTATTTTAATACATATATATATATATATATATATATACGTGTGTATAATTGTAGCTATGGTGCTTCCATAGGCGGTATACCAAAATTAGCACTCAATATTCATACAGAGCAGAGTGTGGATAGTATAAAAAAACGAAAAATCAGTGATGCATCTGGACTCAGTTTATTGCGTGTTACAATTGTTTCGCCGGCAGGTAGCTCGAGACATGATCACTGTATGGATCTGGCTGATTCTATGGCTGCAGGTTCCTTCGGACACGGGCAGTTCGTTCGGAGCAAATTTTCTCACTCGGGTGTTATCGTCAAAAAACAGCTTCCACTCTTGTCATGCCATTGGCTGTTGTTATTCTACGTCATCTTAAGTTCTGGTCACTATTTACTGCTACACGGGTCACCAGCCATTTTCCGCCCGAAGCAATTCAATGGAGCCCTGCCGAGTTCGTATCTCACACGCCTGTTCACACTCCAGAGTATGTAACCACAAGGTTGAAAGATGTTATTTAAGGTGTTTTTTGACGATAACACTCCAGTGAGAACATTTGTTCCGAACGAACTGCCCGTGTCCGAAGGAACCTGCAGCCGTAGAATCAGCCAGATCCATACAGTGATCATGTCTCGAGCTACTTGCTGTCGAAACAATCGTAACACGCAATAAACTGAGTCCAGATGCATCATTGATTTTTCGTTTTTTTATACTATATATATATATATATATAAGTGTTATAAATTAAAATGACAGGAAGTCGTACAGGTTGAATTCCTTTAATTATTTATTTCTGTAACACTGTGCACATTTCAACGGCCATGATACGTAAGAACCTGGTGGCATCATCAGATGTATATTGCATATTAGCTGTATACTTAACGAATGATGGGAAACACATTCCTTGAGGCATTAATGAAAGAAGCGGTGGATTGGCAGTATCGGTAGAGAGTCGGACGCCATGCTTTCCAGCATAGTTACGTCCCTTTACGGTCTGAGTTCAAATCCCGTCGAGGTTAACTTTGCCTTTCATCCTTACGGGGTCGATAAAATAAAGTACCAGTAATGTACTGGGTAATTGCTGGCCTTGTGCCTAAAGTAGAAACAATTAATGAAAGAAGCAAAGTAAAAACAAAACTGAGAAGTGTGATTTTGTTTTTTAGTCAGAGGCCAATTCTACCAAATGGTGAAGAAATAAATCTAAACGTACACACACATATATATATATATATATATATATATATATATATGTGTGTGTGTGTGTGTGTGTGTGTGTGTGTGTGTGTGTGTATGTGTGTGTGTGTGTGTGTGTGTGTGTGTGTGTGGATGCCTGCGCGCATGTGTGTGGACGCCTGCGCGCATGTGTGTGTGTAAACACACACATACACATATATATATATAATATATATATATATATATATATATATATATATATATATATATATATATATATACTGAGAGAGAGAGAAAGAGATACAGAGGAGGAGGCATATAGTTTTAAAACTGCACTGAAGCACAAAACACCTGGCAGTCGTGTCCCTGGTATATCTTTATAGGTATAATAATCATAATTATATATATGTGGAGTGTACTTGTGTATATATACATACAGAATTCATACACAAATGACTATCTGTATGTGTTTGTGTGGGTGCGTGTGTTTGTAAATACCTTTCAGATATCAAAACAGACACATGGTGTGTTTTATTTTCTTTAAATTGCATTCATTATATATCTGACCTTTGAAGAGTTCGTACGAACTATCTTCAACTAAATCCTCTCCGTTTAGTTGCTGTCTAGTCATACAGACAGCTGCCTGTGAAATTTACGTAACTACAGTACCAGCAAGTAATTTATTCTCCGACTGCATGCATTCATTAACACACAGACACGTAAACACAGGCAGACACACACACTTATAAAAAAAATATATATTTTCATATACTTATGTATGTTTATATATAAATATATGCTTATATTTATATATGTATATATATCTACATATACATATGCATATATATATATATATTTATATATATATATATAAATATATATATATATATGTATGTGTGTGTATGTGTGTGGCTGTGTGTATGCGGGAGGGGTGTATCTCGAAGAATCACTGCTATTGAAGAAGTATTTATATTTATTTTGACTGTAGTTATGTGGAAATGCGGTGAGGGCTGATTAATGTAATTGCCACATTATTTGAATGTGCTTATGTGGTTAATTAATGTGCTGTCGTCATCATATATACACGTGTTGCGTAGTGCGAAAACAGTTGTAAAAGAAAGGATGGTGATGGCAAAGGAAAACCAAATACATTTTGAGTTCCAAAAAAATATGCAAGTTTGGTCTCATTTTATTAAATATGGAATGTAATGCTAAACATATTGATGTGATATTTTAACTGAGGAATGTAGGACATTTTGATTAAAGGAATTGAATTCGCTCACATACGATCTTGAGTCAAACAACATGGTCACTAGGCCCTCAGCCTTTTTATCATCTAATAAATGCTTTGACATTTGAGGCTTAAATATATTTTGTTAATGACTTTATTTGGAACAGAGGTGTGTGGAAACTGAATAAACTGCATCATGGAAGGGACATTTTAACCATTTAAATCCCTGTAAATAATTGTAAATAATCAGTTTTTGATTTATTTCTTGGTGTCACAAATTTCGTTTCGCTATTTACGACATGGTCACTGACATAACGTTTATTGGCACATTTTCAGTAGAACTGTGTGTGTGACCAAGCCGCAAAGGGTCAGACAAACTCTTTGACACCTCAAGAAAAAGTGAAAAGAAATGTATTAATTTGTGTGTTTTGTGAATTACTGAAATGGCAGTTCTACTATTTAATTGCTTTAATAAAATAAATTTGTGTTTAAATTTTGCAGTAAAATTAAGAACAGAAAATGTTAATAATGGAGAGAAATTGATATGGCAAATTATATACACTCATGTCAGCATATTTCGAAATCAGTATTAAATAAATAAATAAAAAAATAATAAATTAAAAAAATAAATAAAATAAAGAAATCATATTTTATAAAGCATTTTAAAGCTGGCATTAACAGTGTAGCTAGTCTAAAGAGTGTTGCTTAGCTATTAGATTCTATTGAAGATAGTTTTATAATATTATTGTGACGTTAATATGACGTTAATTTCATATTTAAGATATATTATCTCAGTACCTTATATGGTATATATATAATATGCATACTATTAAGATTTGTCGATACTATCAACAATTGAACACCGATGGAAATATTGTTTCTTTGGTCCGGTGTAAAGCTCGGGTCCTTTCTACCTTTCTTTAAATAACATATATTAGCATTGAAGATGTACAGTACATCATACGCTATTATACAACATAGTTATACAGTAGCTTTATAAATACTGCAATTGAGTTACTACTGCATTTATGATGGCGTATGTATTATGAACAATAATGGTTTACGAGCTCAATATGACATAAATCTAACGTTTAAATTGAGTGATTTGATAACAAACATGGGAATAGTCAACATGCTGCTATAGACATGAATTAATGAATGGAGCTCTATTAGTTTCGATGGTGACTGTCCCAGTTGTTTGATCAACGAAATAGATTGAATATTATAACTCTGTCTGTGGCTGAGCTTTAAATATACATGTGTACCATTAAGGTAAATCACACAGAGACTCAGTGTGTCTGTGTAGGACAAGGCTGGGACCTTTGTTTTAAATGTATAATCTTTCCAGCTGGCTTCCAAACGGTTTTTCTCAATCCAAATGTATTCAAAAAGTTGCGATCGATCAAATCGAACCCGAATCCTTTTGATGGTAACATGAACTTCTTAATCATTTCCCTATACTGTGTGCACAAGCCATTTACATACACCGGTTGTCAAATAAATTCAGAAGCAAAATTTAAAAAGAGTCAAGTACACTTTCCAGAAACGATATCCAATTCTAATTACCTTAGAATATCCTAAATTATTTTAGTGACACCATATCTCTTCCTTTAAACGCCTGAAACCACCCTTGGTCCTATGAGGACAAATTATATATATATAAAATCATTCCATCATAATTTTAGTTCAGAAATTTTGTTAAGTTAACCTTCAAACATCAAAGAACTAGTAAGATATTAATCATATTACTAAATAAAGACTTACACGATCCTAATTATTCTCGGCATGAATTACAAATCATATAGAATGGTTTACATTATGAGTATGGGAACTAAAGGGTGTAGTTCCTGAAATTGAAAATTAAGTCCCGTATATAGATCACACCCTTTTGTGACATAAAATGAATCGATATTATTAATTGTTGTAAAAGTAACTGGGGGTTTAACAAAACAAAGAAACCGTTGATAGTTTATTTATTTCCACATCTTTCAATAAAGATACTCACTTATGACACACGGATTAGTGATGTCTTTTCATTTAATGAAACATAATAAAAAATATATAAATATAAACGTAGGCCATTAGGTTTTGTTCCCACACAATATATATAAATGTGTATGTATATATATATATATATATATATATATATATATATATATATATATATATATATATATATATATATATATATATATATATACACGGAAACGTTTCATATCTGTTCTATGAAAATTGTAACACTTCTTATATCTTACTTATATGTCTTAATAGAAAAATTGAAAAACACAATGGTTGCAGCGGTTGATATAATAGAATATAAATACCTTTCGTTCCTGCAACATTTAACGACAAACTCTTTTCACAAAAGTTTGTTAAAATGCTTTATTATATCTCCCTCTCTGTCTCAAGGGAGCCCGCCGTCAGCTACTATGCCCAAGACAGATATAATTAACTGTTGTGTATTAGTTGCCACTTCATTATAAGAATTTAACGTCATTCAGAATGATGATACAAGTTGCAACTACGGAAGTAGGGCATTTCTTGAAAGCGGTCCATTAGGCAATATATGAGAAGTATTCTAATTTCATGTCAAAGAATATCTATATGTGATATATATCGTTTTCTATATTATGATTGGTGAATTTGAACAATGCGACTTATCCACCAAGATAAGTAGGGGCTTAAATGAAACTAAACGTACATGCATCGATCTCGAAATATGGCGGCCATTCTATGCCTTAACACTTTTGATACTAAACGGCATGAAACCGTACCACGTTCCTACGATAAGAAACCGCAAAACATTAGAATATAATTTCATGTAAAAACCTTCCGTAAGTAAAATTCTAAACAGCTGCATGATAATGAGTGGTCTTGTTATTTTACTAAATCCCTTATTACACTTGAGTATTTTAAAAGTCATTTGAAAATCATAGGCCGTGTCTTTCAGGATGGTGTCACGAATGACATAACATCCAATCATTGCTTTATAACATAGGGACCATTTAATAACTTTAACAGTTAAACATCAATAATAGTTCTGCTCAAACGTTTTCAAAAATAACATATGTTTCATAAATAAAGCATTTATATTTCCTGTTAACAAACTATAAGGGTTAGCGAGTGCTATTTCTAAAACATTCGAATACTACATGACGGAGCTGCAACAAGAACGAATGCAATTCCAGCATACAAGCACACTTTTTCGCTATTTCTTGTTTCACTAAATATTAGAATATGTGTCTCGTTTGACATAATTTCCTCACGCCACAGGCGCCAATCAACGATTTTACACATCAAACAATATTTCCCCAAAATGGGCATTGAAAGACAATAAACGCACACAGAAAGGGATCCCCTGTGATAAATATATATGTATATATACATATATATATATATATATATATATATACACGTGTATGTGTATGTGTGTGTGTGTGTGTGTGTGTGTGTGTGTGTGTGTGTGTGTGTGTGTGTGTGTGTGTGTGTGTGTGTGTGTGTGTGTTTATACACAACTATAGTGGTAAGTATTGAGTGTACATTCGGGAAACAACATCCCTTTTTATCTCTGGTTTGACAGTTGATTACATTTCACCTAAAATTCTGTTTATTATTCATAGATAAACAAAAGAAACTCTAAATTAGATACCCGACCATCAACTAAATATCGATAGTACATAGCTAGTAAAGAAGAAGGAAATCAATACAACAACATGCAATACAATAGAGTTCCTATTGACTTTACATAAATAATAAATGGAAATGTTTTATATCCTGTAATTGTTGTAGTAATTACAGAGCACATATTGACAGAAATGTTGGCACGCCAGTTCTAATGCTTTGTTGTATTCTTCCTGGCTCTCTGTGGTCTTTGTTCAAATGCCACCCAGGTCAAGTGTTCTTTTCATCATTTCGAAGTCGATAAATAGGATACTATTCAAGTGCTGAGGTCGATTATCTCGTTCTCTCTCCCTCTCTCCCCGATTCGCGATCTCCCCTTCCACGTCCTCCACCTCTCTCTCCCTCAAACACACACAGTTTTTCTGGAGTACATCAGCTATGGACAACCTGAGTTGTAACTCAGCTTATGTACTCCAGAGAATCAGCTAATGTACTCCAGCTGAGTACATTAGCTGATTACCTAAAAGATGCTGTAGATTATGAAGGTGACTCCCGAAATTGTTGCCGTCCCTTGTATAGATGGCATTATTACTCAGAAAGTTAATCCTGCCGAGGTTAACTTTGCCTTTCATCCTTACGGGGTCGATAAAATAAAGTACCAGTAATGTACTGGGTAATTGATGGCCTTTTGCCAAAAGTAGAAACAATTATTACTCAGAATGTGTGTTGTTAGAAGAATATTTAAGCGTTCAGATTGCCAATTTTCCTTGGTTACTGCACTGACATTTTCCTTGGCCAAGGAAATTAGACTTAAGGAATGGACCCTGGGAGGTAGGGTTAGTGATCTAGCGTGTTTCCCTGCATGTACACCACGACACGGCTTTCACAATACCCTCCACACGAAAGCGCAGCTTATATATCGTGTTCAGCCAGATGTATATATGTTATCCCGCCTCATTTCCCGCTTTAGCTTTTTTGTTTCATTATGATAATATAAATTATTTTTCAAAGAAATAGCGTAGATATTTAAATGGGTCGTCTTTAACTATATTAACTCCAGGGAACAGACAGCTGACCAGCCAACATCAAAAAAACCCAAATGGCGAATACCATGAAAAAAAGCGCCCCAAAATGGGAAGAAATAAGGCAAAATTGGGAGATTCTACAAGCTATATCCATTTTCACAAAAGCAGGGAGACGGGGAGAAATGAACCAAAACGGGGAGGGGAAACGTCCCCGTCAGACAGGTTTGGGGCAGTCTTTCTGAATTTCATTCATTTTACATTTCTTCCTAAAAATTCCATCCCAGTGTGTGAATGTCAAGATATCACTATTATCCATTCATATTATTTAAATCTCCAGTGGATTGACAGTATCGGGAGAGAGTCGGATGCCGTGCTTTGCAGCATAGAGTTACGATCCAAAGGTTAACTTTGCCTTTCATCGTTACGGGGTCAATAAAATAATGCACTGAATTAATTGCTTGTCTTTTGCCAGGAGAAGAAACAATTATTCAACTCTCTATATTTCAAACTGCAAAAAAATCACCCTAGTTCTACAATAGAGAAATGTGTATATAGAAATGTTTGTATTTCAATTTAAACCATCTATCATACATTTCCTTCTGAAAAGTTCGTTAAATTATGTTTGAAACCTCGGTTTAATATTTGCAAAATTCATTATCAAACGCTTACGAATTACTATCTTAGAATTTAATTGAAAATATAGAACTTGTTTCAAATAAAGTTGAATTAGAAGAGTAGCTAGAGTTCAGGCGAAAATGTATTTATTGTGTTTTTGTTGATATGACTGCATTCTGAGTTTACATCCCAACTAGTTCCACTTGCATTCCCTCCTATGGGAAAGGGCAAAAAAAATATTCGTGAATGTGGATTAACAAATCTAGAGCACAAACTTACGGACATATTTTACAGATTAAGCGTGCTGAAATTGTGGGTGTCAGGATTAACTTATAACCTTGTTTATAGCATCACATGTTTCTCGAATGCATTTAGCGGATTTCATTCTCTAGTTACCATATAGGCCGTGTTTAATCCATGGCTTCAGACAAACTCCATACCCCCATCCCGCCTCAGAAGTCTTGAAGTGTAAAATATGGAATATGTCATGACATAGCGTTAATAAATATTATATATGAATTATCTATTTATCAAAACGAACGTATGAAGTAAACTTTCTAACTTTAAGGAAATGCCGTTAGTTCTCCGTTTTCATTCACTTTATCGAATTTACAATCGCTATATTAATCTATAATTATGAAGGTGACATTAAAATTAGAAGATCAAATAAGGAAAAGCATTATTTTTAAAATGGATACATTAGTATTTAGAATTTAACATTTAAATATTGAAAGTTTTTATGAAGTTAGAATGAAGTCAAAACAAACACCATCTCCCTCCAACCGGGAAAGTGTATTCGACATATAGTCAACTTAAATATTGATATTTCATCTTTAAATTAGTCCAAATATTATATTGTTTGCTAATATTTTACCTGTTCAATAATGCGTTATAACACTCATATATAACTCGCCATTTAAACAAATAATCATAAACAATATTTGCATAAATGTATATCAATTATCATAGTTTTATCATATTTATTGGTTTGAGATAGAAATGATTTCACAGTTCAATAAGTGCTTGGTTTGTTACAAATACTCAGTTGCGTTTAAAGGAAAAAAACACGCACACTCACACACCCCCACACACAAATAAAGAACGACACATTCTCACTCTCTGTCAGACACACACACAAACACACACACACATACACACACACACACACACACACACACACACACACACACACACACACACACACACACACACACACACACACACACATATATATATATATACCGAAGCGGGGTGCGCCCAATAGAATGAGTATATTTAAGCAAATATCTTTACCAGCCACGGATCTCCGATGTTGAACGTTTCGAGCATTTTTATCGGCTAACCCCAGCTCCGTACCCCTCTAGCCACATTCATGAGCTGGGACGGCGACAATCGCACTGGATGCCGGCTCCCAGACATTGCATTGCTCTAGAATCTTTTGATGGTGCCTGCCATCATGCCGTGAATCGATTCGACTTTCAGAAAAGCTTAAAATGGAGCAACATCTCGGCCTGAAATCCCAAACCTTTGCTACATCCGACAGGGTGATGACATCGTCATCAAACCGACTGACAAAGTGGGAGCTGTTGTCGTATAGCGTGCCGGCCTCTACAAAACAGAGGCGTTACGGCAGATCCACCCCCTCTTATATCGTCTCCTGTTTTCCGATTCCACACCTCTCTACCAATGACAGGTTTCCTCCATTCTACATTAACACGTCACCCCCTCAATCTTACCCTCATTGCTAACAATCTTATTGTCCGAACACCCGTGCCTCTACCATATTCCTTCTCCCACATATTCATAAACCGAACATCCCAGGCCGCCCTGTCGTGTACGCATGCAATTGTCCAAGCGAACTAGTTTCGGATTTCCTGGAGTCCTCCTAGCAGCCCTGCCATCCCACAGCTCTGACACCAACCATCTTCCTATTTGAACCCCTGGTAGCCACCCAGCAAAACCACATTTCTGATACAAGCCATCTTCCAATCTGACCCACCACCCCTTCTCTGTCCCCTCAATGTCAAGTCTCTATATACAGTCATTCCCAACGTCAAGGTTCTTTTGGTCCTTCAACGTTTCTTCGATCTTCGCCCCCAACTCAACCGTTCACCTCAACCCTTTTACTCCTGAGCGAGCTGGTCGTCACTCTCAACTGATTATCTTTATCGAGTGAGATATAGCAACAGACGACAGGGTTGGTTATGTTGAGGCCCAAATTATTTCCCAATACACCGACAGTAGTCCTAGGCTGTACATAAGTTACATTGAGGATTGCATCGGAGTCATGTCCCTCATCCGAGTACAGCTCCGCTCTTTCTTCTCCTTCTTCTGTTCCTTTCATCTCACCCTTGACGCCACCACATCCATATCCACAATTTCCGCCCACTTCCCGAATATCTCTTTCCACTGACCACTCCCATCACTCCCTCACCATGCCTACATCGACTTCCCCTCATCCCATCCCTCTCACACTAAACACTCTATCTACTACTCCCAATTCCTTCAGCTCTACCGTCTGTGCAATCCAACCCTTGACATTGAGGCACAGGCTCATTACATGTCTAGACACTTCATGCTGATACAAGCCGACATTGAGGAGTCGACTTACACCATGCCATAACCCCTACCCACACCTACTACACTCATGATCCCACCACCACACACACATCAGCACATATAAGCCATTTCTTTTGTTACCTTGACTTTCTTTCCTTTCAAAGTTAGCTTCCACCTCATCCACATGTCGTTATAACGATGTTTTTTTTATGCATTTGTCTTTTCTCCATTTTAAAAGCATCTCTTGACGAAGGGTTAAAGCTAGATACGTTGAACTCACTTTACGCTACCTTTCATGGAAATCCTGACCCTAATAGCATCATTTTTAAATTTCTGTGTTTGCCTTCTTTCAATATACATACACACACACACATATCTGTACATATATATATATATATATATATATATATATATATATACAGAGAGAAGAGGGAGGGTGAGGAAGGGTGAGAGAGATAGGGACTACCTAGGATTTTAACTCTGCGTTCAGATTACACCAATCTGGAATGGACATCATCAAAAGTTCCGTTCATGTTTTTAATATTTCAACCAATTTTATCACCCCGGGCTGTGCTGCTTTATTTATCGACCACTAAAATAATGAAACAAGTAGCACAGCGAAACGGGACAAGTATAGCAAATTATTACAATCGGCATTCTATCAAATCCATTGATAGGAGATGTGACAAGACTGATGTTTACCTTGAAGAATTTATTGATCTATTCTGATTCCAGAAGCTAACATTTCCTAAACAAGCCACGCGAAGTTAATGCAAAATCTATTATCATCTGAATTGAAGGGAAGCAACAAATATGATATATAAAATAATTTTACTGATTTCTGTTAATCCGAAAAATTCGTGGCTACATGAAATATATTTGTTGAAATAGAAGTAACGAAGTCAAAAAGATCCAATGCGTCACATTATTTACTTTAGATTATTGTAACTACCATACATACTTTCACCAGTTTTACTGGTGCAGTGCCAACATATATATTACAATAGATCACTTTGTATTGACTCGTTGAAATACTACTGGAACAGAATTGGAATTTGTGTAATTCTAACAGATTTAGATGAACAGTTTCTTTTGCACGTTAAATGGAATTAAAATAGGGTGTTGAAATGGTTTGAACATCCGCCGGATTTGACAATAAACCTGCTCAGGAAGAGAGAGGCGGAGCATAAAATTAACTTAATTCTCAGGGATATTCAGCGATAAAATTACTGCCCCCTTTCAATTATAGATACGGGCTTGCAAACAGTTTTCGTCTACGCAATTTCAGTAAGACAAAAGCTATCAAACCGTAGCTATGTTGAATAACACAAATATAACTATTCAGACGATCTGGCCATGATGAGTTACTCTGGAACTGATCTGCACGACTTTCTGAATGTACTGGCTAAACATACTCTGGAGGCTGGCTTACACATCAACATCTCCAAAACAAAATGTATGACAACGGATAAAAATAATGCCAATCTCCAACTCATAATCTACAACCAGCAAATTGCTCAAGTTACAGAGTGTGTATAACTCGGTTGCAAACTATCATCAAACATCAATGGAATGGATGCCGAGCAATATTGAATCGCTCTCGGTTGGGCAGCTTTCAACAAAAGCAAGGAAGTACTAACATCAAAACCAGTTTCCTACCATTTGAAGGCTGAGATCTTGATACTTACACTCTATCAGTTGTGTTATATGGTCTTGACTGTGTTAATTGGACGACAAAGTCACTTCAGAAGCTTTCTATATTCCCAAACCAACTCATGAGACTTATGACTGGCAAGCGGCTCAGCGACCGTATCTGTATCAGTGAGCTGTTCAACATTACCAAACTTAGACCAATTACATCAATTGTCAAGTGAAGAGTACTCAAACTATACGGCCATATGAAAAGATCATCTTGTGGTGTGAGTAGGTTATGCCTGGATGGAAGGTTGGCTGGTAAGGAAGCAGAGGCCGGTAGCCAAAACGATGGCTTTACAATGTCAATTCATGGACTGGACTTGATCCTTATTCTTTGAAATCTGCTGATGGTGATTGAACTTTGGGGAGAGAGATATCACATGTTAATGCGCAGTCTGCAACTGGCGGAAGTTAGCGTCAGAAAGAAGACGTACACATCTTAATGAGTGAATAACATATCAATCAGAGAAGCAATATTACATATTAAATTTAAGTGAAAAATAAACTATATTCATGGGGGTATTAGATCGATAGAGCCCACACACATCCAAAAAACAAACAAACAAATAAATGAATAAAGTGAGATTGACTACCATAATTTTGGTCTGTCTGGCGTATATTCTCATGAATATAGTTTTTTACTTTAATATATATATATATATATATGATACTAAATAAATGGAAACTATATTTATAAAACCATATTTATTTCGTTATATATATTTCAAGGATATCATATTAACAATATGTTATGCCTTCTTCAGACAAAATACAATATAAACAGTCTTATAAATAAATAGATATTTTATATCAGTTATAAATATTTACTCGTTGTTAACCCAACAATTTAAATATAACTTTCCATATATATATATATATATATATATATATATATATATATATATATATATATATATATATATATATATACATGAAACTGTATGACCCCGACGGCAGAGCTCAAGCCGTTTCGACGGCTATTTCTGGATTGTCTGGACTGTCCAGAAATAGCCGTCGAAACGGCTTGAGCTCTGGCGTCGCGGTCATTCATACATTTTCCTATTACCCACTCTACTACCCTAAGTATTGAGTACTCTGGTACGTTATGGTCAATCTGGTTCCTTACCACAACTCCTTCGTTACATATATATATATACATATATATGCCTCTGTGTTTCAGCACACAAACTTAGACACTCCGTAAATATGCTACCATTAAATCAAGCACAATTACTGAGTTTGAAGTTATCTATTAAATTTCTATTAAATACCAAGCCCCAGCAAGTCGGCGGTCTAATGAATGCAGTAAAAGAATTTGTAAATTACTATGTAAAATATAGTAAAATAAAATTATGCATAAAAGAAAAATATTTATATATATATATCCCCGTGTCAAAATCGATACGAGACCTGGGCATAGACATGAGCGATGATGCATCTTTTTCTTCACACATCATGAAAGTGGCGACAATGTGCAGACGACTCGCTGGCTGGATCTTGAGGACTTTCCGAACAAGAGATCGAGACACCATGTTGACACTATGGAGGACATTTGTCCTAAGCCGCCTGGACTACTGCTCCCAGTTGTGGTCACCCCATAGTGTCAAACTAACCACGGAGCTTGAGGCAATCCAGCAAAGCTACACCAAGAGGATTGCCAATATGAGGGAGACAAGCTACTGGGAGAGGCTAAAGGAACTGAACCTCTACTCCTTGGAGCGAAGACGGGAGAGATACGCAGTGATCTACATGTGGAAAATCCTGGAGGGACTAGCACCAAACTTTGGCATTGGGAGCTGGACCAACCGTCGAACAGGACGTCACTGTGTGGTTCTAAAGGTCCCGTCTTCCACATCTAGAATAAGGAGCAGGTATTGCAATAGCCTGGGATTCAAGGGCCCTCAACTCTTCAACAGGCTGCCGAGGGATCTGAGAGACTTGCATGATGTGGAGGTGGATGTCTTCAAGAAACATCTCGACACCTTGTTATCCAGGATCCCGGATAAGCCCACAGCAAGACACGAGGGAAACCTAAGGGCAGCAGCAACAAACTCCCTCTTACACCAGTGGCGAACCTATACAAGCTGGAGATAAAATGTGTAGCAACAAGGGCGGTGCCCCAGCATGGCCTCAGCCGGATGGCTGAATCATGTAAAAGAGTAAAAGAGTATATATCAGATATATTAAGTAACTTTTCTAGAAAGTGGTCCATGAATGAAGACTTAACTAAATTAAGTAGACAGCCCTCATAATATCATCCATAAAAGATTATTAGTGATACAAGAAAGTCAACAATATATTAAACCGTAAATCATCAGTGAAAACAATAAAACTAACTACAGTGATATTATAGCCCAAATGTTAGCATCATAACCGTAAAGTTTTACGTGTAAACAAAGTAGTTCGGTGATTGTCAACTAATAAAATATCAAAGACACCATCACACACACGCATACACACACATACACATACGTGATTGCACATACACACATATACACATACAGACACACACACACATATATATATATATATATATAAATATAATATATATATACATGTTATATATATAAATATATATATATATATATGTGTATATATATGCACACATTGATACACAAACACGCCTGTATATACATATATATGCATAAATGTGTGTATATGTGTAAAAATGTGTGTGCCTGTGTGTTATGTGTATATATTATGTTGCCTAAAATAACACATGAAAAGACTGCATGTGGGTAAAGTTTAAAAGAAAATGCAGCATATATAAGCACACCCATTAACATGTTCTTCGTATAAATGTATTGATTAAAAATATAAAACATTAATAATGCATCAGACTTAAACTAAAAGGGAAAATAAAAAAAGTTGTGGATATCGGACCATTAAAGTTATGATTTATTTACAGATTTGATGATCGGTTCTGAGTACACAACGACTGCAGTTTTTTCTTTAAATCAATATAGTTGGCTTTAATTATTTGTGTCCTTTGTAAATATTTAACCGAGAAATAAAGTGTTACTTTCCTTTTGTGTAAAGTCTGCATTCTGTGAGTTTGGGCAAAATAATGGTTTCCGATGTAGGCACAAGGCCAACGATTTGAGAGGAGGGGAAGGCTCGATTAAATCGATCCCACTCCGTTACTCGTAATTTATACCCGTCAGGATTAACGGCAAAGCTAACATCGTAGGGAGGAGTCGGGGTTAGGTCTCTCGGCTCACAGAAGTATGTGAGGAGGAACGAGAGGATGATGGTCTCGGCCGCGGCGGTGATGTGTCTGCGCCTCGCGAACAAGACCTCAAAGACACTCCTTATCTTTCCCTTCATTTTCCGTTTTTAAATATCGGTAGTGTTGATGTTATTTGAAATAACTCGTTCATGACTTTTTTGATTTTTATTGAAACGTTTTTACTGCTTTAGCGACGTCAGTTACAAAATAATGACAATCTACGCCAGGGCAGCATTGCAGTATGGTTAAGAGTAATCGCTACGTGATGTATGCAGTTCAAAATTCGTGTCTGCTACGCCTGGAAAATTCGTAGAAATACCTCTACCGTAGGTGGTGAAGAAAGACTTACATGATAAATTGCAACAATAAATTATACCTGGGAGCAGATCGATGGTATTTTTTTCTGATTTTGTTTGGTAGATTTAATCTATTGCCAGAAATAACTGTGACGATGTGTGTGGCTTTATCGTGGGCCACAATTTTATAATCATTTCCGCAACAACTCTCGTTCCGTCTTACCTCCAATCTCGGGGTTCATGGCCTGATTCATGATTAAACAAACATTTAAAATAAAATATTTGTAATGAGCTCACCAATGACAGAGAGATAAATGGAAACGTTTTAACCGGGTATGGATTAATTGGGTATGGATTAATTTATTACTTGGGGGCAGTGGAGGTCGCATCGATTGATTCATTAAATCACTTCATAGAAAGAAACAGAATGTTTTTGGTCAACCTTGCCATGTTTTCATTTCTAGGTCGAGAAATAAGTAACAATCACGTACTGGGGTCGATTATTCTTTCACACACTAACATACTAACATACTAACACACACACACACTCGCATATACTATCCTGCTCACTATTGGTTTTAACGTTGCTTCGTGAAAAACACGTTTGAATGATTGAATATAATATAAAGATTGATATGCCCCAGAAACTAACCATGCATTGTCAGAATTCAATATCAGAAATAATAAGTCTATATCGCTACATTGCATTATATAACAATACTATACGTTAACTAATACTTTATTGCACCCTCTTCGCTTTCATATCTCCCACTATATTACACATTCACATGATTCATTCTACACTTCCATACCTACAAATTCATATCATTTTCTAATCGACATTTATATATGAAACACTAGCCTGAATTTTCATATTATTCACTAGCTTATATTAACATATAATTTTATAACATTTACTAATGTACACGATTATATCAGCCCCTAATCTACATTTTCAGATGACTCACTAGACAACAATTTTCTATTAGCCACTATCTTATACATATATATATATATATATATATATATATATATATATATATATATATATATATATATATATATATATATATATATATATATATATATATATATATATATATATACATATACATATATATATATATATATACGTATCATTGACTGACCTACGCATATTCCAATTTCGAAACTTCCGCAAAACCATTCAAATGGGTTTTATGAAATAGAAAAAGAAGAATGGAAATGCCTGTGATCTCGCGACAAACATACCTCAGTATTTCTATAACACTACTTACATCCCCATCATCATCATTAGAACAGTATTACCATGACAGACATAAAAACACGACACGCTATCACCAGACATATATTCATAATTACAACAGCATTATCATGCTTACCAGCCCAAAATAAAATCAACGTCATCAACACCAACATCATTCCTCATGATCAGCATCATATTATCACCAACATTATAGCACCAGTGACACCAGTGATGTCACGATATTCATCAGTTGGGTTAGTCATTAGTGTAATTGGACTTATTGATTGATTTACATCAACATCAATCAGTTAAATGGAGACATGGCTAGTGTGAAGAAGAAGAAGAAGAAGAAGAAGAAGAAGAAGAAGAAGAAGAAGAAGAAGAAGAAGAAGAAGAAGAAGAAGAAGAAGAAGAAGAAGAAGAAGAAGAAGAAGAAGAAGAAGAAGAAGAAGAAGAAGAAGAAGAAGAAGAAGAAGAAGAAGAAGAAGAAGGCGCGACAAGTAGAAAAGGAACACAAAAACAAGAAGAAGAAGAAGAAATTAAAAAAAGAAATACATTTCCCCGAAGAAAACATTTACTTCTCACATCATAAAGCCGTGCATTTTGATGATGAAGAGATGCTATAAAATATATGTTTATACGATGTTTACTCGTATAATTTCTTTCGACATAAATCCTAAGTTCAAAGCAATTGATAAATGCAATTGTATGTGAAGCACATGACGTTACTCAACTGTTTTAATGACGTAAATGAAGAGAAAGGTTAATGACTCAACTACACAACAGCATCTAGCCTCACACACCTCTTAACATAGTGATGGCAATACTGTTGAATTTATTTAATGTTTGCGTCCAGGAATGTTATTGCATATATACCCGATTTTGATAAACTACTGGGTTGCTTAAGAGAAACACTATAGTTTTGGTTTATTGCTGACACGTAAAATTGGTTAAAGATAAGAAAGGTATTTTAAGTATTTCTTTCTAAAATACTTATAAAATGTTCAGCATATCTCTACATATGGCATACAGGATTAAATGTACGACTAACGTTGAAGAAATAGCTATTTACAGAGTTTGACAAAGTGTTTTGCGATTGGAAATGAACTGCTTATTTTGGTAACATTCATGAGATTGTGGGTATGTTTGTAAGTGTAAATGTATATGGCATATTATAAATGTTTATGTATATGCAACAACTGCACAAACTCACATTCTCATTGACACGAGCACACAATCTCAGACCATACATACTGCGTTTTTATTGGGTGTGCAATAAAAACGCAGTATGTTTAATATTAAGCTAAATATCGACGTTGGTTTACAGTAGAATTAATAGTAAGCATCACGCAATGACTCACTGTTAAGTTTTAAACATTAAACTTCCAATAACTTTAGCCAATATAGACTGTACATCCTATCCTTCCGGAAGAACCAATCAGGTTGTGTCTCAATTACTTTCAATAATACTTTCAACCCAGCCAATTTTGTTCCAGTGCCGGATGAACGCTTATGAGTTGATGTTTTAACTGACCTCTACTGCGTGGACAGTGTCCAGAATTTGAACTAAGAAAGTAAAGGACCGGAAGAGATGTCGCAATAAAACCTCGTTTGACGTTCTAACAATTCCACCACTCCACTGTCCCTTGACTGGACTGGTAGTTTATTTCTCCATCCAGATAGGACGAAAAGGGATTTGAACTTAAAGCGCAGAAAATCAGAAAAACTAATATTTTGCATTTTTGTTTTATACTCAAACGATGGTCGCGTCATTAAAGGAGTTAATTTTCTTGAAGATGGATCCACTCTAGCATATTTCCTGAGATATTTGTACATCACTGTATGCAGAAAAAAGAAAAATTCGGCACAGCAGCAGAAACGTGGCAGAAAAGAAGTAACTTTCTTTTTTCAATGCGAAGAAGGGAAGTACCAAGTATATTAGAAGAGTATTGTCAACAATTTCTATTGTAGAGTTGGAAGTAACTGGAGGATGATATATCTAAACTTGTTGAGCAGTAACGAGGAGAATTTTTCTTCACTTAGCGTGTGTCATGTGCATACCAACACTGTTGGCTGTTATATAATGCCATCTCCAGCTAATGAAATATAATCATTACTAAAATATCTGAATTTACTAAAACATATCAGGTAGGTATGTTCGAAGAGAGAGGAAACGTAGAATAGCTCCATAAAATATACGACAAAGAACATCACTAATGTTCGATATAACCCATACGTACATATGTTTATGTATATATGTGTGTATATCTACATACATACACACACGCACACACGCACACACACACACACACACACACACACACACACACACACACACACACACACACACACACACACACACACACACACACACACACACATATGTGTGTGTGTATGTATGTATACATGTGTGTTGAGAGAGAGAGAGACTGCAATTAGACATAATATATATTTTCATATATAACTCCAGGTATTTATTTTGGGTTAGAAGTTGGTATATATCAGATTTAGAAGAAACTGCAATAAATTCTTGTTTATATTGCTATTTTCCACTTAGTTTCCTGTCCAGTTTGTTTTTCTTTTCCGGAAATAGTGAATAGGATAAAGAACTGTATTGTGCCAAGGAATTTTTTTTTAATCTTTAGAGTGATATACTAAAAATTTGTGTATTCTAATTTGTTTTTACGTTTGCAACGCTTAGTTTTTTTCCAATATATATAATATATACAAACATAATAAAAGTGCGGCTTTCTCTCTCGTTGGTGCTTTTATATTCACTGTACTGTATTTTCCCGTTTTGCTGTATTATTTCCATATATATTTCTTCGCTTTCAATATACTTTTAAAAACATTTTCTTTATGTTTTACATTACTGTATTCTATTTCAAACATAACATATACATACTTCTGACGCGATCCGTACCGAGATTACTCCACCATATCATACTATGCAATATGGGTAGTTGGATATATACATGAGTTCGCTGCAGTTCTCACCAGTTTAATGAGTTTGACAAGATTTATCATAAATGTGGTGGGTATCTTGGACACCGTCAGTTCCGATGACGTGGGGGGATATATGTTTAAAAAATTGAAGGTCCTGCTCGTCAAATATACGCTCATGTGTCAGAATGTTCAAGTGATATGTGTACTCCTAATACATGTCTAATGGGGATTATGCATGGCACAATATTGAACAAGGCCGGTTCTTTGAACTACAGATACAATAACCCGAAATAATGTATCATATTTAATGACAAAACGCACCACCGGGAACCAATCTTCCGACGCTATGTCATGGGTACAAGCTTCTATGGAATACTCATTCACTTACACAATAATGTAAGTGAACCGTACCTCTAATTCAAATTGTCTTTCTGAATCTCTTCGTGCATTCCATGAAGTGTGTACGTGTCTGTTGAAGTATCAGGCTCCTGCACATAAATATGATCGAAAAACTGGAACTGTCATCGTCGAAATCAACGTAGGCCCATGTCATTCGATCAGGGTGTACTTAAGAATAGTTTAAGCTTCAAGTGTTTAAAGGTTATTGTCAAGAGATGTTATTGATGTCATATCATAAATCATAGAAGTCGAAGAAATAGCAATATGATAATCGTAAAATTATACCATAACATGTTAAATTATTTTTATAATACTGGAGATAATTGTAAATTTTTTTTTATTGATTACTATATAAAATATCTCTTTTATTTCATGTTTTATTTTTACATCGTTTGTATAATGTATGTGTAACTATTCATATGCGGTTTTATGGCTCTCAATTATCGTGTTACAGTCACTGTCATTGAAATACTTCACTCTTTTAATATTTGTACTTTACTCCTTCCACAAATTTATTTATTTAATTCTTCCTTTTTATTTATTTCCTTCTAAGTGACTTCCATTTTTTTTACATTATTCGACAATGTAATTGACATGTCTTTCCCGTTCGGAATTTCTAAATATGCACACCTCTCTCGATGATGTTATTTTTTACTCTGTGTTATTTAGATCTAACCATCACGAAATATTTCCTTATCTTGCTCCATGCCTGTACTTTACCATATTACTGTATTTTTGTCCGCGCTCTGAACGCATAAGCAACAGTCTTTCGGTATAAGTGTTCTCTCTATTTATTAGCATAACATAACGTACAGCAATCACACCTGAGTAACTCTAGCCATTTAAATATATATTTGTTATTTAGTTACGACGCTTTACGTTCTGAGTTCCAAAGTTCCCGAACAAGACAATGGCTTTAACAATTTTAGAGTCGAAAAGCATATCGCTGGTTATGATGTTCTGTTAGTTATATCGACTTTCCACCCTCTAAAAATCGGTAGCCTTGTGCCACAATTAAACTCATAATTATAAACAAACATCGAATGCCTAATTGAATTATTCTGGGATAGAAGCACGAGCAAAGCCAAACACAATGGCTGTGTTTATGACAATTATATAAGTAAATTAGTTGATGAAGAACCGCAACAACTACCCACGTGTGGAGCATACAATGGCGAAAGGCTATATTGGTATTCGGTATAGCAGCTTCAAGATCAGTTTTTCTTATATAATGAGAAATAAAAACAGATGGAAATGAATTCATATAATCGCAAAATTGAAAACTAAGGTACGTTTTTTCACATTTCGAGGTACCTAAATTATCTACAAGTCAAGTATTGGCATTGATTTCATTGAATTCCTCTACCAACCAATTATCTAGCGTTGTGTCTAAATTAGAAACTGTAATTATGAACAAAATTCCCAATGTCCAACTAGAATATCCAGGAATACGAGTATCTTTAGAGAAATGGCTAGGTACAATATTTTAACAAAAGTCATTGTAATTGGAAAGTGAATTGCTTAGTTATGCAACACTACTTAGATTGTGTTTATGTGTGTGCATGTTTGTAAGTGTACATTTATATGACAAAGCTAAACACAACAGGTGTGCTTAATAGCAATTAATCAACTTAGTTGATTCTGAACTCTGATAACATTCCAAGTGGGTAGCATACAATGGAGAAATTCTATGTATATGTGTGCTGGCATCTTGAAGACTTGTCAGCATATATATACTAAAATTCTGCAGCTTTGAGAAAATATATATGGAAAACAAAACAGGTGAATACGAACTTGACATCTCGAGTGAAGGAGAAAATAACTTGACATATAAATGTATGCACTAACAGTTCTGTAAATAACCACTCTAACATTACATAAAAGACTAATCATAATTGAAACCAATTAACAGTGTTTGTTTTGTAACTTGTATCTTTCTGAATTCCTGTTTCCAATGCTAAGGTATTCAAACAACAGACAAACAATAGCATAATTGTATAATTACTATGAGCAATATGCAAACGTAGCAGAATTAAACAATTATTGTTAAGAAAGTTTCGCAATAATTAACTCCCACCAACGAAATAATGAGAAACTTCAAATCTGTCATTGCCATATCACATAGTGAATGAAATTTTTCGTCTCTCAGTCATAGCTTTCTTAATGGATAGGTAAACTCAGAGGTTAGCCATGGCCTCGTGATCTTATGGTGATACTTGCAAAGAGTATTTATCATCGGACCATACGGCAGCAGTGCTTGATTCTACTGTTGCTCATATACATTAAAAGTGACATCCTCTAAAACATACACAATATTATCATGCAATATTCTGCAACGAAATGCTGCCAATCGTCTCGCTTAAAATTATTTATGTGATGGTGAGGGATAAGTGGCTTATGTAGAGGCGCTAAAATATAGTAAAGTCACCGCGGATTATGAACGAGACTGTAGGGGTATTTAAGTCCCAGTTAAAATAATACGAATAGTCTCTTTAAAAGATGTGCATGGTATTCTGTATATTGAGTATTACACGGTGATTTATCAAACTGCCTGTTAGACCTTAATTCTTTGATCAATCAACTAGAATCCTCATCAGTGGAATCCGTGAGGGTCCAAATAAGGTATTTTTGAAAACAGAAACAGAAAGTAGCAAGGAACCAAGCAAACACTGTTTACATTGATCTCTCCATTACAGATATTATCTACTGGTCGCACTTCTTATCAGAAGATTCAACGGTATATACTGTATTTTGTTCTAGAACACAAGAGGCTAATATGTCTGGATATCAAACCCACTATTTTTATGGTGAATTTAACACCCACAACATTAAGGCGCATGCCTTCACAAGGTTCTTTTAATTCAACGTAAATAGCGTTCTTAAATGTCATTCAATTGAACACGGCTTCCAAATTATTTTCGTTGTATCAGTTTTTTTATTCACATTTTAGTGTGGTGTTTTCTTATTTGTTTTTTTATTCTTTAACTGATTCATTTTACTGAGTTAATCAATTTCAAAAGGAATTTTAACACTAATACAGTTATTTTGCCTGTCAGGTATTTCTTAGCAGCGTGAAACATTTACAGAATATTTAAACAGACACAAAAACGTATCTTTCACGATGAGCAAAACATATAAAACGTTAACTGCGTGAAGAACAATATACTCTAAGGACATTCAAAAAGAAAAAATATATTTCCTTCATAACGACAATTAACGAACGGGAAATTTGTGTTTCACTTTTTAACTGGTCCTTTGTTAAATTATAAAGGAAATGTCAAGACGTGCTGTCATTATGTTTGATGTGAACTTTTATGTAAGGATCCTAATAAGGTGACCAACACTACATGTAATATTAATAGAATGCACAATATTTCGAAATAAAATCGCAATCGTTAGGCATGCATACTTACTGTAAAGAAGGGTGTACTTTTGTCCTTTGTCCTCTTCAGCGATATATATTCCAGTTGTTCAAACAACAGCACATGAAACTTGCTCATGAAGTTAACGTGCAAGTATCTGAGTAATCCCAAAACTCATGAACTAATAAGCCAGCTTATTGAGTTACAGCTACAATCTATCTGACGGGATTCTTTCGTCTACACAATTTCAGTTATGATATCCGAGTTTAAGGTAAAGGACACTTGCAAAAGATGACATGCATAGAGATCTACTTAGAGACCTAACCTAATGATTGCAAAGCAAGCTTCTTAAACATGTGACTAAGCACCGTCTACGCGTTAACTTGATGTTCGATTAAAAAGTATTAACAAGAAAATGTTGATCAGGGTATTTTAACGGAACGTTCTTAAGGTAAACATTTAAAATATATCCATATATTCTTATAATAATATATGTAGAAATAAACATAGTAAATTGTGAATCTAGAATTACGAGCGTTGAAATAGCACATTGGTTTGATAAATTTAACCTGAAGCCGTAATTTTA
>OZ024741.1:123507239-123512239 GCA_964016885.1 Eledone cirrhosa
CTTCCCATGAGAGTCTCTTTTGACATTGAAGTTATTAATTCTGGCAATATTATTACACAAATATGACCCTCCCCAAGTATAACAATATTTGTTTCGTCACACGATATCATATCAAAATCCTCGCAAACTAATTCATCGCCGTTATATATATATATATATATATATATATATATGCATATATATGTATATATGCATATATATATATATATATACATATATGCATTTATAAATATATATATATATATATATATATATATATGCATATATGTGTTTTATATATATATGCATATATATGTATATATATATGCATATATATGTATATAGTATAAAAGAGAAAACACAGGTAAGCATTAAGAGAAGGATTTTATCCAGGTATTTACGACCGTTTCATTGGTATGTGCAACCTTATATTGCTATACTGCAAATAGAAGCCACTCAATTATAATTGTTGTTCACAGTCCACATTTTCAAAATAGTAAGTTACTCTTGAAATAATTCAACAATAACAATACAATCACCATCGAACACAACAGAATATCTAATACACAACCACCCGCTAATAAGCAAACAAAACGCAGTCTACCAATAATGACAATGTTGCCCATCACAAGAATTGTAACTTCCACCTACCTGAAACATGTCCATTACATAATGAATGTATGCAGTCTAACCTGGTTTACCAATGCACAGTGGAATCAGACAACCAGAAATGGTATTACATCGGAGCGACTGGGAATACATTTAAAGCCCGTTGGTATACACACCGTTACGCAATGAAACATTCCCAGCATCGTTATGTAACTACCCTTGCAAACAAGACCTGGCAACTGAGGGAAAGTAACCATCAATACACCCTGAAGTGGAAAAAATTATCGAACGCTCCCCCATATCGGAGTGGTATGAATAGCTGTCGATTATGCGACCTTGAGCTGTTCCACATCTTGAGTTCGAAGAATAAGTTACTCAACAATAAAATCGAAAGATCAATTTATTGTAACCATAGACTCAAAGAGAAGTTTTCGCGCTACAAATGCAAATCGAACCCTTAACCTCTTACTACCAACTGACAAACTGCATATACTTAGACTTTATACCGTCTTGTTGTATCTAAACCCTTTTAATTACCCACAAAAACCAATACCTATATCCTCCCCCCTTATCCTTCATTCCTCTTCTATTTCTTCGTTTTCTTCCTTCCTTCCCTCCCCTTCTTTTCTTTTCTTCTTTCACCTCCTTCTTTGATTTTATTTTTGCAATTATTATCTTTATCTTTATTTGTTATATATATATTTATCTCTTTATATCTGCCCCCTCTCTCCCCCTCTCTCTCTATCCATCCCTTCCACTATGATCAATTTAATTCTCTTTAACTCACTATATTCCACGGCATGAAGTCTACTATCAAAGCTGACCAAGGAATCCTTCCACCTCTACACCTCCCTTCATCTCAGTTTGTCACTCTACTTCCTAACTCCCCCCCCCCTTCCTCTCTCTCTATACTATTCCGTTTGTCACCTCACCTTCTGATTCCTCTCTCTCTATACTAGTAAATACAATTCCATATAAATGTTTTTCTCTATATATTAAGAATTATTTCAAGTGTAACTTACTCACTATTTTGTAAATTTCGACTGTGAACAACAATTATAATTGAGTGGCTGCTATTTGCAGTATAGCAATAAAGGTTGCACTTACCAATGAAACGGTCGTAAATACCTGGATAAAATCCTTCTCTTAATGCTTACCCGTGTTTTCTCTTTTATACTTTATACTCCAAGATTGAACAGAATTCTTACAAACTTGTGGAGTTACCCCTAACCGTACGTTGAAACCATCCATGAAAACTGGCTTTCTTAAGCAAGAACTGAATCACAATAAGCAATTTTCTGCTTCCTTAACTATATATGTATATATATATATATATATGTATATATATATATATATATGCATATATATATATATATATATATATATATATATATATATATATATATATATGCATATATATATATATATATATATATATATATATATATATATATATATATATATATATATATATATATATATATATATATATATATATATATATATATATGCATATATATATATATATATATATATATGCATATATATATATATATATATATATATATATGCATATATATATATATATATATATATATATATGCATATATATATATATATATATATATATGCATATATATATATATATATATATGCATATATATATATATATATATATATATATATATGCATATATATATATATATATATATATGCATATATATATATATATATATATATATATATATGCATATATATATATATATATATATATATATATATATATATATATATGCATATATATATATATATGCATATATATATATATATGCATATATATATATATATATATATATATATATATATATATATATATATATATGCATATATATATATATATATATATATATATATGCATATATATATATATATATATATATATGCATATATATATATATATATATATATATATATATATATATATATATATATGCATATATATATATATATATATATATATATATATATATATATATATATATATATATATATATTAATAAGAGGAATTCCAACTTTTTCTGATTTACTCGTTTTATTTACAATCCTTTAAAATATATATAATATGGTATTATAATGAAATAGTATGATATAATATTAAATTCTAAGTGTTAATTGAACAAGTACTTTCATGCTTTCGCAATCTTCAGGTTCATGATATGTGGTGACAGTCGAGTTTGCAATTTTCAACTGTAATGAGATGGGTAAATTTACTACCTTTTATACATATTGTACAGAGAAAAGTGGCTCCAGAATGCAAAGCCCTGTAAACTGTATTTCGACCAATCAGTGTGTAGCTTCACTGAATTACTACAGCTGATTGGTTTAAGCGTCACGGCTGGTTGAGCATGCTAACGTCCAATAGTCATACCCAACGTATCAATTGTTTTGCTTTTTGAAATGATGAAAATAGCATTTTCTATTAATCATCACCATCAACATCACTTTTATTATTATTATTATTGTTGTTGTTGTTGTTGTTGTTAGTGGTCATAGTGGTAGTAGAAGTAATACTCCTAGGCGTTATTATTGTTCATTTAACTAAATAAATAAATTTCTCTCAATAAACAGACAGTCACACACTCAGGTAGTTAGACGGCTAAGATTGTTTTCACACTTACAAACGGTACCTGACCTGTTTCCACAGAGTTCTCATGGCTGAGTGCACTTTTAGAATACCTAGCTAGTAAATAGTTAGAATTGATTACACACTCAGTATACCTAGTTAGTAATTGATTACACACTCAGGCAAGACCGATTACGCGCATCTACATTTACTTGAAGATACTCTAACCATTGGATTTTATCGGTTGGGATATAGCTAGTCGTATTGCACTCTCGGTTAGGACCGATTACGCTCTCTATACATAACTCTACACACAGTACCCGTTTTCTTTAGACATTTAGTTCCCACAGCTGCGACTGGTCACGTTCCTACCGATTGAACACTACACTAGGTTTTGATCCGTGATCATCTAACCATAGAGTGCTCATAGTTACGGATTGAACAATAATACTTACACACCATTAATGGGCCTACACACATCCTCTGGGTTTTGCTATCCTTTGTTATTTACTTTACCTTTTGTGTTGGATAACACACCTCCACTGCTCAAACACCTATCTTAAAAGCCGAAGGGCCCATTTGAGCGGAAATCTCACTTACTGACACATTAACCCAAATACCCAACCCTACACGGAGCCCCTTGCTGGCCTACATTGCGGATGCTTGCGAGCACTGTTTTGGGGACTCAGACTCTCAATGGGACAGCGGTACCTACTGTATTCGATATGAGCTGATTGCTTGCTCTTCACATGGATGTGTATATACCTGACATACACTTTTTCGGACGATACGGATGTGTATATACCATAACATACACTTGAAGATACTGATGTTACAATTCAATCTATACATGTATAACAGAACACTGAACTGAACTTACTTGCTTGTGTGTGTGTGTGTGTGTGTGTGTATGGGGCTGTGGTTAACCAAATATTTCCAATTTACATCGTCAAATTGAGATTTGACCAATGTAGCATTTGTTGTTTTGTAAACGAACTTTCGGTGAATGCTGTGTTGGTATATTCTTATTCTTATATTTGTTGTTGTTTCTATGACATCGCTTCTGTGTGTGTGAGAGTGTGTGTGTGTACCCACTCACACTAATTGTGACCTTCTATAGTTCTACAGGTTTGATGCTGTGTTGATATGTGTATATATATATTTTTTATTTCTTTGACCTCGAGCCTGTGTGTATGGGTGTTGAGTGTGTGTGTACCCACTCAAATTAACTGTGACCGACTGTATTTCTACAGATCTGATTAATGTCCAGCGTCCTTTGCAACTATGGAATTTGACAGTTTTATGACCCTAACTGAAGCAGATAGCAATCGTCGTATTTATGACTACTCGATCTTCATATGAGGGAATAAACTCTGTGAGTGAACATTGCTAATTTCCCCCCTCATATCAAGAATTTGAAGACAATTCATTTTCACCTGATGAGGTCAGTGGTAATTGATCATGGCTTTACGATCGATCTATCTCTTATTGAAACATGTGTCGTGATTAAAATGATTGGAATTTTACCTTACCTTCAGATTTTCATTTTGAGATATATATATATATGTATATATGACTATTATCTTCGGTTTTTCCGTTAATTGCCAGAGAACGTCTCTATGAAACACATAAGAGAATATTAGTCTTCGACTTCTTTTATACCATAAACGTGGTTCTGTCTTTGCGTGTAATTGTTTATTACCGCTCCAAATAATTGTTTCTGCTTTATGCACAATGCCACCAATTGCCCAGTGCATTACTGGTACTTTATTTTATCGACCCAAATAAT
>OZ024741.1:123530099-123532599 GCA_964016885.1 Eledone cirrhosa
GCAAGGTTGTATAGTGTCTATGATATTGGGATTTAGTTGTTCTGCAAAATACTACATAGAAGTTTGTTATTATCGTCATTGAAAACTTCGTAGAAAACTTTATGGATGTATAAATGAAAAAGCAAAGATAAAATTCATAAAGTCTACAAACATTGATTCACAAATTATCTCTCGCGCAAACGGATACACACATATGTACGCACACACATACAAACACACACACTCACACAGGTTCACACACAGACATATATATATACATACACGCATACAAATTCTTTATTTTCTAGTGCTTATTGTCCCTGAATGTCTCCATATATTCGTACACATATTTACGTATTCATCTATCACTACACCTCGTTCCATATATAAATACACACGCGTGTTTGTATGTATGAATATATAAATATGCATATGCTTGTTTTGTGTGCGAGCCTGTATGTACATTTATGAGAACATTAAATGTAGTTATTAAATTACAGTGATTTGCCAAAAATGTTAGAGCGTTTGAAACGTAACTTGTTGAATTTAGTTTTATCCTGAGTTCAAATCCCCTCGAATATAATACAGTATTCCTAATATATTTCATCTCTTTCCAAATTATCAACAATAATCGGTAAAATATTCTATAAAGGAATAATTGAACTGGACAGGACCATCCAGCCTCGTTTGCGATATACAGCCCTCTGCGAGATTACAGAGCAAGTAAAGTGTATCTTGATTGCAAAAGAGGGTTAATTGGTAAATTCGTTAGTGAAACGGATTAAATGACTACATCTTTGAATTTCTCTTGCTCGGAATTAGATTTGCCCTCCATGTCTTTGGATTTGATAAATCGTGTGCTTGTTCAAGGCGGTTGATTGTTTGGCGGAATTATTTAGATTAAATTTTTATATGGTTTACTGCATCTGTTGTCTCAGGATTTCATACATAAAAACATTACCAGTAAAGGAAAGACCAATGGAAATATACCTCCGGTAATGAAATGAGATTTGTAGCTCAGGGTTATGAAAGTTAGATGGCGTCTTACAGGGTTGTATTTTAAAGGAGAACTCTTTGATGTTTTAATGATAGATTTTCCAGACATATCATGAAACACTATGAAGCATATTTCTCAAGCATATAACATGAAGCATATTTCTCAAGGGCACAACGTACCGCACAGTCCAGGAATCAAACCATCGACATTTGGATTGTGAGTCCAACATCTTAACAAGTAAGCCACACGCTTTTACATTCCATACTCTGCTCTGAAAATCAGTTCTTTTCCGTTTTTCTATTGGAAGCTTTAACTGACAATTTTTTTTTTCTTTTCAATGAAGTAAACATGTTTCAGCAACAATGATAAATACACTATTCAACTCTATACAAAGTAACCATGCGAAAGTCAGGAAAGAAAACAGCAAAGAGTGCAGGGAAAATTTAATGAAAGAAACTAAAACATTATGAAAAGGTTATTCGATATGATTATATGTGACAAATTCATTCTTATACAATCATTTATGTTTATTGCTAACGACTGGTATGTGTAGATTGTATGGTTTCTAGAATTGATTTACAATCTGTTTCAACAAGAAAGCATATATGCATGGGTGTTGCAAAGTTCAAACTAATTCGTTTGAATGCTTATACTTAGGGTTTTTCCAATAAAGCCAACAAAAATACAATGAATTGCTTGTAATAATAATATAAAACCCCATAAAAATGACCGTGTAGTTAAAAAGGTGTTTCGCAATCATATTGCTGGCTCAGTCCCACAAGGCAACACCTTGGACAAGAGTCTACTATATGCTCGTATTGAGGGAAAGTTAATGGAGAGTAGCTTCCGAGAGTTCAGCATATTTTTAGATTGATTCATGGTGTTATACATTTTAAACATGAGTTTTTTGTAAATCTTAAGATCAGGCTTCTGAAGTTCCAAGTAGCTGTATGGTTGTTTTGTTTCTAATTAATTTATATTTTAAGGTATGAAACTATAGATGAGCCACAGCACGACCATAGTTTAATGAGTGAAATGGTAAAACAGTAGAAGAGTAAAATAATGTATAACCACTATACTTAATAAAAAAAACAAAGTTCAGCTAAAGTTATAGCTACTAATTTTCTAGTCTACTAATTTTCTTTTCGAGTTGAAATGAATTTAATTTACTTTTCTCTGAATGTAAATACTCTACATTTAAGAAAGACTTTTCTATTTCAGTAGAAAATATATAAAATTTTGCTTGATCGATATTAACTTTAACTTCAGCACAGCGTCTCAGAAGCAAAAGAAGTGTTTGTAACAGATTGAAAAGATACCAGTAAATTACCGGCATGTGAGTTATTTATCATAGACAAATTGCAAAAAATAAAGTTAGCATATAACGACGAGGCATTTCAATATTTATTGGGTATTGCTCTAATACAATAATGCCTAGATCATAAACTGCTCATAAATTAATGGTATTTGCTTTATCTACTACAAACGGGGATAATTGTAGGTTAGCATGGGAGATTTTAATCT
>OZ024741.1:123547599-123550099 GCA_964016885.1 Eledone cirrhosa
TGATACCTCTGCATACTGCTCATTGCAATAAGCAATAATTGTTTCTACTTTTGGCACAAGGCCAGCAATTAGAACAGTGTATTAATGGTACTTTATTTTATCGACCCCGTAAGGATGAAACGCAAAATTAACCTCTGCACGATTTGAACTCAGACCATAAAGGGCTGTAACTCTTTGCTGCAAAACATGGCGTCCGACCCTCTACCGATACTGCCAACCCACCGCCTGGATCTATGTGACATATTTGAGGGTAAAAGGCCTCGCTACTATTTTTGCGAGAAAATGGACATATAACAGTTCTTTGCAGTGAACGAAAGACAGCGAAATAAAGGGTTCCCTTCCTGCCGAAACCGGTATCTAAAAAAAAAACGACGAACAACAATAACAGCGTCTGTAGCAATAAGAACACCAGCAGGACCAGCAGAAGCAATGGCAGCACGAAGATCAAGAGCAGCAACTGGACCACCACCACCAACAGTATCAACAGACTCAAACAAATGTAGCCAGGGATTCCCTGAAAAAAAGCTCTCCAACCCCTCTATCCTTCTCCTCTAAACAAAAAATAAATAATACACATAGACACCCACACAAACACAAACTCATTCTTACAAACACACGAAACAGACACTGAAACATTTTCATTTCAATGTGAGGAAAATGAGGAAACCTAAAGACCAGAAAAGTAAAAACGAAAGCACAAGATAAATACATTTTGCGTCACAAAAACACAGACAACGATGACACCAAACACACAAAAAACACAGACAAATCCACAACTCATACATCGCTAACATTCCCACCACTATCTCCAGCAGCACCACCAAACAAACGCATGCACACACGACCACCAAATCCATCATACAGAAACTAAACTGCGTGCTATTATGAAAGACCGACAAATAACTGATGTCTCTAAGCACGAAGCAAAGAGAACGAGAGAGCGGAGCAGGAGACATTTCCACTGGCACCTTCAAAGTTTCGCATACACAAATGTTTGTGCGAATGGCACCTGAAACTTATAAAAACATTATGGAGAACTAAGGATCGAAAATGCCAGCAAATTATTCGGTAGGTCGGAGGGATGCGTCATGTTGGACAGAGGTATCGCGTTTGAATCTATGATAAGTGTCTACTAATCCTGTCTCTTCATTGATCTCTTGTACTCTTCTGAGGCTTAGACCCCATACCGGCATAATATCAAGACATTTAAAAGATTTCACCAACAATGGCTATGGCGAATTTTGAACATTAAGGGCCACTCAATTGCAACTAAGAGCGTTGTTCAGCATAGATGAGAGATAAGATATTGCCTAAGCGAATTTGATAGGAAGACTTACCTATTGGTAAACGCCTCAGATACAAACCCAAGAAACGTTTCAGCGATGTTGACAAAGGCATTTAGTATTACTGCTGCGTATTAGGAAGACGAGGCAGAAAAATAGATCTGGTTAGATAAGTCTGGTTTATGATAGTTACGATCGCTTTGAGGTCAAAATGATGCAAAATTCAGAGTTATAAACAGCATTCAGGAAGTGTGATGTAGATTCAGTCCCAGAGGATATCCGGTTGGAGCATGTCAATAACATCGATGGAAATGATTTTTTTTTCTAGTACTGGGCTTGCTAGTTGTTTAAGAACTCACAACAATCAGCAGTCTGGGGCCGATTGTGTGACACCTATGTTATATATATATATATAATTTTAATCTGTTATTTTAATAAATATATATATATATATATATATATATATATATATATATATATATATATATATATATATATATATATATATATATATATATATATATTTAATAAAATAACAGATTAAAGTTTAAGCAAAGAATCGGTGCAGATAATATATATACAGTATTTCTTCTCCCAATCAGCATAATCAACCATACAAAAAATCATTTAAACGAGGCTATAAGTTTAAAATATACCTATGGAGAAAAAATAGATAAATAAATGATAGCTTTTTATCCGCGATTCACAGCCACAGAAAATTTACTTAGTATTTCTGATAGCCTGTAGAAATTGACTACACATACAATTAACCATACATAACTGAGGAACAAAATCAAAGTTAGAAGAAAAAGTGTACATAAACATACCAAAATCATCCAATATATCTCTACCTCCCGGAGATTTCATTCGCTTTTTGGAAATATCCGATCTTGGATAAATCAACGCGTTTCGAAATCATCGAGAGACAAACTCAAGTGGACAAAGATTTTTCTTAAATGATCCCCGCCAGAAACGAATTCAAAATGGCTAAGAATTGTCACGTGGCTAGTGGTCAAGTCAGAAAGCTTGTGAATGGTGCCTGTCGGCGAGTTGGCTGGTTGCTAGAATACTGCCTAATGTCCTACTCAACCTTACGGGAGTATATAAAATTTAGAAATTTACATACACATAAACCAGACATAGCCATATATATATATATATATGATTTTGGCAACCATTCACGGTGTGGCTGAATTACATATTAATTAATTAAATAA
>OZ024741.1:123555099-123567599 GCA_964016885.1 Eledone cirrhosa
ATCATTTCAAAATTTAGGATGCTCATTTGGTCTACATATGTTCTTATATTTAATATAGAAGTTTATCTAGTGTAACGTTTATTCGATATATTTGGAGCATCAACTTTTAGGGTAGTTTAATTTTTCATGAAGAATGTTTAAAATAAAAATAAAAATAAAAAGAATAATAAAAAGAAGAAATCGAAAGATTTATCGGCTAGTTTCCCAAATAATTACAAATCAAACTAAATATACTACATTTTAAATTTAAATTTATATTTAAAAGTTGAGTTCAATCTATGTTTGCAGCAACTGAATAAATTTGTCCGTAGATTAAGGGAATTTTTAGAATTTAGTATAAAGAATATCTCCTCCGCCCAGAGGTCACATGTCTCAGAGGATGAATTAAAAGGAATCCCTCTTGAGACTATATTCCAAGCCGTCGAATATCTAACGTTATCTTGCCTAAGTTGCCAGAGTACGCCTGATAGTGCTGTTGAAGATTTTTTGTTTGGATCAGTGAAAGAATTCTTGTGGTTATTATAGCGAAGTTTAAATTCCGTCGATGTGGAACCGACGTAGTTAAAAGAATTAGAGTCCGTTTTAACATTACAGTTGTATATTATATTTTTAACTTAGCAGTTGTTATTTAACGGACATTTAGATCTATCTCTACAGTTACATTTGTTAACTTGTATATTATTTATGCTATTATCGCTAGGTTTTAAGTTCCTATTATTTATTCTATTAATATTTTGTGCTAAATTTTTGGTGGATGAGTAGGTTAATTTTATAGTATGTCTATTGAAAATTGAGTGATACCTATGTGTTCTAGGGAAGCGATTATCAAGAGCTTTAAAAAATAGTTTAGCGATGTGGGTTTTAATGTTTAGTGAGAAAGGGGGGGCAAACCATATTATGTTCCTAGTTCTATTTCTTTTTTGGCTTTTGGAATTATTGTAATGCTTTCTATTATAGTTGTTAAGGTTGTGGCCGTAATTAAAATAGTTGTTATTTTGTTTAGTTTGTCTATCATTATCTATGTACATAATCTTATCACTATATCCTGCTCTAGCTAACGCTTCATTGTAGTACTGGGCTTTTTCGTCGAAAATCTTTCTATTAGACGAAGATTCTAGAGATACGTTTTTGAACAGAGTTTACTATAGTGTTTTTGACAGATCTGGGGTGGTTAGAGTTAAAGCTGACATAGTTTAAGTTTTCATTCAACTTGTGAAATGGATAGTGAAGACATGTGTTGAGATTTAATGTTATATCTAGGAAATTGACTATTCTATGGTTGTTCTCAATTTCTATTTTTAGATTAAAGTAATTAAAAAATTGTGTAATTTGTTTTCTTTTTCTATTTAGTTCAGAGTTATTATTATCAATAAGTAAAAGCATGTCATCTCTATATATTAATTGGCAATATATTGTCAATTAATTTTGAAGGGTTGATCTTTGTGGTCGATTTGCGTGGCATATTATGTTTTTATTTTTAATATTTTTTAATATTTTTTAATATTTTTTTATATTTTTTTTTTTTTTTATATTTTTAATATTTTCATTTTTAATATGTAATATTTTTTAGTTTTCTATTTTATTTATTTGTTTATTATTATTATTATTATTATTATTTTTTGTTTTTGATATTGTTATTAATATATTGAAATCTGTCCTCTATTTCTGCTTGATAGATAATCATGTAGAGTAAAGACAAGAATAGTATTGTTAAAAATAATATAGACTCTCTATATATGTGTATATATACACATATATGTATACTTAAATTTTTATAGCACAATGAGAATGTTCTCCGTGTGAAATAGGGGTTTGCAGAGTTGATCACGTAAATTCACATCGATGTTTGTAGTTATCATATAAACATATGAATTTTTAAAACTAGACATAAGATCATTACTTTTCACACATTATAGATACGTGTCTCATTCAGGAATACTGATATTTACATTATAGTGCCTGGTTTTTATACGAACTAATATTTCTACATTAAAACATAGGGTTTTTAAATTCAGCCTCGCCTATGTCTGGTTACTTTTCATTTTTCTCTCTATATAACGGCTGGTTTCTTTCCTAACCACTTATATCTCCCTTACATTAATACTAGAGCTAAATAAATAAATAAATAAATAAATAAATGTATCATTGATACGTCGTTCAACTACCTACTTTTCTCTATATATATATATCTCTATCTATTTCCTCTGTCTATATATCTCTCTCTGTTTCTTTACATGAAGTTCTTCTCTTTATCTATCTTTCCATCTCTCTATTTTGTTGCATGCATTTCTTCTTTTTCTTCGTTTTCTTTCTTTTTTTCCTTCTTTCTTTCTTTCTGTTTACAATTTTTCACTGCCAAATCAACTTTTTCAAATACAAGTCGATGTTGAACGGTATGTCAAATCTATTTATCTATAAAACTGTCTATATTGTATTTTGTCTGAAGAAGGCATAACATATTGTTAATATGATATCCCTGAAATATATATAATGAAATAAATATGGTTTTATAAATATAGTTTCCATTTATTTAATATCGTGTATATATATATATATATATATATATATATATATATATATATATATATATATATATATATATATATATATATATATATATATATATATATATATATATATATATATATATATATATATATATATATATATATATATATATATATATATATATATATATATTCTATATCTATGCACTCATATATGTGAAGGCGCGTGGCTGAGTGGTTAGATTCGAAATCGTTAGGTTGTGAGTTCCATTCCCGGACCGGGTGATGCATTGTGTCTTTGAGCAAGACACTTTATTTCACGTTGCTCTTTCTACCTGGATTTGTGACCGACAGATAGTATCAGCAATTAGAAAGACCAATGGAAACATTGTTTCCTCGGTTCAATTTGACGAAAGTCTATCCATTGTCGATACTTGTATATACCTCACAACATACACTTTAACATTTATTTAACTCCTTGAAATTACATAACATGACGTAGTTAAATTATGCTGTTATTAACTTGTTAATACGCACTTATATATTGTGCAATGTGCACACATATTTTGCAATATTAACTTACAAATCTTACAATTCATATATTTGTAATATGCATACGTCTGTGTTTTAATGAGCACTTATAGAACTTGCAATAACCACATTCAATTTACGATATGAAAATTAAAATAAATAAATTTAAAAACTATGAAAGCGTTCCTCACTACATACAAATTGAATTTTTCATGATAGGTGCTCCAGTCATATCGTAAAATTCAATGGGAACTGAAGCATCAGCCAATAATGGAATGAAATCGTCAACATGATCCTGAAACCAACACTATCCACATCATTCTTGGAAAATAAGTATCAAAATGAAGGCATAATCATTACATAATGTACATGTTTATGAAAATGAGGGTGAATTTCATTTGGTGTGTCAGGGTTAGGATTAATTAATACAGCCATAGGAATGAATGAAACGAATCTGTTTTTATTTCGCACTTAATTGCGCTACATAATCTACACTTTGGAATTAGAAGTGATCTGCCGAGCTAAGAGAAATATGTAAACAAGTACATTCATAAAACACTGGCGTAAATATAAATACTATGTTATTGACATTTAAGTGTCATTATTACCAGTGGGTAATTACTGGCCTTGTGCCAAAAGTAGAAACAATTATTACCAGGAAGCAGTTATTTCTTCAACATTTGGGTTGACCGGTAGACCGTAAATGGTTGATAGTACGCATCTTTTAGATTCTTTCCTTCTTTTACTGATTTCAATCATTAGATAGTGGCCATGCTAGGATGCAAACTTGATTATTTTGATATTATCTACGCACGTAGTTATTATACAAGTTTGGTACTTGTTGTATCAAAGCCTGTTTTTGCAAACAGCAAAGTTAGTATGGTATATGAACACGACACACATACGGATACATATAAACAAATATATATTCCAAAATGATTGACTTAATACACACATTCTTCTTCTCAAAAATAGGTTTCCGTTCCTTTCTCCTCTCACACTCTGCCTTTCTATATCATTTTACTTTTTTTTTTATTGCAGTTTAAGCTTTGCATATATATATATATATAAATATAACAAAGGAATTGTGGTAAGGAACCAGATGGATCATAACGCACCAGAGTACTCAATACTTAGGGTAGTAGAGTGGGAAATAGGAAAAATTATGACCCCGACGGCAGAGCTCAAGCCATTTCGACGGCTATTTCTGGACTAAATTAAAAATTACAATTTAGTCCAGCAATAGCCGTCGAAACGGCTTGAGCTCTGCCGTCGGGGTCATACTTTTTCCTATATATATATATATATATATACATATATATATATATATATATATATATATATATATATATATATATATATATATATATATATATATACGATATTAAATAAATGGAAACTATATTTATAAAACCATATTTATTTCATTATACATATTTCAGGGATACCAAATTAAAATATGGTATGCCTTCATCAGACAAAATACAATATATAAACAGTTTTATAAATAATTTTGACGTACCCTATTAGATGCGACCATTATTTTTGGAAGCTGTCTGGATAGTGAGATGTTTATAATTATTTTATTAGTTATAGTGTTAAGCACAGTTAGAAAAAAGACGGAGAGAAAGAAAAAACGGAGAGAGGGAAGGAGAGAGAAAAAAAGAAGGAGAGAGAGAAAAGGAATGTGTGCAGAAAAGAAAGATATATATAAATAGATAGGAGGAAATGAAAAAGAAAGAAAAAAGAAAGAAATAAGAAAGACAAAAGAAAGCAACAGAGAGATAATAATTCATCATACAGATAGAGAAACTCAAGAGAGAGGGAGTACTATATAGAGAGAGGAGGATATAGTGACAACTTTACGTCATGTCATATTAAGTTGAATTAACAATTCATATGAAATGAATAATAAAAATGTAAATATCAATATTCATGAATGAGACATAGATATATAATATGAGAAAATAACATTGTTCAATAATGACCATATGTTTAGTTTAAAACGTTGAGGTCAATATACCAAAATCTGAGTTAAAACCTTCAAGTTAAAACTGTTGCATATATTTATATGTGTGTGTGTATATATATATGTATGTATGTGCGTGTGTGTATATACGTATACATTTGCCGAAGGAACCGTACAGCGGGATAGAAACCCAGAATCACGTGCTTGTGCATCGAAATCCGTAACCACAATAGAATGCGTGCGCCTATAACGGAATACTGTAAAAATGATCAAACACAATCCTAAAATTAGAATTATGAAATGATTTACTATTACTAAACCGTTAGCTAATATTAGGAACATTTTGTGCCAGAGGATGTTATAGAATATTTAAAGTAACGAGAGAAAAGTAATAGGACACATAGGAAGGCAGACATTCGAATAAGCGAAGTGATTTACCGAAGTAGTTTGGTTCTCAGATGTTGGCTTCTATCTTGTTCTTGCGCAAAAGGACGAGGCGTATAATATAACAATTCTGGTTTTAATTTATTTTTCTTGATTTATTCTTAAATTGAGTCTAGAAAACCCTATTGTCTGTAGTTAGTATTCTTTTCGCCTTAGCGAATCTGGTCCATTACGATTTGAACACATATATGTATATGACTGTGTTCGTTTTCCTTTTTTGTTCAGTTATATATATATATATATATATATATATATATATATATATATATATATATATATATATATATATATATATACGAGGTGTGTCAGAAAAGTTTTAGGACTGATGTCAGAGAAGATTTATTTCAAACCCAAACTTCACACTAAGAGTTTTCTCCTTCAAAATAATCCCCCTGGAGTATGTAACTGTAATGTTAGCTCTCTGCAGCGATCAAACTTTTTTCTTCAAAATTTTATATACATGTCCTCTGTTTCAGGTCGTCAAGCAATGAGCACAGAGCAACGAACAAACTTGAAATTTCTGGTACGGTTGGGGAAAACTCCGTCAGAAGCACTGGGATGGCTGCAGCAAGTATGGAGATGAGACGATGTTACGCTCTCGTGTTTTTGAGTGGTGCAAGATGACCAGAGGAGCGGAAGGCCCTCAATAACCAGAACTGAGGACAACGTTGAGGGCGTCAGGAAGATGGTGCGTAGCGATCGTCGGCTGACTGTTCGCTTGATGGCAAATGAGCTGGGCATGAATCGGGACAGCGTCTGGAAGATTCTCACTGGAGATTTGGACATGCGGAAAGTCTGCGCGAAGATGGTGCCAAAACTGCTGAACGATGACCAGAACGGTCAACGCATGCGAGTGTGCCAGGACATGCTCAAGCGTCTTGAAACCGAACCAATCTTGCTAGGGACAGTCGTCACCGGTGATGAGTCATGGATCTTCGAGTACGACCCGGAGGGGACCCGTTTTGAAGACGTGGACGACATCAAAAAGGCCGCGAGGACGGAACTGCGGAGGATCCCGGAAGAATCCTTCCAGAAGTGCATGCAAGCGTGGCAGAAAAGGATGGAAAAGTGCATTAGACTCCAGGGGGATATCTTTGAAGGAGAAAACTCTTAGTATGAAGTTTGGGTTTGAAATAAACATTTGTGACATCAGTCCTGGAACTTCTCTGACACACCTCGTATATATAATATATATATATATATACACAAATATATATCGGAGTGTGTGTGTGTATGTGTGGAGAGAATGTGTATGTATGTGTGGGGAGAATGTGTATGTATGTGTGGGTGTGTGTATGTGTGTGTGCATGCATAAATATATATGCGTACGTTTATATATATTAACATACTGACATACAGACATGTATATATATATATATATATATATATATATATATATATATATATATATATATATACCCATGAAGATTATTATATGGGAGCGAAGGGAGCGAGTGATAGAGAAAGAGAGGCAATGAGACTCTATCAAGTGAGGATGTATACCCATCACATGTGCTTCAAACTTATATCTCCGTGCTGGTATGATTGGTGTCTAGGTATATATATCTACGTGTGTTTTGATGCCAATAGAGTACAACTGACAAAAGAACAAACTGTAAGGAATTTTACTATATATGTGTATGTAGTTTAATATTTCTGTGTAGATGCATGTCTATGTTCATATATATGTGTGTGTGTGCTTCTCAATATGTGTGTTTGAGTGTAAGCCTTTCTGCACATTCCGATGTCTATGTATATGCGTGTGGTTGCATGAATGTCTGCGCACGAATATTTGTGCACATTCCAGTGTGCATATATCTGTTCATTGAGTGTGTGTATGTGTTACAGTCCAGGTATGTATCGAGTGAGCTGCAGTGATTTTGTAGTAGAAGCCTAAGAATGAAAATACCGTTAATAGCCATTATCGACTTGAAGTAGTTTCTTGCCAAAACTGTGCACTGTGAATTGACAAATAATAAGCTCTTTACTGCCACCATTATAACCATCACTATCACCACCACCACTATTACTACCATCAGCACAGCACCATGACGATAACCACCATCAATAACAACAACACCCGCAATACCACCACCACCACTACCACCACAATACCACTACCCTCAACAACAGCAACAACACCCGCACTATTACCAGCATCACCGAAACAACTAACTACCAACACCACCACAACCACAACAACATCAGCACTAATACTACGATCACCAGTACCAACACCACTACCTCCAGCAGAAGCCACAACACCAGCACTAATATCACCATCACCACCACAAATACTATCACCACCACCACAACCACAACAACAACCACCAGCAACAACACCACTACTAATACCAGCATTACCACTACCACCAGAACCACAATCCCCCACCACATACAACTGCAAGAACACCACCACAAGCACACGCACCACAAGCGCTACCAACATCATCAGAACCACCACTAATACCACCACGCCCAGTACCACCACCAACACCATCACAAGTAAAGCCACTACTACAATCACCAACAACACTACCACAACTAATATCACCATGATATCCACTACAACCACCACCACCACTAATAATACCACCACCACCACCACAAACACTACTAACATTACGATCATTAGAACCATCAACACATCCGTCACCAACAACAACACAACTAATACCACTATGATTCCCACTGCTATTCCAGCCACCACCACAGCCACCAACATCACAACCAACATCACAACCAACACCACTATCATCACCACCACCATCACCAGTACCACCACCAATACCTCCACCAGACCATCATCACCACCACCGCCATTAATATTCACAACTAGACTTAGTTTACTGCCAAATGTGTACTCAGTCAGGGAGAGAATCTGGATTGTGTTTCATACCGTTTCACAATCTCTATTTCCACCCAACTCTGCTTCCATATCATCATCATAATCATCGTAATCATCACTACCTTCATTATTGTCAACACCAACAAATTACCATCATTATTGTGGTGTAGATTGGCAGTATCAGTAGAGAGTTGGACGCCATGCTTTGCAGCAAAGTGTTACGGGCCTTTATTGTCTGAGTTCAAATCCCGCCAAGGTTAACTTTGCCTTTCATCCTTACGGGGTCGATAAAATAAAGTACCAGTAATGAACTGGGTAATTGTTGGCCTTGTGCCTAAAGTAGAAACAAATATTTCCTACTAATTTTAGTATAATGCAACGCTTGCATTAACGGTGTAATCTCTTCTCATATGATGTCTTGGAATAGAATATGAATTAAAGTAACATAGATAATAAGAAAGCATTGTGAAATATATGATGAGAATTCGTTTACGTCAAGCCAGCGCAATACAAATTATAAATCGATAGGTTCGATCGACAAGAACCCAAACCTCGTTCGCTTACGGAGTGAGGTAACACTTGTCAATCGGAACAAGAAAGCAATGTTTCATTGGGAGTAAAATTATTCAAACGAAAACAACACTTTAGAGTTCATATGAAGCGTTATGATGTAAGTAGTTAAAATTGTGTTGGTGAAGCCAGCAGGATACACATGACAAGTAGGATGTGAAAACGACAATACATTTAAAACCACAACAAAATATGAGTTTATCCGTCTACATTATATTTCATAATATTTTGGGTTTACGGGTACCTTTTCAATCAAAAGTAATTTGAGTGTACTAGAGATCACTGGCTGAGCACCTCTTGTGAGCTTTATGTAAATTGAAGAAGATAACACTACGCAATATGTGGATGGAAATAACGAATGAAATAAATGAAAGCCTTAACTAATTATTGACCAGAATATATGCGCCCCCTAATAGTTGAAATTATCGAAAAAATGCGTGTTTTTGTGAATATGGCCCAGAATAGAGGTCATTTAGATTGTTCAATGTTTCAACATGGAATAGTATTCTCAAAAATGTCACAAATTATATTTCAGAGTATAATCATCTGAAATGCATACACTTTTTATATGACTGACTACGCCAAAAAAATATTTACGAAGAATTGCTACAGAGTCACTGAACTCGGAAAGAAGATCGTACGCACACTCAAATATAATTTAATATGTACACAGTGCTGAAAGGCAGTATTAACTTATTTTTAACATGCTGTTTGGTAAATTCAGTATCTATCATTCTCCAGAATGTATAATGGCTTAGAAAAAGCAGAAATTATTTTAGCAGCCCATGTAAAATTGGACATTTAAAAACTCCGGCATTTGTAAAGGTCGTAGCTGAAGGGATATTAACGGAATTTATAACATAAACTGTCAAACAATTCTGAGCCATTGGAATTGAACTTGTTGAATATGTTATATGCATTTATAAGGCAATGGTTACACAATTATATAATGTCCAGTTAAGACACTTTAATCTTATAATGAGGGTTATACTGGCAAAACACTGGCGATCGTAATTGCTAATATAACAACCGTTAACACACGGTTTGTCGTTCTGTCGATGAAAATGCAAATCATGGTAGACTAGAAGAGCTATCACTTACTGAAGAGAAAATATTGTGGTCATCGTAGTAGTGTGAGCCGACGGTATTGCATTAGCTTCCTGCACTGTTTTGCTTGCAGGTTGTGCTTAGTATTTAACAGATCACATGCAATGATTCAATGCTATTTAATGAGTATTAAACGCAATCTCAGTGAGTTGTATTACATTGTGATCTTTGTGTAACACACGACAAACAGATAGACGCATATTTGCATACAAAAATACACATAAATAGGTATCATTGTATCTGTCTGTCTGTCTCTCCTTATCTATGTATGTATGTAGGTATGTAGGTATGTATAGGAGTGAAGGAGCCCTAGCCTTTGTCAGGGCATTCTTCTAGGAGAAGGCAACTCAGGAAACTAGGATAACTCCGATATAAAACATGCGACTCAGTAGTTACCGATGATGTTGATCTTTTCTTCTTTTTGGGTTATAGATACTGTCGCTCAGAGAGTGGGATTGGCTCAGTGCACAGTCTTTCCTCACTTTAAACAATATCTTCACGCAGAGGCATTGCAGGATAGAATTAATTAATAATTATTAATAATGATATAACTCGATAACGAGCGGGTAGCCATCATCATGTATGTGTATATGTATGTATGTAAGTATGTATATATATATATATATATATATATGATATTAATAATTGTTTCTACTTTTGGCACAAGGCCAGCAATTACCCAGTGCATTACTGGTACTTTATTTTATCGACCCCGTCAGGATGAAAGGCAAAGTTAACCTCAAGGGAACATGTTAACACATATCTGAGAAGCTTCCGATTCCAGAGGCAGGTTCGATCATTAATCGATCGTTCCTCGAGCTGATCGACAGTGAAACATGTAATATGGAATTAAATATTTATATGATGCAACACTGATTCTTCGTACCCTTATATATTATTATTATTAAAACTTTTCTCCCCATGAACATCGAGTGCTCATATCGGCGTACCGCCTATATAAACAACCTGCATATTTCTGCAAGTACATTGTACCTGTTGAGGTATTCATTCACTTTTATAATTTTTCTCCTAATGTAGAGAACAAAACGTTGAATAATTCTGCTAATTTTAGTGGCAATATCAACATGTTTATAATATACAGCCATTATCAGCGACCTGATTTTGCGTATGTGTCATTTTAACGGCTTGACCGCATACGTTGGGCAGGAAGCGAGATATTTACTTACTATAGGGCTTGCAACCTTATGGTGTGGAAATAGGCTGTCTGAAGATTCATTTCTTTCCATTGGAAATTCTCTGGATTTCCAATCTTTGGGAATGATGAAACCGTCGGTAACAGCAATGGAACAGGTGATTATTTAAATCGTTTTTTAATTTATTTAAGGAATTGTTTGACAACCGCTTGCTTCGATACTTTTTATATTGTTCTGGCATTTCGAATTAGTACCATTGAACCACAAGTATTATAAACAACCTGCATATTTCTACAAGTACATTGTACCTGTTGAGGTATTCATCCACTTTTATATATATATATATATATATATATATATATATATATATATATATATATATATATATATATAGAAAAGCTTCTACAGGTCTAGAACTGTTTAATTCGTGACAAATCATCAGGAAGCCTCCTGATAATTTCTCACGAATGAAACAGTTATATATATATAGATAGATAGATAGATAGATAGATAGATAGATAGATAGATAGATAGATAGATAGATAGATATGTGAGTGTGTGTATGTGTGTGTGTTTGTATGTGTGTCTGTGTGTGTGTGTGTGTGTGTGTGTTTGTATATGTGGATGTGTGTGTGTGTATGTGTGTGTGTGTGTGTGTGTGTGTGTGCATGTGAGTGTGTGTGTGTATGTATATGCATATAGTGTGGAGCTGCGTGGCCTGATGGTGTGTTGTACGGAATCATAATAAGCTCCGGCCTGATGAGCCTCTGTGCTTGAGACAAACTTCACACTTAATATGATTCATACGTTGAGTAAACACTACTATATATATATTGTTAGTTAATACAATTAGTAAAGGTGCTCAGCTTGTTTCATGTTAGAAGATATAATACACATTGTCTGACCTTAAAATGTTTACAAGCAGATGATCGATTAATTGTTAGACATCTGTGAACAGAATCGGAAAAAAAAACAAATTAGGTGCGATAATCCTTATGTTTTATATTTGAAGGTGTTTTCCCTTGGCAACATCATCTAATATGAAACTTACTTTTCCACCACTGGGCAACAGTGGTGAAAGAGTATGTTTTGATAGGAAAACCTATATCTAAAAATGTCTCGAGTAGAATGGTGGTATCAAACAGAGTTGATCCTCCAGAGATTGAAGTTGACGAGGGTCATGTACACTTGTATCGTTAATGAATAGGGTATTACTCACGTTGCAAAGGCTTCCTTTCTTGGTTACATGGATATAGGCTTTATGTTTATTTGTGTATTCCCAATTTAACATTATAATTCGTATTTTTGTCGTTCCTCATTCAAACATTCATCTGATATTGTGGCTTGAAAACAGCCAGTCTCCTTATCTC
>OZ024741.1:123570099-123580099 GCA_964016885.1 Eledone cirrhosa
ACACATATATATATGCACGTATCAGTTTAGCGGCGCTAACGTCGCTTTGTTCGTTTGTAAACAAACTGAACAGCCTGAATTTATGCCATACGGTGTTAAGGCAACCACGTCACCTTTTTGTTCAACACTGACACAGGAAATTTCGTTTTCATTTTGTTTCAATTTATCGTTTTCGGTATGCCTGACCGATTTAACTCACTCAATATGCAAATTAGGCTGCTCAGCCGTTAATTTTCATAAGGAAAGTATATACTTTCGAACGTTCAACTATCTGGCAGATGGGTAAACGGTGCTGATGATAGCTAACAAGCTTGAAACTAGTACATCGTTCCTGTGTCAGTGTTGAACAAAAAGGTGACGTGGTTGCCTTAACACCGTATGGCATAAATTCAGGCTGTTCAGTTTGTTTACAAACGAACAAAGCGACGTTAGCGCCGCTAAACTGATACGTGCATATATATATGTGTACCTGTATGCATATGTATATATATATGTATATATATATATATATGTGCATGCTACTGTACGTCTGTATACATATATGTATGTACGTATACATGCATACTTACATTTAAGTAAGTGCCATACTAAGAGTGAGAAATGAAATTTCGTTTTCATTTTGTTTCAATTTATCGTTTTCGGTATGCCTGACCGATTTAACTCACTCAATATGCAAATTAGGCTGCTCAGCCGTTAATTTTCATAAGGAAAGTATATACTTTCGAACGTTCAACTATCTGGCAGATGGGTAAACGGTGCTGATGATAGCTAACAAGCTTGAAACTAGTACATCGTTCCTGTGTCAGTGTTGAACAAAAAGGTGACGTGGTTGCCTTAACACCGTATGGCATAAATTCAGGCTGTTCAGTTTGTTTACAAACGAACAAAGCGACGTTAGCGCCGCTAAACTGATACGTGCATATATATATGTGTACCTGTATGCATATGTATATATATATGTATATATATATATATATGTGCATGCTACTGTACGTCTGTATACATATATGTATGTACGTATACATGCATACTTACATTTAAGTAAGTGCCATACTAAGAGTGAGAAATGAAATTTCGTTTTCATTTTGTTTCAATTTATCGTTTTCGGTATGCCTGACCGATTTAACTCACTCAATATGCAAATTAGGCTGCTCAGCCGTTAATTTTCATAAGGAAAGTATATACTTTCGAACGTTCAACTATCTGGCAGATGGGTAAACGGTGCTGATGATAGCTAACAAGCTTGAAACTAGTACATCGTTCCTGTGTCAGTGTTGAACAAAAAGGTGACGTGGTTGCCTTAACACCGTATGGCATAAATTCAGGCTGTTCAGTTTGTTTACAAACGAACAAAGCGACGTTAGCGCCGCTAAACTGATACGTGCATATATATATGTGTACCTGTATGCATATGTATATATATATGTATATATATATATATATGTGCATGCTACTGTACGTCTGTATACATATATGTATGTACGTATACATGCATACTTACATTTAAGTAAGTGCCATACTAAGAGTGAGAAATGAAATTTCGTTTTCATTTTGTTTCAATTTATCGTTTTCGGTATGCCTGACCGATTTAACTCACTCAATATGCAAATTAGGCTGCTCAGCCGTTAATTTTCATAAGGAAAGTATATACTTTCGAACGTTCAACTATCTGGCAGATGGGTAAACGGTGCTGATGATAGCTAACAAGCTTGAAACTAGTACATCGTTCCTGTGTCAGTGTTGAACAAAAAGGTGACGTGGTTGCCTTAACACCGTATGGCATAAATTCAGGCTGTTCAGTTTGTTTACAAACGAACAAAGCGACGTTAGCGCCGCTAAACTGATACGTGCATATATATATGTGTACCTGTATGCATATGTATATATATATATATATGTGCATGCTACTGTACGTCTGTATACATATATGTATGTACGTATACATGCATACTTACATTTAAGTAAGTGCCATACTAAGAGTGAGAAATGAAATTTCGTTTTCATTTTGTTTCAATTTATATATATATGTATGTATATATATATATGTGTGTGTATATGTATATATGTATGTGTATATATATATATATATATATATATATGTATGTGTATATATATATATATATGGGTGTGTGTGCGTGTGTGTGTATTTATATATATATAAGTTGTTTGGACGTTTACGTAAGTGTACTCCATGCATTTATTTTTTTCACTCTCAATCATTAACTTCTTATTCCGCTCCTCGTATATTATGTGAGAGATTTACATATTGGAATCATGTTTTTCTTTCATGTTTTTTTTTCTCTTTATTTTCTATATTCTGTAATAGTCTGTACCAATATGACAATTATTCGAAAGAAGCCTTTATTGGCTTCATTTAAGTAAGATTGCGATAATGAAGCAAATATAAGCGCTCTATAATTTTTTTTCCATGACAGAACAACGGAATGCAACTTGGCAATCTGTATCCGTCGAGATTGCTGACATAATACTTAAATATTAATCGTTAGCTGGTTTTTCAGTAATACTCTCGTGTATCAATGTCAAACTTTAGTGAGAGGACGTTGGGGCATAGTAATAGACTATTTTAACTTTATTGAAGCATTTCTACTCAAAAAGCACCCCAGATTCTTAAATAAAAGATTGACACATTGGATAATGTAGTTCTATACAACCTTAAAAAGAGACAAATCTATGCACAATATTGGTTTCTGGTTTAGGACAACAGTTTTGTGGTAAAGGAATGTCGATTAAACCGACCCCTGTACATTACTGGTGATTTACTTTATCGACCCACCCCGTAAGGATGAAAGCTAACCTCGGCAGGATTTGAACTCAGATCTTAAAGGGGTGAAAAACTATGCCATAAATCATGTTGTCCGACGCTCTACCAAATCTGCCAATTCACAATACTGCTGATTGAAATGTATTACCCTCATTTATAATGAGGATTACCCTATCTGGCGTTGAAATCTATACGATTCACAGTCCACTTCTCTGAATCAACTTTACCGTTTACAAATATCCTAAATTTATAAAAATATGGACTTACAGATTTGAATTCATTTTATCAAAGATCCGCTCAATCACAATTCCCTTAAACCTAAACACCAACAATAACTTCAGTGGCAAAGGTGTTCACCTAACTATGCATTGGCGCGCGATTTGTGTTAGCTAGGCTATGTTAACCTGTGATGTTCATATCTATCTTCAAACTCGCATTTAACTGTCTATATCATCATACATCAATGATATAGAGTTTGGGAAGCTCTGCGTTACTGAGGGGTTTCAAGCGGATTGCTCAACACAGGTCACCGTGTCGGGTCTTGTCGACGTTATGGTGTCCTGAATTTCCGGCTATCCTCCTACTTCCTGACTGCAGATTTCCATGAGCAAGGACCTGCGTATTTGGCTCTTTTTGCGGATATGTCTCTCTGCCGTCCAGCGTGTCGCTTTCAATATTCCTTCCGCTGGGATTATGAATGAATTTTTGTCTGATATTTGCTAAAAACATGAGACCCTACTAGATGAGTTATATATTTAACTGGAAGTGTTTTGTACTCCTTTTCATTAATATCAACTCCTGTAACCGATGCAATGTGTGCAGCGAGTGCCGCTGTAAGCTTTTCACAGTTAGAAGTCGCCACTGTACTCTGTCCACTGTTATGCATAGACGGGTGGCATCTGTGCAATCATTGACGTTGTCGAACCACGGTTCTCTTTATCTGCCTCTTCTTTACCCTTCTTCAACTATGCCCTTAAAATTAGGTTTTTAACAGGGAGTAATGCCAGGACATGTGACCATAATATGCAAGATTTTTTTCAAGAAAATTGATCGAACATTTAAAAGATATGGAAAACTCTCTTTATGGCTGGAATTGGGAGAGATACACTGGGGATTCGCATTCAGTGTTTATATAAGAACATTGATGATTTAAAAAAAATATATCTTTGTTAATATGTTTCTAATAAAAAAATGCTGCCGTTGATTTTAAATGTAATTATATAATTGACATATTATTTACTCTGCTGTGAGGGCGGTGGTTTGACAGTATCGCTAGTGCGTCGGACAATAGGCTTTATGGCATATAGTTACGGCCCTTTACGTTCTGAGTTCAAATCCCACTGAGGCTAGTTTTGATCTTCATCGAAACAGGGTTGATAGAATAAAGTACCAGTAATGCACTGGCATTGATCTAATCAACTTTGACCTTAGCTTTAAATTGATGGATTTGTGTCAAACGTAGCAACTGTTATGACACAGGAGCACAAACTTACAACGGTTCTAACATAAATTATGATGGAATGTTTTTAGATAAATGTGATCATTAAAAGAAACATCTTTATATGATAGAACCAGCTGTGTTTCAAGCGGTTAGCTATCAAAAGTGTTACGTAAACATAGTTGGACATATCTACATTTACCGTAGACATAGATTGTGTGTGCGCAATGGCTATTAAGATAAACAGTTAACTAATTACAAGTTATAAATACTCATATACCAAACAACGTAAATAACTGTTTGTGGGGAAATGTTAACTCGGAGTCATTTCTAGTAAATAGCTGTTATTGGATCTATTCTTAACTTTGCAAATATGTGTAAAACATACTGATTTGTATTTCATTATTGTATAATTATTGCATTGCACTTGTTTTTATTACTTCTGATAATGTTCTTTTATTAGATTTTTTTTTTGTTGGAAAAAGTTATGTAAGTTACTGTGATATTTTCAAATTTATCATAGATAATATGAATAAAATTGAATCGATAATGTGTGTGCTTTAACTTCACTAACACAGTCTAACATCCTCCCACAGAAGCACATTCAAATATACATAAAAACGATAGATAGCATAGTTTAATCATATAGCCAAAAGCACCTCCAGGTAAACGTATATATATATATATATATATATATATAAAATAAAGTAACATAGTCAGAAACTGGCTTTAGTCCCTGTAATTCATGAGCTCAAAGGAATAAGAATCCTGGGCTCTTCAAATATGATATATATGTATGTATGTATATGTGTGTATACACAAAAGTTGTCAAATATTACCGGTTTCCATTGGTATGTCAATCTTATCAAATATATAAAAGGCTTGTTCTCACATTCGATGAGCACCTACAACATATTTGGATTTTCTTTCAAACTTTCTTCTGAAATAGGTCCTTTATGCCGGTGGGGTTGTGAGGGTGGAATAAGTAAGAGATAGAAGGGGTGAGATAGGGGATACAACATCATTGTGGTGAAGAGAGTAATTTATGATATATGCGAGTAGTAGTAATATGATGTATGAGGGATTGAAAAAAAACACGTTTCAGAAGGAAGTCAAATCCGGTGGAACAAAATCGACATCCGTCAGTTTCGACGATGTGTATTGCATGCAGCTGTTGAATGATCAAAATAGCATGCTCGCTAAATTAACGAGTATGTGGCAGAATATTCTCTATATAGTAGTTTCTTTTCCTGTGAGTTTCAGCAAGATACACTGTATATGAGGCATGGCAGTGCATTTCAATTACAGGTCCTATATTACAGATCATATATAGCAGTGGAAATAATTGAGCATTCGAATGCCATGGCAATCTGAAGGAAATTCTAGGTAAAGCGAGACAATGTGTGGCAATTTACATCCGTCATATGATGCATTGTAATTGGTTGAGTTTTTCCACAGACAAATGAATTTTTAATGTCATTTTTTGTAAGATTCAGCATTATAGTGCAACTGACGCGGCTGGCCTTTTAAATTACACACTACACTATCTTATATTGCAGTGTGAAAGTATGTGAAAAAACTGGACATTTAAATTAAATTTACATTTCATCCAATGGGCTTCCAAACAGTTTCCGTCTACCCAATTTCACTCAGATGGTGTGAATCGATACACGTTATGATATTCAAGTCGCCGAGCACTGATTATCATGTTTACTGAGCGTACTTCTTAAAAATTTACCCATTCAAAAGATGAAATGTTCAAGAGAGAAAGGAGACGAAAACAGCTATGTAGAGATTTCAGAGAAGAAAAGAAAATGTTTGAATATAAAAATAAAGTAGCCGGTAAGAAGGGAGGCAGTGTGATGTAGGATGTGAATATCTTACGTAGCAGGCTGTAGTGTCGAGTAGAATGAAAAAAGACAGAGACAGAGAAACCAGTTAAAAGTAAAACTTAATAAAACAAAAAAAAAAAAAACTATCTTAATTAACAGCAAAAGAAACCTACTCAGCCAAGACATTTATTTATCAGCACAAAATATGTTGTGGATAATTGCAGGTGTTTTTGTTGTTGTTGCTACTGCCGTTAATATCTCTGTTGTGGTTATTGTTGTGTTGAGACTGTAGTTGTTTTTTCTGTTAATGTTGTTGATATTATGGTTACTGTTGCGCTTGAATTGTTATGATTGTTATTATTGTTATTAATGTCGATGTGGCTGTTGTTGTTATTACGGTTGTTATTTCTTATTTGGTTGCGTTACTGTTATTATTATTGCTTATTTTTTATTGTTGATAATGTAGTTATTGTTGTAGTTGCTACTGATTTTTTAATGTTCTTACGGTCGATCTTGTTCTTGTTAGTTGTATTACTGTTATTGATATCGTTGTTGCTGTTGTCGTTAATTTTCTTTTTTAAATGTTTTCTTTCTGGCTGTTGTCTGGTAAGATAAATTAAAATTTATTTTGAAACCGACTCAAACTATCTCTTTGAAATGGGTCTCACCCCACCATTACCAAAACTGCACTATAAGCAGTGCATCGCCTTCGTCACTGCAAATTATTACCACCACAATTACCGCCTCTACACTAATACACCACAACTATCTTTGCACCACCATCGCTTCTAAATCACCATCGTCAGTGCTACACTATTATTACCACTATCACTTCCGCTACTACACCACAACCACCACCATTACTATACAACCACCTCTACCACAACACCAAATAAACTACCATTATGCTATCATAATTACGCCAAAACAACTTCTCTTCAATACATTAGGCAAATGTTACAAACATCAACCACACATAATCGACACCAGCATAACCCATGACTTCTTCTACTCCTACTACTACTACTACTACTATTACTGCTGCTGTGGCTACTGCTACTACTACTACAGCTGCTGCTTCTGCTGCTACTGCTACGACTAATGTTACTGCTCTGCTGCTAATACTACTACTACTACAACTACTACTACTACTACTAATACACCACTACTACTACTTCTACTGCTGCTACTACTACTACTTCTACTGCTGCTACTACTACTACTACTACTACTACTACTGAACCTCCGCAAATATCCACATTCACCCAGTACTTCCCGTTATTACAAGAACAACAGATGACATAAATTAGGTCTAATCTTACTATTATTGTTGTTATTTAGAAGTATATTTCCCCTTACGCACTCCACACACCTTACGCATTACCATCACAATAGGAGGATTATTATATTATGAAATATACAAATACAGACAGTGATTGACTTTGTTTTCAAAAATGATGAAACACAAGGCTATGTTGAATGGTAAAATAGCTGCCCTATATTTACGATAACAATTACTCTCTTATTGTTGACATTTACGTATATGTGTGCAGTTAAGAGGTATGACTTTGTGGTTAAGAACTTTCAACGCAACCGCGTGTTTCCGTGTTTCAGCCCTCCGTTATATCACTAATATGTTAACGAAAATTGTGTGACAGATATTGTTCAGTAACCAGTTACACAGACACACACACACACACACACACATACACACATACACACGCACACACACACACACATACACACGCACATACACACACACACACATGCATATACGCATACATACATACAGACATATATATATATATATATATATATATATATATATATATATATCCGGGAGCTTCCAACAGAAATTGTCGCATTCTTTAAGGGTATGTCAATATTTATTCATAAAACTGATCTATATTATATTTTATCTGATGAAAGCACACCATAATTTAACTTGGTGTCCTTGAAATATGTATAATCAAATAAATATGGTTTTATATATATAGTTTTCTTTTGTTAATATATCGTATTTTTACTCCAATAATTTGTTGAGTGCTTTATATCAGTTATAACAATATTTTGCTTGTTGTATCCCAACAAATTAAATAGAACTTCTACATACATATATATATATATATAAATTTATTAAAATAACAGATTAAAGTTTGAGAAAAGAATCGCTGCTTTCACCCTTAACGGGATCTTCTGAAACTTTGCTTAAACTTTAATCTGTTATTTTAATAAAGATTTGCTCTACGGTTCTTATATATTTGATAAATATTTATCCTTATCGAGCCCTCTTTGGATTTTAGTCTTCAAATTTATTATTATTACTATATATATATATATATATATATATATATATACATACATACATACATACATATATATATATATATACATACATATATGTATATATATATATATATATATATATATAGTAATAATAATAAAATTGAAGACTAAAATCCAGAGAGGGCTCGATAAGGAAAATATATATCAAATATATAAGAACCGAAGAGCAAATATTTATTAAAATAACAGATTAAAGTTTAAGCAAAGAATCGCTGCTTTCACCCTTAACGGGATCTTCTGAAACTAACAAAGTCAATCTGTAAACGCAGAACTGGATATTTCAAAAAACGTTGCAACCGGAGGAAGACAGGAAGACGATACTTTGGTTCATGGTGACGTTCGCTGGCAAAGAACGGGAAAAAACGAATAATACGTCATTAATAGGAGCGGTGAAAAATAATTACGTGCAAGGACAGTACCACGTTTATGGTATAAAAGAGGTCGTAGACTAATGTTCTCTAAGTGGTGCATAGAGACGTTCTCTGGCAATGAACGAAAAAACGAAGATAATAAGTCATATGTGGAGCGTGGAGAACAATAGCGTGCAAAGACAAAACCACGTAAATGGTATAGCAGAAGTCGTAGACTAAAATTCTAACTAGGAGACCGAATGAATCTCCGCTACAGAGTTAAGAACAAAACAAATAAATACAATACAGAAGTAATAGGAACAAATAAATACATACACGCAAACAGATACGTACATACACAAGCATACGCATAACCTTACCATAGGTATACAAAACCACGCACATATAAATATGTGTATGTGTGTATGCTTGTGTACAAATAAATAAATAATTATATAAACGTATATAAGTAAATAAATACGTATATAACAAGCGCACACACATACCTACAAATAAATACATGAAGGTTCGGAGACGTAAGTCAACTAAAACAAGAAGTACACATATACACACACCCACCATACGTACGAACCTGCATACTCACGCAGACGCAAAACTCCCATATACACATAACCAAGCCCTAAATACCAGAATATGTAAAAATTATACGCCAAAACAGTCAAATATACGTACGAGAAGGTATACATACCTTCACAAAACATACAGGTAATATATACTTACCTATGCAAAAAGTAAAGGAATAAACAAAACATATACTTAGCTCCCACATCAAGACGTAAATATCCAAGTATAGATCGTGCTATCGTTAGGGTATAACGTAGGGCTGTAATACAGGAAAGTTTTGTGCAATTTATGTTTACAAGCCGAAATTGCCTCAGATTTTTTGTTTAAGATGTGGTCTGTGGCGTAGAATATTTCCAGGGCCTCAGCGGCGCAAAGGTCACATGGTCTTTTATTTCCGTTATATGATCTAGCCCTAGCTAGGATCTCCCAGTGTAACTTATATTGGGTGTGGTTGTCTTTTAGACTCCAGATATAAGCTGAAAGAGACGTCATATTCCTTCTTAGAGGGTAACGAAAAGAATGGGTATGCATGTAAAGACGCTGCTTGAAACTATTGGCGGTTAACCCTATGTAGGCCCTACGGGACGTGGGTGTTACAACCTTACATTTGTAGACAATGTTACTAGAGAGGCATTTCCCGGATAGGGGACAATCAGCCCGATTCCTA
>OZ024741.1:123590099-123627599 GCA_964016885.1 Eledone cirrhosa
TGATTGCAAAGCGACCAATTTCTTAACCATTTCTTAATCATTTCTATATATATATAATAGCAATAAATAAAACATGCCTATATGCTACTAACATAGAATACCATTTTTAATTGTGGTCACCTCCCGATATACATGGGAAATTCACTTATAATTAAACCTCCAGCTGGGTCCTAAACAACCATTGTTACTGAAAATGAACAATGAAAAACATCCCCAGACATTTCTAATGATTTCTTACGAATGAAACCATGCTAGTCCTGTAGAAATAATTTCTATAATAAAATAGATAAATATGTATATATCTATGTATTAATGTGTGTGTCTGACTGTTTGTTTGTTTGTCTGTCTGTTCGTGTATGTGTGTGGGTGCGTGGATGTGTATATTCTTATGTTTATGCGTTTAATAAATAAGCAAAACATAACGTTTGTAATAAAGGGTAACCAATGATGGATTACGAAATGTGTACATTTGCTATATAGGCTTGATTTTGCATATATGTAGCATCCAATAGAAATTTCACAGAAAATATGTCTATTAATTCTGTGGTGTCATTCACTTTAATATCGGCGTTGTATTTCTGCATAAAACAGCTACTTCTATACACAGAACACATTAAATATATTTCCATTTAAACGAATATACATTTTCATAAATGCTTAACTGATTCTCTATAAGCTTACGCTATCCATCCAGGTGAATGTGATATATTTAAAGCATATGAATATTTTTCTTCGTCAGGCTTTGGCTGGTTTCTCAAATTGGTTTCAAAATATTAAATGTTTTAAATACCATTGTGAGAAAAAATGTATTACATAACGAGATACATTGAATGATTTCTGGAAAGTTGCAGTAAAAACACATATAATGGTTGGTATGTGATATGCTTTTATTGATAAACGTTGCATAATTGCATGTGTGAGTATCTGTGCGCGTGTGCACCTGCATATATAAACATCCTGAGTTTTATCACCATGCGTAGATTATTGGGAAACTAATATTTACCGTAGCCTCGGAAAGATCTAAGTCTTGTGGGCGAAATTGTGTTGACGGAAACTATCTATCCATCGATCTAGAGAGAAACAAATGAGAAAGAAAGAGGGAGAGAAAGACAGACACAAAGAGAGAGATTTATTATAAACGCCCATGTGCTATCATATAGTTAATTATTAATTATATTGCAATTTTGTTGTGTATTCACCCACAACTCATAATCAAAACGCAACATAATAACTGAAAAAGATCAGTGAAATGTACAATATCAATAACTACCTGTGTGTACTGAGGCAATACTGGATTTAACCGAAGGCAGCAATGGTTATGTGAACATATCCATTTATACATAGGCATGTAAACATGTCATTTTTACACATCGTCAAATCCATGTTCAATTTACGTGTATCATTATATAAATCTTAACTATAATAAAGAAGGAGTGCGGGATTGCGTCCAGAATATATTTTTTTAGCCCGTTTGTAAAATAAGTTGGATTACTTTGAATAAATAATGAATGAATATTACATAATTTATGTGCTAAATTTCGTGGCTGTTGATTAAATATAATTTATAGCTTATTTAAAGACCTTTAAAATTCACTTCTTTAAAATTTTCAAATTTCAACGCTTCGGGTTAGCGGCCGTTATATTATAACACTTATAAAAATATAGCATATATTTCCATCGCTAATTTTCTCCTAATGCAGTTTATATATAATACCGCCTTTTTTAAAATGTATCGTGGATTACGTTACTGATTACAAAAGACAGTGTAACAAAGACTTCGTTCTATTTCTGTGTATATTGTCAATTACAATTTTATTTGACGTATCATATCTACATGCATATATACTTGTGTATAATATCAATATACATACTACACATACTAGCAGAAAACCACCCTACGGGTGGTTCTTTTGCTAGTGCATATAATTCTCTCGCAGTTTCGGTGCAATATTTTGTAAAGAGGCTCATTTATATGTACAGACGTCACCAAAGGATAGAACAGAAACAGTTAAAACAGTATGTAGAAACGTGGTCGACAAAATATATAAACAAGTATACAAATTAACAATGTGTATTGGGAATATTTGCCCGCATTTCAAACAGAAGAGATCTGGCATGTCATTATTTGATAAATCATTATCAAAACTTAAGAAACGAAAGAAAATATTTAAGAAGAGAAAAGTGCGCGAATGGTACAAATTCGTATAGGAAATGTGATTAAAATATTTACTTGATGAACGGGATATATTTCTATCGTTAGGACAGGAAGTAGGCAAATAAAAAAGGTGGCACAAATAGCAGATATGTATGAGAAGCAGGGGTGAATTGTGTGGTTATATGAATTCATAGGGACAAAGAAAGAGAGGAAAAGAGGGAGAAAGAGAAAGATAGGAGTGAGAAAGGAAGGAAAGGAAGACAGAGAAGGAAATAGAGGGATAAAGGATATGTTTGTAAAAGTGTACCGGGAGTACTTATCCGTGGATTAAGTGATTTGCAACCCATTATTTAATGACGACAAATCAACATTGATCTTTTATCCAAGTCTTTTAACGAAATACTAAACAAAGAGCTGATAAATACATGTTTGTTATATATAAAAGAAAATAGATAAATGCAAGTATAGGTTCAATGTATTTTTTGCACGATTTAGGCTAAATGCGGTTTTACTGTGGCTCGAAATTTCAAAATATTTATGAAAAATAAATTATATAGTAGCATCTCTGTGTAATGTTGAGCGAACAAATGAACACTCATTTCTCGAAGGACAATCCATTCACACTGTTGTATATATATATACTAGTATTCAATGACATACTTATGGTTATATGCATACACACATGTACAATCACGCACAATCACGCACATACACACACACATACATATATACATATATACATATATATATATATATGCGTGTAAAATACATCAATTATGTATACAAGTCTTTTAACGAAATACTAAACAAAGAGCTGATAAATACATGTTTGTTATATATAAAAGAAAATAGATAAATGCAAGTATAGGTTCAATGTATTTTTTGCACGATTTAGGCTAAATGCGGTTTTACTGTGGCTCGAAATTTCAAAATATTTATGAAAAATAAATTATATAGTAGCATCTCTGTGTAATGTTGAGTGAACAAATGAACACTCATTTCTCGAAAGACAATCCATTCACACTGTTGTATATATATATACTAGTATTCAATGACATACTTATGGTTATATGCATACACACATGTACAATCACGCACAATCACGCACATACACACACACATACATATATACATATATACATATATATATGCGTGTAAAATACATCAATTATGTATACATATATATATATAGAGAGAGAGATATGTGTATGTGATTATGCCTATATACATATAGATATGTGTATGTGGTTATGCGTATATACATATAACTATAAGTATTTCATTCAATACCAGTGTGTGTAATAGGCTGAGCAATTTTATAACATTAATCTTTTGAAATGCCGAACCACTCTCTCTGAAATCTCTAGCTGAACACAGGTATTTCTAACGAGCTGCATATATATATATATATATATATATATATATATATATATATATATATATATATATATATATATATATATTATATATATATATACATATATATATATATAACACACACATACACATACAAATTCACATATATATATATATATATATATATATACATATATATATACACATACATACATATACATATATGGTTATTGGGAAATATACACATATATATATGTATGTGTATATTTCCCGATAACCATATAATTTCCTAGTTGATTCTAGCAGAAATTATTACCAGTGATGCATTAATGAAATATCCTGTGTAAGAAATATCCAAATATATAGGAAGCCAATTTCATATAAAAAAATGTAACTCTATACAAATTCTATAAATATATTATATAGCAATATTGCTATAAATATATATTACAAGAAACCCGCAAAAATATTTGAAGAATTTTTGACATTCTTTCATATTTGTTACTGTTATTTTATTCTTATTGAAAGGTGAAACATCAAGTTAAACCTAATATTTATTAACCATTATTCTCCGTTTCAACATATCAGAAGTTACCTGTCACTTCTACCATTAGCAATTTTTTTTCTATCGTGTATTTTTTGTTGTACGATTGCGATTCTATTCCTTATATTAATTTATTTATTTACTATTTTGTAATTACGTACATAGGCACATACAAACTCACAAAGACACACAAACACTCGCTCACACACACATATATGTGTTTGTATTTTTCTATCCCTGTGTTTGGTTTGTTTCATTTCACAGCTATATGTATATATATATATATATATATATATATATATATATATATATTATATATATACATATGTATTGGATGGAATATGTAATACCAATAAAACACCATACAGCTTATTTCTTATATAGATACGCCAGAGTAACTGTTATACGGAACGATATGCTGATGTATTATTATATTGGAAAGATATATATATATATATATATATATATATATATATATATATATATATATATATATATATATATATATATATATATATATATGATGTTGCGTGTCTGTGACTCTGTGTGTATGTATTTATGCATTTACAACATCAGTGTTTCAGAATATTTTTTTTGTGAGACGCAATGAAGTTAGGGAAATATGTTCACAGAAGCATATGCATGTGAGCACGCTGGATGGATCTGACGCTCTGAGGTAGACAGCGAGAGAGGTCCTCTACTATTGTATACATACCCACACCCACACACACACACATACAGACACACACACATATATATATATATATATATATATATATATATATATATAAAACAGAGGATGTCTGTCTGTGAGTCTGTTTCCATAAAACTCGAGAAGTACCCAACCGTTTTTTTTCAAACTTTACACATGTAACCCGCATGACCTCGGAAGTATTTTGAGCAAAAATAAATTTCAAATTATTCTGATCTAGGGATCGAATTAGTGAAGTGGCCAATGTCTGTACATAATGAAGGAGTGAGAGGGGAGAGAAAGAAACGGAGAAGCGAAGTGAAGAAGTGGCTCTCTACTCCTCCTTCTCCATCTCCCCATTCGTCACACCGTTTTTCGATAGAGGGGAGAAATGTGAACGAGTTACAGAGAGAAAGAGTGAGTGTGAAAGAAACAGACAGACTAAAGGAGGGGGATAGCGGGAGAGAGAGAGAGAGAGAGAAAGAGTGACAGACGCCGTCTTTAGAGAGTTGTATGCGTCAAAGATATATGACAGTGGAATAACTATTGCGTGGGTGTGTACGTGCGCGCGTGAGTGTGTGAGTTTGTGTGTGTTTGCATGCGTGAGTGTGTATGTGTGCGTGAGTGATTATAAACTCTCTCACATGGTCTGATGGAATTAACCCTTTAGCATATACATTACTCTATATATACTATATTATTTTCATGGTAAAGGCTTTATCTCACATAATATAAAAATCTATATATCTAAAACAGAGAATGTCTGTGTGTCTGTCCGTTCAATTAAAGTAGAGAACCACTGAACTGATTGTTTTCAAACTTTACATTAATACGTATGGTCCTGTGAGTGTTTTGAGAAAAAAAGATTCAAATTTTCCACGCCCTAGGGACCGCATTAGGCGATTTAGCGATCTCTCTTCAGAATTCTTAGTCTTTCTCTTTTTAGATAGATACATAGATATAACGTTCCGCAATTATAATATCTGTCTGAATGTCTGGCTGTCTGCATTACGACACTATGGCGCTATCTGTGTGTGTGTGTATATATGTATGTATATAGTGTGTGTATATATGTATATATATAGTGTGTGTATATATATATATATATATATATATATATATATATATATATATATATATATATATATATATATATATACGTGGAGAAATATATAAATGAGAACAAACCATTAAAACATGTTTATTTAAAATAGCACCTACCTACGTTTCGCCCGACTGGGCTTCTCAAGGGTATAAAAAATGAAAAAGCGTTCCTTACATGACCCCTAAACGTACGTAAGTGCTATTTTAAATAAGCATGTTTCAACGGTTTGTTCTCCATTATATATTTCTCCACGTATATTAGCTCTGCTGATTTTCTCGCCCACTAGATATTAACACTTCTAATATTTAACACTGCAGGCACAAGCAATGAGCACCCTTTGCATATGCTATTGGCAAATAACTACATGTATTGCCTATCTCTTCTTCTCTCTCTCGATACTTAATTACTACATATATATATATATATATATATATATATATATATATATATATATATATATACATATTGTAACATTTTACGAAATATTTACTTCTGCGTGCACAGATTGATATTTTTAGTTTCAGAAGATCCCGTTAAGGGTGAAAGCAGCGATTCTTTGCTTAAACCTTAATCTGTTATTCTAATATATATATATATATATATATATATATATATATATATATATATTCGTGTACAGATATTTTTGCATGAACAATAACAAAATATAAACAAACGTATTTATTTCACGAGACTCAATAAGGATAAATATATATCAAATATATAAGAACCCTAGAGCAAATCCCGAGCATCGCCGGGCCATTCTGCTAGTACATATATAAAACTGAGGATGTATGTCTGTGTGTGTGTGAGTTCGAATCCCTAAAACTAGAGAACCATCCAACCGACTGTGTTCAAACTTTACACATGTAATACTTATGTTTCAGGGAGTGTTCTGAGCAAAGAACGTTTCTAATTTTCATTGCCCTAGGGACCACATTAGGCGATTTAGTGATCTCTCTCTATAATGCTTAGTCTTTCTCTTTTTAGATAGATACATACATATAACGTCGCACCCATATAATATCTGTATGTATGTCTGCTTGCCTGCATTACGTCACTTCCCTGTGTCTGTGAGTTTGAATCCCTAAAACTCGAGAAGTACCCAACCGATTTTTTCAAAATTTACATGTGTATTACTTATGTTTCAGGGAGTGTTATACACATAAAATTCAACTTTTTTTATCTGCTAGGGCCTGCATTAGGTGAAAAACTGCGTTTTTAAAGTTGTTTAAGGTTTTTTTTAGGCGTTACGTCAGACCGATTTCCTTGAAATTGTAACTATATATTAGTAAGTCTCTTCTTCATACCGCGAGCAAAGAAAATCCAACTTGTTTATGGCCTAGGGACCACATTAGGGGAAAAACTTCATTTGTTCAGCTTTTTAGGGCTTTTTGGAGGCGTTACGTCTAGCCGATTTTCCCGAAATTTCAAGGCATATTATACACATAAAAGAAATTCATTTTCTTGACCCCCTGCATTTTTCCTGCTTCATCGAGGACAATCTTAAAGATTATCCAGCCATCAGAGTATTCGCTTTATTTTCTTTACATATTGTCCAGGCATGCCGTTTTTCCACCATTAGGTCTGTTGGAGGCCCGCCTTCCAAAATACCTTATCCCGTGCAACGCCGGGTACCACTGCTAGTATATATATATAAAGTTTGAGTATATGTTGGTTCAACAACATGTGTACCTGTCTTTCCCACACCAATTCGGACTGTCTACATTGTTCTACAGCCATTGTCTACATTGTTTTACAGGCAAGTTCAGCCACCCACTGCAATGAAAGACTTAATTGGGTTTACAAGAAATGTTGACCAATCCTCTTGACAACTACAATCTTCGCATATAAGGAATTACCCCTTGAAAAGTTCAGCTATTTATTTACCACGCTAAAAATTCTAATTTAGTCCAGAAATAGTCGTCGAAACGGCTTGAGCTCTGCCGTCGGGGTCTAACATATTCCTATTACCCACTCTTTTACCCTAAGTATTGAGTAATCTGGTGCGTTGAGGTCCATCTGGTTCCTTACCACACCTCCTTCGTTATCTAGTCCCTACCTCCGTAGTTGAGCACTTTCCGACCCTACCACGCCATATCCTGACTTTTCCACCCAGCTCAAGTTTCGTTACCCTCACCAAGCGAAAACACAATAACGACTTCTCCACCAAGAACATCCCAGTTCCACCGAGAAAACTTTACCTTCCGATGCTCACGCAAAAAAAATCGACCTGTTTGCGAAAAGACTGAGATGGAGAACATTTTTTTACGATAGATACCGCGACAACCAGGACTTCGAGAGCAAGTAGAGATTCGGATTCAATACCCACAAATCTCTCCAACCGAACCCTATGCTATCACCCTTTGAGAACGACCTCTTCCACCGGGTCAAGAGTAGAAAATTCAAACCCAGACACAACCGATTCCTATAACAACTCCGTAGCAAAATAACGGTGTATGAAAGCACCAACGACATCCTGGTGCATTCGGACAAAACTGGAAACCTCTATTTCGTCAACCCTGACAGATACCACACACTGATCTGCAGCAGCCTGAACTCCACCTACAAAAAGGCTAACCATTCAATAATCGAGGACATATATCTAGATGGACAACAAATTACCTCCAGCCTTGGGGTTGCCGACCGTACTGAACCTCTCGACCCAAGGTCTCCCTACTTCGACCGGAAACCATCCATCAGGCTTATAGACCCGACTAAGGCGGACATAAGGATAATCAGTAAAAAGATCCTAGACCGCGTTATACCAAAACGCGAGGTTAAGCAAAACGCGAGACTTAGTCTTTGGGTCAGCACCCAGGGAGTCATTCCATGGTTCAAGAATATTGAGGACAAACAGGACACGAAATTCATCCAGTTCGACAGAGGGTTACTACGCCTCTATTACCTTACTGCTCCTTACGGTCGCTTTGGACTTTGCCAAAACACTCACACCCTCCACCTATCAGGAAAGAAACATCATTCTCCACGCCAGGAAGTCAGTCCTCCAAGGGGATAACGAGATCTCCCGACTCCCCCTTCGACGTCAGTATCGGCGCGACCGACTCGGCCGAGGTGACCGATCTTATAGGATTATTCCTACTATATAAACTCACCGAAATGTTTCCTACATTCGGCGGTGCATTGTACCGAGACGATGGGTTCCTTACCCTCAAAGGGTCATACCCCAGTAGTACAGACCGGGTCCGTAAACAACTATTCAACTTCTTCCGGGACTGGGGTTTTAAAATCACCCTAAAAATTCCCTAACCTGAGTCAATTTCCTGGACGTTACCCTCAACCTCGAAAATGATCTGTACTACCCATACAGGAAACCAAACGACAACCTGAAGCGAAGCGGCTTTCGGGAGGAAATCTCCTTTTATCCAGCTTCCGTTAGCGGAACCAGCAGGCGACGTCGCCGCTCACGCCACATAACGTGGTTCAACCCTCCCCACAATGCCGAGTTGGCAACACATATCGGGAAAATCTTCTTAAGGCTCCTCGACAAACACGTCCCACCACAACACCGCTATCGCAACATAATCAACAAAAACTCTCTCGAACTCTCCTACAGCACCTAACCCAACTTCGCACAAAACATCGCCTCCTCAAACAACAAGAAACTAAACCCCTATGGAACAAACAACCTAGACATTAGTGGAGAGCCACCAGGAGGTGTAACTGCCCTGATAGATCTACGTGCCCCCTCAACAAAAGATGCCGAGAACTTAACGTGATCTACCAGTGCAACGTGAGGACGGAAACCTCCAACAGAGCGTATATAGGATTAACCGCTTGTGACTTTAAGACCCGGCTCTACTAACACCCATCCACGTTCCGAAACCCGGCCCGGCGACATGCCAATACACTTTCAGGCCACATATGGGATTTCTACGATAATAACATGACATACAATCTTACTTGGAACGTACTACCCAGGGCTAACTCCTACACGGGAGTACGCCGTCCATGTTACTTATGCTGTTTACGAAGGACCAACTCCTAAACAAAAAAGACGAACTTGTAACTGCATGTAAACACCGATTGCGTAGAACTCACCTCACCCTGAAACCCCCTCATGACCCGAGTGGGTAGACAATGGCTGCAACATCCTCCTTTTCCCCACATGCCGAACAAGATAGGCGAAACCACAGCTAACATAGATAGATGTACTTCTGTTCTTTTCCTTTTTATTTTCTTCTTCCCTTTATCTCTTCCTATCATTTCCTTCCACTCCCTATCCTCTTCCTTTTCCTTCTCCCCTTTCGCCTACCCTGAGGCAGCTCATCGGGCTTTTGTAGCCTCAATACCTCCACCCCAGTAAATTATATATAGCAGTGGCCGAAAACGCAATACCAACTAATTATAGTAGCGATTTTAGACCCTGGAGATTTTTTATTACTTTTTACTATCCAATTCTATAATTTTATATATTTTTTATTTAATTAGTATATTCTAATCTCAATTTATTAAACTATTCTATAGCATTGGCCGAAAATGCAATAACAACTAAATATAGCAGCTGTTTTAGACTCTAGATAATTTTTATTATTTCTTACTATCCAATTTTATGTTTTTATATAATTCTTTATTTATTTATTACCTTCTAATCTCAATTTATTAACCTATTCTATAACGTCCCCTCTCTATTTTATCCAGAATCCCTTTTCGCCCACTTCCTCTGGCCTATTTTCATACACAATCCTTAAAATTTGCTGTGTAGAATTCACTTTCAACGCTTGACCGGCTCCACCCACTCCCTCATTGTTCTGAAGGCAAGTTCAGCCACCTCCACCCCCCACCCACGGCTATGAAAGACTTAATTGTGTTTACAAGAAATTTTGACCAATCCTCTTGATAACTACAATCTTCCCATATAAGGAATTACCCGTTGAAAAGTTTGGCTATTTATTTACGACGCTAAACATTCTAATTTAGTCCAGAAATAGCCGTCGAAACGGCTTGAGCTCTGCCCTCGGTGTCAAATATTTTCCTATTACCCACTCTACTACCCTAAGTATTGAGTAATCTGGTGCGTTATGGTCCATCTAGTTCCTTACCACACCTCCTTCGTTATATATATATATATATATATATATATATATAAATATATATAGTTATACTGGGGGGGGGGGGGGTCATATTTGTGTAATATTGCCAGAATTAATAACAGAATACACTCACTGTTTGGCTGGTTTTCGCTTTTCGCTTCTGTGTCTTTTATATCGGTAATCTAATTTATTCGGTCCTCAATGTTGCCATTGACTGACCAACGGTCAAAAATCATACAGATACAATATAGACACAAACACATATATATAGTTTATCAAATTTCTTTCGTTGCACATCTGCAACATCGTTAGTGGTGATATAGATTCCTCCCGTTGCGTTGTATTTCTATGCCATCTTTATTTAGTCTGTTTATATATTTATTTATATATTTGTTTGTTTGTTTATTTTATGTTGTCTTCTTTGCGCATGCGTTTGCGTATGTGTATAGTGTTTTGTTTGACGTGTGTTCGTGATTGGGTGACTGTGTATTGGTTAATGTATTCTATGTTTACTAGTGTGTGTTTATATGTGTTTGTTGTTATTGTGCTTGTGCATGTATTTATTTATTTATTTATTTATCTATTTATTTATTTATTTATACTTCTCTTAGGTCAGTGTTGTTTGTTTGGGTGTTGTTATTCCATTCATTCTTTCTGTTTAGTCTTGGCCTTCTAAGTTCTATTTCACTGGCCTCTCTGATTTGCCTATCTGCTGGGTCATTTCTATGTTTAGATATTATTCTAATTTGATATACAACAGATATGCAACGAAAAAACTTTGATAAACTATACATATGTGTTTGTGTCTATATTGTATCTGTATGATTTTTTACCGTTGGTCAGTCAATGGCAAGATTTAATTAGATTACCGATATAAAAGATGCAGACGCGAAAAGCGAAAACCAACCAAACAGTGAGTGTATTCTGTTATTAATTCTGTCAATATTACACAAATATGACCCTCGCCAAGTATAACAATATTTGTTTCGACACACGATTTCATATAAAAAACCTCGCAAAACTATATATATATATATAAAATTTCAGGTTATCAATAATGTAGTGATAATATATCGTTACGTTAGAGATGAACAGCGTACGTGCAGGTTTGCTCAACGAGTATAAATTATATTCCGGAGAAAATGTAGAAAGGATGAATATAAAATGAAAGTGCTTTTTTTAAAAAAGGAATTTATTAGGTATTGACATATGTTTCTGTAACAGACGGAATACCTATGTATCGCTGCTTGCGTAATCATATAATGTTAGCAAGTATTTGATAGCAAATGTATAATCAGTTGTCACTTCTTCAGAGATTTTGGATAAACTGGATTAAATCAGAAAAATTGAAGTATTTATATTAGTGATAGAGGAAGAAACAGAGGGGATAGTATAGGACAGATGGTAAATTAATTTACTGCTAAACAAGTATATAATGGGTTTCTAATGAGAATACCATGAGTAAATCTAAATAAGAATTTTGGGAGTGCCAATTTTAATCTCTACTTGACCAACTGGACAGTGGACAGGGCTGGTCATTTGGTGCAGTAGTATTAATTATAAAGTGTCAATTGGGGAAGGGGGAGATTTCGATTGCTACTAAATAACATCAATGCTAGTAGCCAGCTGGTATATGCATTAGGGAATTGAATCAAGAAATCAGAAATCTCATTTTATCTATAGCAGTTTGTATTAAAAGGTAAATAATAGAAGAGTTGATAGAATTAAGACTAATAAAGAATGTTAATATCTATTTTGACAATCAAACGGGGATAGAGACAGGCGTTCAATCCTGGTAGTATTTATAATATGAAAATGTAGATTTTAAGCGATGGTTACAGTATAACGATCGCTCTATTCTGTTATTTAATAAAATGTTTTTGGATTTCATAATACAAAATAATTCTACATTACATAATTTACAAAAGTGTGTTCTGTTATTAATATATATATATATATACGGTGTATATATATGCTTATAATATTACAAGGACGATTTGTTAAGTCTACATTACGTTTATTGATTGGTGACGCACGTTTCGCTATTGATCAGCTCAAGGTTCAAACTGTATGGATCTGGCCCGACTCTGGACGCAAAAGCTCTTTGGACCTCTGTTTTAGTAATGTCATTACTACAATAGAGGTTCGACGAGCTTTTCCAGGTTCGGGCCAGATCGATACAGATCGAACTTTGAGCTGATCAATAGCAAAATGCGCGCCACCAATCAATAAACGTAATGTAGACTGAACAAATCGTCCTTGTAATATTATAAGCATATATATACAGCGTATATATATATATATATATAGTAATAATAAATTTGAAGACTAAAATCCAAAGAGGGCTCGATAAGGATAAATATATATCAAATATATATATATCGTATATATATATATATATATATACGGTATATATATATACCGTATATATATATATATATATATATATATATATATATATATATATATATATATATATATATATATATATTCGTGCCGAGCGCCATTCTGCTATATCTTAATAATAATGGTTTCTAGTTTATGCACAAGTCCAAAGGCGAGGAAGGAGAGGAAAGGAGAAAAAGGAGAAGAAAGTGGATTATATCGACCACAGATCATTACTTGTTCTATATTTTCTCAATCCCATAAAAATAAAGGGCGAAGCTGACCTCACATGCATTTGTACTCAGAATGTTGTAAAGATCCGTAACTCTATACCGCAAGCATGTTGTCTGACCCCAAATGTGTGTTATGGTGACTCTATATTTATGTTTATGCTGTGTTTATTTCTCGTAATTTAGCGCTTTGACAAAAAGATATTGATAAAAATTGAAAAAAGATAAGTGTTGCGGTGGATATGATTAACTATATGATTGAGATGCTCCAGTATGGCAGCAATGACTTAAACCATTAAAGCATAATACAACTAAATGGTTTCCGCCAAAACACGGAAAGAGATAAAATACGCCAGTACACCATGTATGACTTAGTATGTTCTGTCTGTTAGAAGCACTAAGCAAAAGGTCAGATCGTCTAATTATATTCCGTACTAATTGTGTCTTCTATCATGAAAAAAAAAGAAAAAAAACCTTCGTCAAGTTTGTTGCTAATGGTAGAGAAATACGATGAGAGTGGGCGAGAGTGTGAGAATTGTAGGGAGTGAGATAGTAAGGCGGAGAGTGTAAGTGGTTGATAAAGAGAGGGGAACAAATTGGATGGGAGAGCGAGAGAGATGCGGAAATGGAGGTGGAATGAGAGTGTGAGAGAGAAGAACAGAGATAGAGATAGAGAAGTGTTGAGAGAGGATGAGAAAATGCGAGCAGATGAAATGGTAAGAGAAAGAGAGACAGTTGAAATGAGATGTGACGGAGAAAAGGAACTTGATTGCAATGAACCTGTGTTCAATTCATTGTTGTAACGGAAACTGAACCAAGAAATGTAAAGTATCGGATTTGATCAACTTCACAATGGAAAGCCTAAAGAGGAATTCCTTGGAAATATTTCCGAACTAATACTAAACAATGGTACCAGGAAATTGTAGGCATGCTCGTTTATAAAGGATAGGAGACAGCATTGTCCTGGAATATCATGATGTTTTAGTTGTATTGCGAGAAAGCAGGAAATGTTGCCATATGTATATATAATTGTGATTAAAGAACAATTGTTTGCTACGAAATTCTATTTAGAAAATGATATGGTAGAGATAGATGTTCAATTGTTAAGAGGCCAATGCGAACAACATAAAAGTCATTTAATGTTTAAAACGAGAATTAAAATATTCATTTTGTTTGATTCTATAAATTGACCATAGGCGGGGAATTGGCAATTGGCAGAGTAGATAGAAAATTGAATAGAAAGCTTTGCATTACTCATTTTGGCTCTTTGTTTTCTGAGTTCAAATCCCGTCGAGGTCAATTTTGACTTTCATCCTTTCGAGGTCGTTAAAAAAGCACCAGTCTAGTCCTGGGATCGATTTTTCCTCAATGTCCCTTTCTCATTTACTTTCTCACTCTCTATCATTCTCTGGAAGAAATCTGCTGTGTTCAGACTGGGGGAGGGAAGGGCTACGTCAGGCTTACCAAGAAAATCCGTATTCCACAACGGCGGCACTACGACCCCAGCAGTAGTTACAGGACGATGATTGTATGAATACATAAAATGACTAATTTATTATCAGTTCATCTAGAGTGCATTGATGCAGTAGGTTCGTTAGCCCTTTCATGAATCTTAAATGTTTATGCCATCAGTACTTGTGTTACATAGAGATGTATGTACATATGGGCCGATAACACCTGATCAGAAGCTATTTCTTTCAAAGAGAAAGAACGACATGAAAGACGACATGAAAAATAGATACAGATGAAGAATCAAGTTGGAATGAATGCCGTAAATCATTCTATCCGACTTACTTGTCTCTATATCATCCGTAGCTTTGCCAATAAACCAAAACGCTGATTAGCAGATGAACAAATACAAGGTTTTGAAGGGGTGATTCTTTTTTGCATGTCACTATTGAAAGTTTCCAACTTCGTGAGTCCCCAATTGAGTATTGCTGAGTAATGCCTGGAGAAAGGAAATTCGTTAGGTGGTATGGTGGATGATTGGAGAAGGAACCTTGTTAGATGGAACAGTTGATGTCCGGAGGAAAATAGTTATGTGGAATTCCTGGAAAAGAAGTTCCATTACGAGGAAGAGCTGATTCTTGCTGAAGGATCCCATGAATTATAATGTTTCATGCTTGGAGAAGGAGTCCCATTAGATGGAATGGCTGATGTGAGGGGAAGGATACCGTGAATTGGGTGATGCCTGGAGGAGGAGCCACGTTAGGTGGAATGGTTAATATGTGGGGAGGGGGCCCTATTATGGAGAACGGCAGATATCGTGGAGGGGGGGGGGATTGTAGCCATTTGCCAACACAAGCTCAACGTATTTGACTGTATTGACCTGCTTTCAGCATATCACTCTTCCCATACTTCGTGGGGACCGCATTAATCAAGCCAATGGAATTTGATTTCTCATCGTCTTTTACTGAAGAACAATAAGTAACAAACCCCGCGAGTGTGACTGGGTTTTCCAGCACGGCCCCTTTCCATCATTTGGGTAAAAGCAATCGCCCAGAAATCCGGAAGGAGAGCAAACTCTAGGCCTATTTCGTGGGGTACATCGCAGAGATTATGAATGGGTTGCAGGAGATGATATATTCACAAATCAACATTTCTTGTGAGCATAAATGTAATCTATTTTGTCGGATGCAGTAATAGTAACAATATCATTGATAGTTTATGTTTAGTTATATAATGTGTTACTTGGGTAAGACCTTATTGATATTTGTTGTTTATTCTGTTCTTCTATAAATTATTAAGTCTATATATTTCATATATATATATATACAATATATTAACAAATGGAAACTATATTTATAAAACCATATTTATTTAATTATACATATTTCAAGGGCCACCAAGGCAAACTATGGTGCGCTTTCATCAGATAAAATATAATATAGGTTAGTTTTATAAATGAATATTGACATACCCTGAAAAAGTGCAACCATTCTGGTTGGAATCTCCTGGATAGTGGAGTTATTAGATTTATTGTTGGTTTATTATGCAAATTTGGGTTGGAAAGGTTTAAATAACAGTATATTTAAATTAAGCCGTTGGAATAGGGAAAAAAAGAAAGAGAAAAACGAAAAAAAAAAACGAAAGAAAGAAAGAGAAAAGAACCTGAGTATATTTAAGTGAGAGAGAATAGCGTAATTTTGACAGAAGAGGCGAAGAAATGAATATAGCGTGGATGAATACCGTAGCATGAATAAACAATAAATAATAATAAAGCGTGGATAAATAATAATATCCAGATTCATTATAAAGATAAGTTGAAGAATGTTATCTAATGTTTAATTAATAAATTTGATTAAATGTTTAATTACTAATTTATCAATTCAATCCGTAGTTTAAATGTGTATGTTAGGTTATTAAAATTGAGACCTATATATTATTAAAGAATATATATTATTAAAATATATATTATTAGAAAAATATATATTATTAGAAAATATGTTATTATTAGAAAACCATATATCATTTTATTAATTATTAATTAATTATTTTAAAAATGTTTGTAATTTTAAAATATCCGAATATTTCTAAGCCCATGGAAATTCCGAGAGTTTACAGATTCCTTATTTGTAATAGAGTAGAGCGTAAAGGAAATTGCTAGTGAATTATTCATAATTTAGATAGCTTTAAGGGTTAAATGCGATAAAGTTAAGATGTTAAAAAATTAAATTTTCCATCTTAATAATGTAATTAGAGTATGAATCTTATGTTATTTTACAGAAAGTTATAATTTTATAAATCTACCTGTTATACAGTTATGACTGTTAAAACATAAATTTGTTTGCTATAACATCTTAACATTTAAAAATATCTGAACATTTAACATTTTTTCATAGGAATATATCTAAAGCATAAACCATGAAAAAACTCTTTCATAAGAGTATATCTATAGAATATATTTAAAGTATAAATTTTAAATATATATAAACATTTTAAGTTTCCAGAGTCCTCGCTTTGCCTGGAAACTTAGATGAGAACAGTCTTCCCTGACGACGGAATGTTTCTCTATATCTTCTTCGGAAAATATATTTACTCCATTCCAGAAACTAATTAGTTGGAAGTGATATTTTAGTAAGTAAGTTAATTTTATAATTTTCTTATTTTACGTCTCTCATATTATTGTTCTGCAACCCCATGCATTGAACCACAATGTTACTAAGACAAAACCTATATATTTGCTAGCATCGATATGCATCTGTATGTATATATATGTTACTAGATATTAATTATTTATAATTATCTCCAAATTACTTGTCGAGCAATATTGGCCATGACTGCTGCTATGGTAGTAGGCAGGCCGCTGTCTTATTAGCAAACCACTTTCCACTGATTGACCTCGATGTCACGTGATTGAATCTTTTTGAATTTGCAACAGACGCAGAGGCAGTGATTTTCTCAATGGCTAGGAATTCAGTCCACGCTTTGCTATTTCCTATCCACTGAATTATTTTTTAATAAGTTTCCAGAGTCCTCGCTTTGCCTGGAAACTTAGATGAGAATAGTCTTCCCTGACGACGGAATGTTTCTCCTTATCTTCTTCGGAAAATATATTTACTCCATTCCAGAAACTAATTAGTTGGAAGTGATATTTTAGTAGGTAAGTTAATTTTATAATTTTCTTATTTTACGTCTCTCATATTATTGTTCTGCAACCCCATGCATTGAACGACAATGTTACTAAGATAAAACCAATATATTTGCTAGCATTGATATGCATCTGTATGTATATATATGTTCCTAGATATTCATTCTTTATATATATATATATATATATATATATATAAAGCATTTGAAAAATATATAAGTTTAGAAATATAAAATATATAATATAAAATATGAAGTATAATTTTAAAAATGTATTATAATTTTAAAAAATAAGAATATAGAAAATAAAATCCACAGTATAAAATATGAATTATGAATTATAATTTCCTTATACCCATCATAGGAATTTTCAAAAAAATCCTTCTTCAATTCTTTCAGTATGTTTATCAAGAAAGGTTTTTCAAGAAAAAAATGTTTTCAAGAAAAATCTTTTCTTTTAAGAGAGTTATAGGCAGTCATATGAAGGAATCTAATGAATTATCGATAGGTTTAATAACGATGAGTTATGTATTACATTTTATATATATATTTAAACGTTGAGTTCAATCTATGTTTGCAAGAATTGAAAAGAATATTACTTAAATTAAGAGAATTCTTACTTTTATAATATAATGAATATTTCTCCTATACAAAGAGCACAATTATCAAAAGAAGCATATTTATTTATAAAACTAAACTATATTATATTTTATCTGAAGAAAGCGCACCATAGTTTACCTTGGTGGCCCTTGAAATATGTATAATGAAATAAATATGGTTTTATAAATATAGTTTCGATTTGTTAATATATTGTATTTACTCCAATAATTTGTTGAGTGCTTTATATCAGTTATAAAAATATTTTGCTTGTTGTATCCCAACAAATTAAATATAACCTCTACATATATATATATCATATATATATATATATATATGTATGTATATATATATATATAATATTAATTCAAATATTACGAAAATAGATATTCTTGTGATCAGTGGCAAGTAAGGCTATGGCTATGAGGAGCAGCACGCGTATATAATTGTTTCTACTTTTTGGCACAAGGCCAGCAATTAACCAGTACATTACTGGTACTTTATTTTATCGATGAAAGGCAAAGTTGAACTCGGCGGCATTTGAACTCAGACCATCAAGGGCCGTAACTCTTTGCTGCAAAGCATGGTGTCCGACCCTCTACCGATACTGCCACTCCACCGCTCTCCAGCACGCGTATATAATAGCACGTAGTTGGACAAATTGTTCAAATCGTCCCCCCTCAAACCTTTTACTTGCCACTGTGGTTTTATCGCGATGCTTGCGTTCTATCTACAACTTAAAAATAACCAATCACATTAGAATCAGTGATGTTCTGACTAAATGCAACACGTCACGAGAGAAGCTATCCTCATGAAGGTTCAGCTCAGGTGAACAGGGTATCCGTCTCGTATGAGCGATAGCAGACATCCGAAGAAGTTCATTTTTGGTCAGTTTCCGGCATCTATGTCTACTGGAAATCCACTCTAGCACTTCACTGACAATCTCAAAGACAATCCGAAACTATGACACATCCCCTTCTCTCCGAGGGGGAATAAAGCCTCAGAAAACAAGAGCTGGTCCCAATGCTGCTTCTTATATATATATATATATATATATATATATATATATATATATATATATATATATATATATGGGACGGTGCCATCAGCCGGATGGCTGGAACAGGTAAAATAGTAAAAGAGTAAATAGGTCAACATTGAAGAATTTAGCTTCTCGTGCCATGGATTCTGATTCCGTTACATGGTCAACAATTTGAAAAAGAAACCGATTGTTTCAAACCTGTAATTGACTGGAGCATTAGCTTATCAACAATTATTCCAAACCACAACGTTTGAAACAAGATTTATGAAATATATCCGACATGGTACGTATTTACCTAATTCCAGTATAACTAAAGACACCCCAATATCTGTTTAATCGTATTACATTACTAGCCAAATTACCCGCGCCTTGCTGCGTTATAAATATTTGTTTTTTTTTTTGTAAGAAAATGATGATTGATTTTAAATCAGTGATATAATTTGTGGAGAAACACTCTGCGTTTCAATATTACTCAATATAAAATGTAATGCATGGAAAATTGGAAAACATTTTTTTGTAATATATAAAATCAAAATTACATTATTAAATCTTATTCTTATTTTGTTTCTTGCATATAATTTTTTTAAAATATCAATTCAAAACTTGATCATTTCATTTTTGTGTAAAGCATTATTTTCAAATTAGAAATTCAAAGTTCAATTATATATTTTTAACATAATAAATACATGAAAGTATATTTTATACTTTGTCCTATTGAAGAACTTCAGGATAAACAACATTTCTTAATTGGCTAAAATGTAGAGATTTTTTGAAGTTCCAGTCCTTGAAACAGCCACATAAAACATGCCATGACTGAAACATGGGTTTGTCAGATCTATACCAATAGTTTTGAAAGTTTGACCTTGGCTTGGTATAAGTGGAATGCTCGGAATGAGAAGAGCTTACCTTTGTAAGCCCCGAAAATAGTTGCTTGAATCAAGTTCTCGTGAAATCTTGTTACAACACATCTTGTTCCATTTATTGGCCACAATTTTCACTATAGGATTTAACCCCCATTAGGGTGCCTTAATATTATTGAAATTTGCTGAATTTTTGTGAATAGGCATCATATTTTGTCATTTACATATTCAGCGGGGTTTGTGCTCCCATGACCCCCCCCCCCATCCATGGACCCCTCTGATTAAAATGATATATACTTATCCACGTACCCAGGGCAATGTAATTTTAGAATATATATGGTTATGTGGGTCTATCTCCAAACCCATAGGAGTTCGTGAACAAGCAAACAAACAAACAAACAAAAAAAAAACAGACAGGAACTACAACTTTATATATATAAATGTTAACCACAGTGGATATATGCTTCACTTACCAAGAACGCTATATTATGAAATATGCCATTTCCAGAAGATCTCGAATATATTCCCAAACGTAAGTTTGTCTCAAATATGAAAATTACGCTATTCCTTTCTATTTATGATAAATTGTATACCAATTTTGTTAAATAAACAAGTCTATTCTGCACAGAAATTAGAATTTCAGGTACAAATAGTTAATATACACACTATGAATTGGTCCTGAATTATAGATTTGGTTTCCTGAGACACTATCAACATTTTGCAGCTTTTACGTTGAAGTTTATCTAAATTAAATCGATCAGTAAGTCAATCAGTGTTTGCCAGAAATAATTTGTAAATTAGTTCACAATTTTTTTACGTATAAACATTTAACTGATTGCATCATTTACGTGTTACGGGCGCAGACATGGTTGAGTGGTAAAGACGTTCACTTCGTAATCATGAGATATTTTGTTTTCTGTAAGATCGAAGCGATGATAGACCATAGCAAAATTCTTCATAGACTGTTTCTTTTTTTGAATGAGAGAGGGCAGCGTTGAAATCAACAACGTGACAGAAGCAAAACAAGTAAAAAATGTTCGGTTGGCTCATGAACAAGAGCGAAGCTCCTGTCTCTTATAATTACCCCATGGTAAATGACATCTTAACTATAATTAAGGAAGGTCTGCCGGATTGCGTCCAAAATATATTTTTTTATCACGTTTGTAAAATAAGTTGGATTACTTTGAATAAATAATGAATGAATATTACATAATTTATCTGCTAAATTTCGAGGCTGTTGATTACATATATTTTAGAGCTTAATCTTTAAAATTCACTTCTTTAAAATTATCAAATGTTAACACTTCCGGTTAACTTTGCCTTTCATCCTTACGTGGTCGATAAAATAAAGTACCAGTAATGCACTGGGATAATTGCTGGCCTTGTGCCAAAAGTAGAAACAGTTATATTATAACACTTATAATCGCATATATTTCCGTCGCTAATTTTCTCCTAATGCAGTTTATATATAATGTCGTTTTTTTTTAAATATATCATGGATTACTGATTACAGAAGACAGTGTAACATAGGCTTTGTTCAATTTCTGTGTATATTGTCAATTACGATTTTATTTGAAGTATCATATTTACATGCATATATATTTGTGTATAATATCTATATAAACACTACACATGCTAGCAGAAAACCACCCGTCGGGTGGTTTTTCTCCTAGTTTATCCTAATGACTGGGAAGCGAAGGCTTTAAATATTGAGCTGCCTCATCCACTCCTTGAAATTCAAAATCATTTTACAACTACATTTTTATAATTCTGAGATAGCTGGCATTAGAACCTGAGGAATATCTATAGCTGTAAGAAAACCTAGCTGAAACATGAGTTGTTTTTGTACGTTTGTCTGTTTTTAAGAAATATGAATCCATTGAAAAAACATTCAATTTCAAAATAGAGTGGTTGAGAATGGAATATAAAAAAAATATTTAGAATTGACAAATAAAAAAACATTAAAATTAAGTTGAAAGTGTTTGTTAATCTGTCTTTTGTTTGCTCTGCCATAATTCTCTAGAGAGAACAACTTTTCCCACAACATATGTCAATCTATTATTTTTTCAAAGACACTTTAAAAGTCACTATTAAAAAAATAAACTTCAGGTGTTGTTTTTTTTCATTGCTATTTACATTCTTTTCGGTAGATAATTTATTGTTCTTTTTGTCTCATATTTCTAAAAAAAAAATACATGTTATATTTAAAATGTTATACAATAAACACCGTCATATAATGTTTGTTTGTTTATTTTTACTCTTCTTCGGATATGGGAGAGCTTTATTAGAGATTCAAGAAACACACAAGTACTTCTTTGTTTCTGTTGTTTGAATTAAAAAAAAACACTAACTTTCTCATTCATTTTTACAATGTATTTTCTTATTCGTCCGTACAATTGCCACCATTATGTATCTTAAGTTTTTGTCTTTAGTCAATAGTAAATAGTCGAAGCTAAGAAAATATAGATTTAGTTTTTACCTAGCTGTAAACAAAATGATCAATATAAATATTCTTTTACTTTAATTATAATTTCCAAAAACAAAACTACTTTAGAAAATAATTTATATTTGAATAAAAATATACATTAAGATAAAAAAAAAACAAATGTCAATTAATTTTTATTACATGAGAAAGTTACAGGAAAACAATATAATTTATTTTCTTGTGGGCTATTATTTTCTTTCTCATAATAATAAATAAGACATGCCCATTTATCTAGAAAACACAACTGTCATAATTCTGTCATTTGCAATTCTATTGTTCTCTTATATTATCAAAATGATCTATTTAATTTTAGAAAAAAATGAGGTATTTATCTATTACGATATTTAAATAAATACATATTTTATATTAATGATGTCTTCTGTAGACGGGCGCTATAAAATATAGGAGCAGAGGGCATAGAATGGCCAGAAACATAATTTTGAATTATCATTGAATTATTATAATATTATTACTATTGATACTAGCTCTTTGTGGCTTATAAAGAAACCATTGCTGCTACTACCACTACTGTTGTTGCTTCTGCTGCTACTATTTCTACTAATAATGCTTTCTTTATTAACCACAAGGGTTTACACAAAGTAAGACATTAAGGACAGTACAGGACAATACAGGACGGTGCAAATGGGCATTTCTGCGTATAAAAAAAACAAAAAACTGAGGATATAACAAAAAACGAACAATGAAAAATTCCCCAATAGGGGGGAGACTTCCGAGGGCCATCGGGGGAAAAGCCCATTAAAAATCCACGGTGACCCTGACCACCAGGGCAAGTGCCTTCTCCCAGTTTTCCACCTTCAATTTACGGGCCATTCTTGCCTCTCTCACACATCTTCAACAAAATGCTGGGAAAGGAGCACTTCCCTCTCTAGCCTGATTTTCCTTTTCAAATGAAATTTGAAAGAGTTAATCAGGCATCACCGAAGAGGTAAGTGCTCGTCTTCAGCCATTTCAGACGCGTCCAATATACTATCGCGTTCGCCATGGCCACCAGACAGATAAAAACTGCCTGCCCTTCCCGGCTAAAGGAAGAGGGTAGGACAAACCTCACGATGGACTCACATGATAGCCGGATCCGTTCTACACGCGACAGCAGGTGTTCGACATAAACCCACAAGTTAGCAATGCTCGGACACTGGACGAGTGCACGCAGGACGGTTTCGTCGCCCTGCGCGCATCTCGGACATGCCGGGCTGACTGCACTTCCATCCCTGTAGAGTTTAGCCCGAACTGGCAAAGCTCCTCTAGCACTGCAAGACCAAGGATTTCTGGAAATTGTCCATGGGCCCCTGCCCGAAAGGTCTTCTGAAGAGATTGGCTAGTTGATTTTCGTCGACGCCTAGAGTTTCCCCAAGTACGTTGTCGCTCTTCCCCTCCACTAATCCTATATAGAACGCCAAGGTTAAGTTTGCACCGATCACATTGCCCGACTGGTCGAGGTTCGTGAGCGCCTGAAGACATTCCAGTCTCGAAGCGCTCAATCTCGGTCTTCGCTTGACCCAGGACTGCAGATCCGTCAAGGAGACGAGCTGGTGAAAGATGCGGCTAGCAAACGGCGACCACACCTGATCACCGCCGAGGAAGAGGTGGACATGTTGTAGCCTGAGCGCGTGTCTGCACATCATCAGCCACGGCATGCCCAGCCCTCCATGTAGCGGATGTTGACAGCAGATGGACCGCTTGACCATCGGAGCGCGTCCCTTCCACAAAAAGCGAAATAACAAACGCTCCAGCGCAGTCAGGCGAGGCTTAATTCAAGGCATCACGTTTAGGCGGTAGTAGATGACAGATGCGATGTACGCATTCGCCACCTCCGCTCGACCTTTCAGGGATAGCTTCTTCTTCTCACATTTCTGGGTGGGAGAAGCCACCCTGCTCGTCACCTAGTCCCAGTTTTTGTCCGTCTGGAGATCCGGACCGAACCAGAACACTAGCAATTTAACCGGTCAGTCCGTCCAGCTCCCGACAACGCTGTTAGACGGCATGGACCTGCCTCTCCAGGTCCGAGCTGCAGGTCGACCGACTTTTCTTGGTTGAACATTGCTCCTCTGACCGCTTCGTATTCTCTTAGTGTAGTGCCGATCGCCTCGATGTGTTTGGCGTTCGACACCACTACGGTGACATCGTCCGCATATGCTGACACGGATCTTCCGCATCCTAGTTCGCGTGGGACACCCCTCAACGTCTCCAGTTTGTGCAGTAATGGCTCGAGAGTCAATACGTAAAAGAGGGACGAGAGGGGACATCCTTGGCGGACCGAGCACATGTTGGTGACCGTTCACTCTCACCACGGAAAAGATGTCCTGAGGGCGGCTGGCTTCGGGCCCGTCTTCAGAGGCTGGATCGCTACAGCGATCCAGCCTCTGAAGACGAAAGCCAGCCGCCCTCAGAACTGCCGCCAGATAACAATGGTCGACCTTATCGAAAGCTTTCGACTGATCTAAATTGATCAAGGACCCACCCGTACCAGGTTCCATAGCTACCCTCTCCACGATGTATCGCATGAGGTGTAGGTTATCGGGGATGGATCTGTTTGAAATGGCGCAAGTCTGCGCCTCTCCCACCAGACCACCAACGACAAGCGCCAACCTCTTTTCTAGCATCGTGGCCAAAATCTTGAACTCTGTGTTTAACAGAGTTATGGGCCTGAAATTATCTATGTTATTCCCCTTGTTCTCAGTAGCGCCATTGCTCCTGGGCTCACGGTGCTGGGAATTCTACCGTTCTGTTGCAAGTTGCAGTAGACGTCCGCCAAGAGGCTCCCGAACAAGTCTGGCATCTGTACGTAAAGTTCATAGGGCAGACGATCCAAACCAGGCAATTTACCCCTTGTGCAGCCAGTCATTGCCGCCCGTACTTCAGCGGCTGTTATCGGCTTTTCGCAACACTCCTCCTCAGTCGCCGAGACCCGCGGCAGTCCGTCAAGGTAGGCATTAAAGTCCATCCCTCGATCCGGCCCACCTCTTCCCCCGAACAGCTGAGCGAAGTGTCGCTGAAAAGCTTCACACATTTTCCCGGGATCGAGTAACATGCGCCCGTCGTGGTACACCAAAGACAAGATCGTGGCTTTGTTGCCACGTCGCGCCTCCGCCACTCGGGCCCATTGAACAGCTTTCGTCCCCTCGTGTCTGAGAGCACGCACACTAACTCTGACAACGCAGCCTTCGTGCTTTGCATTGAAGAATTGGTTAAGAGCCAATTTCGCCGCAAGTACGTCGGTCGAGATGCCTTTGCTAAGCGCCTCGTCTAATTTTCTAACTAGTTCTCCCTCTGCTCTATTTTTCTCTATTGCTAAAGCCTTACTAAACCTAATGAGCTCTATTCTAATTGCTCTTTTCAGAGAAAACCACCATTTGTTGTTGACGATGTCCCCCATCACACCCGCTTAACTAGTTCGCTAATCTGGTCTCTGTAGGCCTTGCGCGCTGTTAATGACGCGTTTAGCTTCCAGTAGCCGGGTCCCTGTCTATGAAGCTTATTTAAGTCAACCACACAGATCACGAATTTGTGGTCCGTGTAGCTCTCTATCTTGAATTGTGGACAGCCTATACTAGACCTATCTATTTCCCTACAAAATACTCTATCTAGATATGATCTGGATGACCCGACGCGCTTTGTCCAAGTCCACATTGGCACATTCGCGAAATCCAATCGGTACCTGTCCGACAGTTGAAACCGGCTGAGTAGGTCTGTGAGGCTTTTACACCCTCCTCCCGTATCCGCTAATCCCACACAATCCCAGCGTGAATCTAAGATCCTGTTCCACTAGAGAATGGGTCGTTCCAAGAAAGGTCTCCAGACACCGGAAGAATTCAGGCCGTCCTGCTCCTGTTGGGGCATAGGCGGCCACTAGCCTGAAAGCTTCTCCTTCTCCGCTGGTCACGTCCAGTATCAACAACTTACCCTCTGGGTCCAAGAAGAGTGCCCGTATCTCGAGATCCAGACTTCTCCGGAACAACAAGCACCCCCCCCCCTCCGACAGATTGGAGATGTGTACACCTCGTAGCCGCCGAAAATATGGGCGTATGGGCGAATGCCTGTGTCTCCGATATTCTGGTCTCGCTGTTGGACACCACATCTATGTTTTAGCGACCTGAGATCATTCAGCAGGCGGCCCTGCTTCCAAGATGACCCCAGGCCACGTACAATTATGCTACCTATTCTGAGAGAAGCCATGTTGGCTAGGATAGGAGGAAAACAAGTGAGAAGGGAGAGGTACAAAAAAATTACCCGTGGCTCTTCTTTACGAATGCGGTGGGTGATCCATCCCTCCGACCATTGTTGGGTTTCTCCATGAGAATATCCGTGAATATTCTTTTGGTGATAATACGACTACATTTACAGCTTATTATTATTATTATTAGGCGGTGGATTGGCTGTATCGGTAGAGGGTCGGACGCCATGCTTTCCAGCATAGTTATGTCCCTTTACGGACTGAGTTCAAATCCCGCCGAGGTTGACTTTGCCTTTCATCCTTACAGGGTCGATAAAATAAAGTACCAGTAATGCACTGGGTAATTGCTGGCCTTGTGCCTAAAGTAGAAACACTTATTATAATTATTATTATTATTATTATTATTATTATTATTATTATTATTATAGTTGCATTTATCTTGCTTTATGTTCATACGAGTTATCACCAAGTCACAACCAGTGACCTCAAGAGACAACAAGGTCCGCCATGTTCAAGAAAGAACATACATATTCACACATGCATCTTTAGTGTTTAGACTTGTGATGTACTTATATTGACAGAATATTCCTTAGTATATGGGCAGTTCACATTAGTACTATCTTTTGTATTTCTCCTATACGCGGGTTTCCTGGGATTTGCGATATGTAATCATTAGACCCCTTAGGTATCATTCCCAGAGCGCCTACAACCACTGGTATTGTTTTAGTTCTCAATTTCCACATTTTTCCAATTTCTATCTCCAGGTCCTTATACTTGCTCAATTTTTCAAATGTTTTTATAGATACATTCTTGTCTATTGGAACAGACATATCAATTAGCAGGCATACCCTCTTTTGAAAGTCCTTCAATATTATATCAGGTATATTTGCATCTATTTTTCGATCTGTTTGGATGCTAAAGTTCCACAAGATTGAGATGTGATCTTTTTCAAGTATGGGAGGTGGTTGATGCTCCCACCAATTCTTTTGATGGGGCAGGTCAAAATGCTTACACATTATCCAATGTATGTATTGTGCAGCTCTGTCATGCCTGTTTAGGTATTTGGTTGGAGCTATAGGACTGCACATTGAAATTATATGGTCAATGGTCTCTGGTTGTTTTTTGCATACACTGCATAATGGGCTGCACCCATTTTTTATTATGTTGGCTTGGTAATTTTTTGTTGGCAGACACTGATCTTGTGCTGATATAGTCAGTCCTTCAGTCTCCGATTTCAGTCCAGAGGATGCCAACCACTGATGGGTTAAAGTTTTGTCAACATCAGGATTGTTAGCTCGCTCTGGGTATTTTCCATACAGAGGCTTTTCTTGTCATTTCTTAGCCAGTTTCTGTAGCAGTTCTTTCTTTGCAGTTACTTTTACCTGCTTTGCTTTTTCTGTGTTTTCCATTTCAGCAGTAAATGGGACTTCTGAAATTTGTAGTCCATTACTGTATCTTTGTGCATCTTTTGTAATGGAATATGATCTTTTGATGCTTTCGTGTTTCAAAACGAGTTTGATCATCCAATCATGTGATTCCCTTAGATATGTAGATAATCCAATTGTTGCAGTTTTCAACGCAATGTCTAACTGGATTAACCCACGTCCTCTTTCTTTCCTAGGGAGATATATTCTATCTATATCTGCCTTAGGGTGATGCATTCTGTGCATGGTTAAGAATTTTCGAATTTTTGTATCGAGCCTACGGATCTCTGTGCTTGACCAGTTGATGACATTGTAACTGTAGGTTACTACTGGTATGGCAAGCGAGTTTATGGCATCGATCCTATTCCTTGCATTCAATTCCGTTCTTAAGATTGCTCTTACTCTGCGTTAACATTCCTTCCTTATCCCTTCCTTCATTATTGAGTTCTTGATTCCGTCTCCTTCACAAACACCTAGATATTTGTAAGTTTCCTCTCGATAAAATTATGTTATCACATTCCCCCGATCAAGATTAACGTCTGAACTTTTCAGCAGCTTTCCTCTGGTGAACGTTGCTTTGGCGCATTTATCTAGTCCAAACTCCATTTTAATGTCATCACTGAACTGCTCCACAGTGGATAATAGCCCTTGCAATTGTTCATCATTTTTTGCAAATAGTTTCAGGTCATCCATGTAGAACAGGTGTTTAATGGTTTTGTCATAGACTTTATATCCATGTTTTGTTTCATTGGGCATTTTACTTAATGGTATAAGTGCGATGCGGAATAAAAGCGGTGATAAAGAGTCACCCTGAAAAATTCCACAATTAATATTAACTTCTCCAGCTTCCAGTGATTTTGTTTCACTATTCAAAAGGAGTGTCGTTTTCCATGTCTTCATACTGAATGACAAAAACCTCATGACAACGGGGGATATTTTGAAAATCTCTAAACATTTTTCAATCCAACTGTGTGGCAAACTATCGAATGCTTTTTTATAATCTATCCAAGCAATCGATAGATTTTTGTGTCTATTATGACAATCTTCCAGTATCATTTTGTTAACCAGAAGCTGATCCTTACAGCCATATGAGCCTTTCTGCTCAATGGGAAATAGGTCATTTGTTATCAGGTGGTCATATGTGTATTCAGTTAGGACTGATGTTAAAATTTTATACATTGTGGTCAAGCAAGTTATCGGTCTGTAATTTTTGGGATTGTTTGTCTCATCATTCTTCGGAAGCAGGAATGTAATGCCGTTAACTAGCCATGATGATATCTTTTCTGGCTCCTTAACTATTTCATTGTAAAGTTGGGCTAACAGCTCATGAGACTCTGTGAAGGCATTTATCCAAAAGTTTTGTATTTTGTCTTTTCCTGGGGATTTCCATTTGCTGGTTTTTCTTAGAGCCAAGCGCAACTGTTCAACTGTTATATTTTCCCATATTTGTTCCTCAAGGTGAGCTGTATCTTTCATTTGTCTGTCTATCCATGGGGCATGTATGTTATGAACTTTTTCTTCGGCCCAGATCTTTTCCCAGAATTCTTGCACTTCCTCCTTGGGTGGTATTGATTTAGTAGTTATTGTTGACTTACCAATTTTTCTGTAGAAGTTTCTTTGGTTGTTTTTGAACATATTATTGTCCTTATAGAATCTAGATCGTTTTTCAAAGCGCCTTATACGAGCAGCTTTGGCCGACACTTTTTGCTTGATTATTTCTATCAGCATGTCTATGTCACATGTTGATTTTATACTGTACCTTTTTTTCAATTTTCTAAGTTTAGTTTGTTTAACATGTTCACCTACTTTATAGTTTGTTAAAATTTCTATGTCAGATCGGATATGGTTTATTTGGCGATTGATGTTCTCTTGTCAAGTAGATTTCTTGTGGGAATTCCTTTGTTTTTTCATCTTCACTCCACATAAGTGAGTGGTGACTTTAGCCGATGCATAATAGAGATGAATTAAATCAGTAATGTTTAGTTTGTTTGTGATGATAATGTTTTTGAGAATTATGTTAGTCTTGTGTATTATCTTTTGGTTCTGTTTGGAGTTCTGGATCTTAGGGAGGGTGTCTCGTTGCCCCATGTCAGATTCTTTCATTTTCATCCATTCGATCATAATTTCATCCTTCAAGTTGGCAAGTTCATTCTCATTCATTTCTTTATCATTTACGATCTCATTATTTTCATTTGGAGTTTCATCCCTCCACTTTTTCGATCCTTTCTTTAATTTGTTCTGTTGCCAGTGATTCCGCCCCAACCCTGGGATTCTAAGTGTTACAGTTTACCTCGTTTTCACTGACACATGTTTCATTTTCCCTTCGCTGACTTTGTGCTAATAGCTTGATCTGATCAATTTCTATATCAGTTAGTAACTTTTTTCTTACAATATTTCTTCGTATATTGGCTAGTTTGTTACTGTCAATATAGCCTCTGTTTTCGGGATGTTTCTTTTTCCAGTTGATATATGTCTGTTCTGTATTCGATGTATTTGATGGGTAGTACATGGCAGTGTAGAAAGCCTCAAGGACTTCTTTATTATCTTCCCTTGATCATTTTTCTCTCTTTTTCTTTGGATTTCTTGGTGGTGAGCATGGAGGGCCAACAGTAGGAGTATTCCGGTTATGGGAGGTCTCCAGCTCCGAAGTGATGGGAAGGTTTGAACCATTAGCTGATTTCTCGACCCCATTCTGGTTCCTCTCTGAGGGACGCGGTCCTTTTTTACCCGGGTGACGGCCGATCCGGTATGAGATTTTATCATTAGACATTTACTTTATTTTGTCGCGTTTTATCCTTATCCGCCAAGGGGTAATCATTTCGTGTTACCACTTCTAGAACGAGTGTCAACCAAGACTAGAGGGGTCGTTCTCCCCTAGAGACACGGCTATTCCCCGCCGGCCGCCATCCCGGTATTTCTTGGTCACGGGGTTTTCTTTTTGTTGTTTTTTTTAAATTCTTATTATCATGAGTGGTTCCTTAATGTGAGCATTGCGTGGCTTAAGAATGAAATTATTAATAACTGTCTCCACTCCAGGCACAAGGCCAGCAATCACCCAATGCATTACAATAATATAATATACTTTTTGTTGTAGTTGGCTGTTATTGTTGTTGGCTATGTCGGTGGTGGTGCCGGGGCTTTTTATATTGTTGGTGAGGAAGGGGTGAGCCAGCAGTCCCATAGTTGTTGAAGTTGACGTTTGGCCGGTGGCCAGGTCACTAAGTCAATCTATTTATATCTTTTGCTAGCCTCTCCCTTTTCTAGTGATACCGCCACCTTCCCCTTTCTCTCTCAAGTTAACAGGGGAATAGTGGTGGTAGCAATGAAGGAGTCGTGGCGGCGGCGATGGGATAGTGGTAGCAGTGATGGATGGGGTGGGGTGGTGGCAGCGGTGGCGTTGTGGTTACTGATATGTAGTATCTATGAGTTTGTGTTCGTATGTTTAATATATATTTTTATTATATATTGTGTTGACATATTCCCGTAAAATTGGAATTAAACATTTTGTTAAAATTTGAGACAATAATGATAGTAATTATTATTATGATGCTGGGATTGATGGTGGTGGTGGTGAAATTGCCGTTATCTGGCTGCTATATTTAGTGTGATGGGATAGGTGGTGTATCAAGTTTCTGGTGTTGGTGAAATTGCTGTTATTTGGCTGTTCTATATAGTGTAGACAGAGGGTGTTTTCTTCCATTTATAACCATTTTCTTTTTTTGAATACAAAATATATAATACAAAATTGAATATTTGAGCGATACAACAATATAATATGGATCCGAAACTTCATGGGATCTCATTCGGTGGTTTATGCAACATCTGTACTAAGAATTGTTATTTCACAATTGATTTAAATATGTTAAAAATCAAAAACTTACGGGAGCGATTTCATGACCTTCTACCACCTCGTGCGTCTTCTTCCCTTCTTCTTCTTCTTATTATTATTATTAGTATTATTATTATTATTATTATCAAGTCTATGCTACGTGTCTAGCAAAGATATATAGCCGATCAAATATTCACTCTACAGTAGGTTTTCGACAAATGTTAGAAATATTGTATAAATGTAGTATACTTGTTTTGTGGACCTGAAGATGGCATACGACCACGCTCCACAAGACTTGTTGTAGAATGTTTTGCAGGAGTACGGGGGTCTATAGACAGCTATTTGCAGGCCTTGAAGTCCTCTACGAATCCCCTTGCATTTGTGTTTGAACAAATGGTCTAGACTATTAGATGTGGGTCTCAGATTCCACTGGCAGATAGCATTTCCTATTCCTAATCGTCGGAACATGTTCTACGACAAGCACTTGAAAGTTTTCTGCAAAATATTGCACAACAAAAATGAAAATCAGTGCCGTGCAGGCTAAGAACTCCCCTTCTCAGGAAAACTGCATAGTGTGCTCTGTATAATTGAAGTTACATCGAAGCAAATATAGAAGGTGAAGTATCCGGGTTGTTTTCATGAGTGATAGATGGCAGGAGCTTGAAATAAATACAATAATTTCAAGAACTGGTACTGAAATACGCCAGCTTCATCCATCAGTTATCAGAATCTTGATCGGTGCAAAAGTCAAACTTTCAATTTTCGATTCTGTATTGATGCCTCCACTTACCTACATTCATGAAACTTGGGCAATAGCCGAAAGAAGTTGATCGCGTATACAAGCGAAATGGCTTCGGAGTAACGTTACTTGATAGAGTGCGTAGCTCGGAAATCGGGGTGTCTCACCAGGTAGAGCTCTACGTCTCTAAATGGAGAAATCACATCTCAAAGACTAAGTTAGAAGGTCTAAGGAAAGAATTGCTGGACAGATTTTATGGCTAAAGCCATTTGGCAAGAGCCCCAGAGGAAGCTGTTTGGATAACAATCATGAGCTCGGTTGGTCTTGATTGGGGATCCAGTCGAATCATTCCTAGATGGACGCTTTCGATAGGATTCTCTGGAAGGCATGTCTGAGGACCCATCTCCTACGACACTCCCAGGAATAAGTGTTCAACGAAGAAGAAGAAGATTTGAAAGTAGTACGTTATTTGTTATCGACCACGGAACGATAAACCACATTGTTAAACTCAGAGTGATTTGAAATCAAAACGTAAATATCCGAAACAAAAGGCCCCAACATTCTAACGATTATTTCAACTCGCCGTTGCACTAGTCCAAAATTCAAGTCGAATTACCTTCTATCTGAACTGTTTCTTTCTTTCTTGGATTAAATAAATATTTGACCTCAAATTTGGAGAAGCAGTGGTACCAACAGGTTTAAATACTAGAGGCGTGCTTTATATCGAAATGGTTCCTCTTCAAATCCAACAGGAATTAAGAGATCAGGAAATGAATTAATTAGTTGTGTTGTTTAAATTTATATAGTTTTATCATATCATCTTGCTGTAGAAAAAGAAATCAATAGAAAGACAAGCAAACTTCCACACTCTATTCATTCTAAAGATATAATTAATATTTTCATGGATTAACAGCATCGTTAGGACAATGGGCAAAATAATTCGTAGAATTTTGTTACGGCCCTTTAACATCTGATTTCAAATTCTACCGGGGTCACTTTTGTCCCTCTTACTTTGAGGGTCGATGAACTTACTAATTAAATACTGGGGTCATTCTAATCTGCTCTCCTCATCCCACAGGTTCCTGGATTTGAGACTATTTTAGAAATCATTTACAGGCCAATCAAAAAAAAGTGTACATCGATTTAATAATATATATATTTGATCAGTTCTGGTTTAAATTTAAGAAAGTCTATCATCTCAAATCTCACCTTGAATCGTGTGTGCGTGTGTCTGTGTGTGTGAATTTGATATGTATATATGGTGTGTGTTCGTGTGCGTTGAAATATGTCGTCACTCACTGATGTAATTATTGTTAAAATCGTGAGAATAATTATCATTGTTATTATGAGTGCCATGGTAGAATCCGGGGATTTTAAAAAATGCCAACATACCTTAATTATGAAGAAGTGAACAAGTGAACCGGTTGAAAATATACGCAATGTGTAAGTAATATCTCTTAATGTAAACTACATCACGTTGAAGGTGCGGGATTTAGTGGCTATTGTATTCAGCTCACGATCGTAAGGCCGGGGTTCTATTCCCATCGGCGTTGTGACTTTGAAAAAGACACTTTATTTCACATTTCTCCAGGGCTAGCTTGGTCACATTCTGTATCATGTCGAATCTCTCTATGAATGACATTAATTGTGCAAGTGTCCGTAAAATGCTTAGCAACTCTACGAGCAAGCTGTTTCATTGATTGTATGAAATGGAACACGATTATTTATGTGGTTTTTATAAATCATCTCTAGATGCGGCTTCGGTGGATCATTAAGGAGTTCGTAATGCAAACATACGATCCCAGCTTCAATCCCACTGCGGGGGAGTTTCGGCACAAATCGAACGAAAATGTGTATGTGAAATACGGTAGACGTGAAGAGTCTGTAGGTCCGTCAGATGAACTGGCCTTGTAATTCAATGCTCAGAGGTGCCATAAAATATGTCACGCTGAATATTTCTAATTATTACGTTATGGGAAGAACACATTTTTATGAAAATGCTCAGATTCTTGCACGCTCATTTTAAAAGCAGGCTGTTTAGTTGATAAAGCAATTGACACACTCATCGTCAAAACTGATGAACGTCTATTCAGACCTACAATCCTCTATGAACACGGCGGCGTTCAACAACATTTATTGAAAGCAGGACAGTTCTTTTATGGTATCGAAGGGTACTTTCTATGGAGGTACGTTGAATTAATCTCAGGTTGTTTTGATAATTCTGCTTAGCCTTGGGTTAACCCTTAAGCCACCAAACATGCTTAGGGCCTCAAGTAAAGAAGATTTATTTTCCAGTTCAGTAAATGGAATTTTGTTTTATATACAGTATGTGTATGTACCATAACGTTTTAAGTGATTAGGTGTTCTAAATATCTTAATCCGATCTCGATTCTGCTAAAACTAATCCATTTGTCAAAGGGGAGGAAATGCAAATTTGACATCGGCGAGAATTCAACTCAGTGTACTAGAAACTGAAAAGGTTCAACAATTATGTTTTCAAGTTTGACAATTGATTTGCTCATTGATAGCTTGAAGGCATTCATGGGCTAGTAGCACTTCTCTTAATAGAGACGTGTGCCTGTACAAACGGTTGACGAAAGCACGGCAACTCAAACTCCTGGGACTAAAGTCACTAACATAGCGTCACAGCTATAATATATATATAAATGTGGGACTGTGTATAAGGATCAGAATGTGCATGTTTTTCTGCATGGGATTATCAGTGTGTGTGTGTTTGTAGGTGTGTGCAGGCATGAGATCGTCCGCGCGTGTGTTTTATAAGAGATATCCTGCATATGTATGTGTGTCTCTATGTGTGTGTGTGGAAATGTGTAATGGTTCTCTGATGCGATTATTGTTCAAAATTCTATTACCTTGCTTCGCCTAAGGTAAGTGAGAAAATGTAGACAATAATATAAAATGAAATGTATATATATATATCTTTAAATTGAATGATATGCTTTGTTGAAGTAATCCAAACTGAAATATAATATTGTTAAATGCAACCACTTCTTACAGTTTCACATGAACTCACATTCACATACGTGTGTCTGATTCAGTTTTTTTTTCAAATTGAAAAAGAAATGCACTCACAAACACACACAGGTATATACATATATATATATATATATATATATATATATATATATATATATATATATATATATATTTATATATATATATATATATATATATATATATATATATATGTATATGTATATATATATATATGGAAGTGTGTGTGTGTGTGCTTACGGGTTAATTAAACTTGGATATAAAGCTAGTTGAAGAAATCCAATCTGAATTTTAAGATTAAAGGCATCCTATTTAAGTTCTTTATGTCATACTATATATATATATATATATATATATATATATATATATATATATGTCTGTGTGTGTGTGTGTGTACAGAGAGAGAGAGAGAAAGCGAGAGAGAGCGAGGGGGAAAGAGAGTGAATGACTTTAACTTGATTTCGTCGATAACGTTGGTTTCGTGTAGGTTTGTTTGATTTAAAGATAAGGCAGCCAGTTATTGTTTACACAGTAATAGAGAGAAATAAAGAATGAGAGAGATGAGATTGAAAAATAGAGTTAAAAAAAGAGAGTGGTGGAATGAGAGAGAGCGGGAGAGGGAAAGAGAGAATGAGAGAATGGTAGGGTATGTATGTGATTTTCACTCAGAAAACATAAGACAACCTGAGGTTTTAGCAAATACACTTGCCCATGCTGCTTCGCAGATAGTGTGAACCCGTGACACTGTGCCTATGAAGTAGTCTCCTTAATCAAACGGACGTGTCTGCACTTATACTTCTGTTTGTATAACTATTATTTTTTCATGACATTGCGGTGGATTGGCAGTATCGGTAGAGAGTCGGACGCCATGCTTTCCAGCATAGTTACGTCCATTTACGGTCTGAGTTAAAATCCCGCCGAGGTTCGCTTTGCCTTTCATCCTTACGGGGTCGATAAAATAAAGTACCAGTAATGTACCAAAAGTAGAAACAATTCTTTTTTCATGACATTTGCCGATGTTTACATAATATTCACATTCATGTAAACATTTCATTTTATTGGATGAGGGGGAGGAACAAAGGTCGAATAAGTATCTAATTTAATTCGCTTCCATTATAAAATAAGAATGTAAAAAAATGTATTCAGATGTTGAAATAAACAATAAAATAAGAATTAAAAAAATACTTCAAAATTCAAGAATGGAGAATAG
>OZ024741.1:123632599-123647599 GCA_964016885.1 Eledone cirrhosa
AATGGTATCTAACCAGAGCTCTGTCTCTAGTACAGATAATAGATGGTTGGGGTGTTTGCTTGGGTAGTCTATAGTAACTCTAATACTCTGGTGGCAATATATACCCTTTTCAAAGACATCGTTGTATAGATAAGAAATGTATAATCTGTAAACTAAGCTCCCATATTAACTGTAAAACTAGAAATGTAGTATATAGCATAAGATGTACTGAGGGACAATGTAGAGATAAGAATATAGTGTACATAGCTGAGACAGCTCGTAGTATAGGGGAACGGATAAATGAACACTGGCAAGAGCTTCAAGATAGTAAAGAATCATCTGTACTCCACTAACATGCTAAAATAGAACATAAGGGTAAATTAGAGAACAGAAAAAAAATAGAATCTACACACAGAAAAGACGCAATGTTTAGACAAATCACAGAGACAATAAACATAAATGGACTCCAACCAAAATTAAATAGAAAATATGAATGGAACAGCAATATCACAACTTACAATTAAGGACAAAATGAAAACACACACACACATAAAACAAACAACCAACCAGTAACATATAAATAATCAAATATAAACACACACAGACACCCGGACGTAATATATTCGCAAACTAAGCACACAACACAGACAAAAACAAGATGACGTAGGACAGAACAAAGGAGAGGCACAAAAAACAAAGAAAAGAATTCCCAGTCACTGAAGAGGTCACAGAATGTGACGAAAGAACTTTGACAATATATGAACAATCATCTGGTTGTGGAACCAACCAACCAACCGGAAACTTATAAATTCCTAAATTTATAAATTTAATTTATAATAAATTGAAGTGAAAGCAACTGGTGCGTGTGTTTCTTATTGGCAACATGACCCTCCCAAAGTATAACAATATGTATATATATATATATATATATATATATATATATATATATATATATATATATATATATATATATATATGCGTGTGTGTCTGTAAATATATATTTGTATATATATGTGTGCATACAAAGTCACTGACACAAAGGCTTGCGCGTATACACACAAATATGTGTATTTTTGAATATATATATAATCACGATCTTATAAGATTTTTTCCATACGTATATCAACAATATGATTCGATCATTGTAATCTCTGGCTGCACATATGTTAGATATATTTATAAAACAGAGCTAGTTCGAAACTAGATATAACTTCTTTCCAATAACCTGTTCATTTCTAGAAATGAGGCACCTAATGAAACCGATCAAAGACATAGTGTAGATGTAAATATGAAGAAAATGATTGTATTTAAATCAGAAGTTGATACTTCGAATATCTATAACTATACTGATAGTAACTTTTCATATTCAACTACAGCATAAATCTGAATTAAACATGTTTGACAATAACGAACGAATTGAACTTCAGTATAAATTAAATTCTCTGATCAGAATATCTGAAAACGCCCGAACGTTTCTAAAATATTGAAGAGAAACCACGAGAAAAACTGGCAAAAATTTTAAACTTATATTAAACATTGTGTGATATGTGGTTATAACAGTTTTTAAAATCGGTGTCATGCGAATTTGAAATACTTAAGTAAAACGTAAAGTGGTCATCGACTCTTGCCACTCCCACAATTTAGCATGTCACGACTTCTACAATCAGTAGAGTGCCGCTCGTTAAAAACAGCATACTCAAAGCATTGTGATCATAAAATACCTCATGACATTTCATATCTAAAAGGATGAAGTAATGTATGTTTTTGATTTATGGAGTTTAGTAAACTTAACTGAAAAGTATTTCTGCTGCGTATTGAATAAAATATAGAGCAAGCATTCTAAAAGAAAAGTTAAAGCCATTAGTAGAAATATAAAAGGGGCAAATGGTGATAAATGGCACAATACAATGAAATGTTTTACCAAGTATATTTCAACATATTATTGAAGGGCTAATACCCTATTTTCCAATGTGAAGCTGATACTGTTTAAAACAAAACAGACAATTGATGTTTTCTTCTGTATACACATGCGTGAAATCGTTACAGTAGCCAAGTTGCTTCGTACAATTCCAATCCTGAATCGTGGTCCCGTCCCGAGTGTGCCAGTTGTATATACTGCCCCTCCTAACGTAAAATGTTATAGCTTTATGTAGCATATTTTTCTTCAGCTTTTGGTTTGGAAAAGGGTGTTATCTCTGAAAATATGAGGAGTAAAACGTTAATTTGTTTGGTAGTATTTTTCATACATACATACATATATATATATATATATATATATATATATTATTATCATCATCATTTTACGTCCGCTTTTCCCTGCTTGCAAGGGTTGGACAGGTCCTATTTCAGCACAGCATCTCTCCACTTGTCACGGTCCTTCGTCATCACCTCGGTGAGTTTCAGCGATCTGAGGTCTGCTCTCACCACCTCCGCCCATGTTTTACGTGGTCTGTCTCTACTGCGTCTTCCTTCTACTGGGATTTCTTGCCACGTCTTTACCCAGCGGTCATTCTCCATGCGCATCACATGTCCATACCATTTCAGCCTTCTCTCCTGCACACCACAACTTATCCCTCTTTTACCCAGTTTCTTTCTCAACTCGTCTATGCTTGGTCGTTCACGCACATTGACATTGCATATCCGACGGAGCATACATGCTTCATTTCTCTCCAGCCATCGCATATCCTCTGAAGTTGCTGCCCATGTATCACTACCATGCAGCATCGCGCATCTCACACAAGCATCATATAACCGTCCTTTCGTACGCAGGGAGAAACCCTTCTTTGTCAACAAAGGAAGCAGCTCCCCAAACTTCTTCCAGCCCATCCTTATTCTAGATACTATGACCTCGGAACACTCACCTCCCATGCTAATCAGATCACCTAGGTACCAGAAGCTATCAACCACTTCTAGAGAACCTACTTGCATTGAAAAAATGTGTCTATCACTGTGATTACTACTGCCAAATTTCCCTGTACATCTACTGCATACGTAGTTTTCACTACCTGTTAGTTTGCCTGCTATCCCACTACAACTCTTATGTACCCATGATCTGCATTGCGTATATTTTTTAGAATTTATGCCAGTTCCGTTCCTACATATCAAACATGACCATTTCCCTGATGGAATCGGAGTATTGTTCTCTCTTCTACTTATCAACACTTTCGTCTTAGCTATGTTTGCTCTCAGTCCTCTTCATTCCAACTGGTGTTTCCATAGTCAGAATTTATACTCTAGCTGGTCTACTAATTCTGCTATAAGAGCCAGATCGTCAGCATAGAGAAGTTCCCATGGGCATCCACTCTTAAACGCCTATGTTATGGCTTGGAGGATTATACAGATTATATCTATATCTATATATATATATATATATATATATATATATATATATATATATATATATACGTAGTTTAGAAAGCCACAACAATGCAGATGGGAAATCTCGAGGTAGGAAGTGAATGATAGATAGGAGAAATAGGAGAAAGTGAAAATTGAGAGAGACAAAGATGAAAACAAAACAAAGGTAGAAGGGTTACCGTAGTGGAGATTTAATCTATCATTCACTTCCTACCTCGAGATTTCCCATCTGCATTGTTGTGGCTTTCTAAACTACGTATTTTACACATTTCACAATGCTTCAAGCAAACTTTAACACCCTCTTATATATATATATATATATATATATATATATATATATATATATATATATATATATAAACGGAAAAAATGAAACAATATTTCAATTCTCACTCTCAGTACGGCTGTTACTTAAATATAAGTATGTATACGTACATACATATATATACATACATGCACATATATATATATATATATATATATATATGTACGTATGGATTTACCGAACACTTATTATAATGCTCGGTGTGTTTGTAAACAAACATCCCGAATTAAGCCGTACAGTGTTTAGCAACCACCGTTGCCCTTTTGTTCAACACTGACAAAGGAACGATTTACTAGTCAAGCTTATTAGCTATCGCCAGCACCGTATACCTTCCTGCCTGATGATTGAACGTCTGAAACTATATACTTTCCTTATGCACATTAATGGCTGAGCAGCCTAATTTACATATCGAGTGAGTTAATCGGCCGGGTGCACCGTACGTACGTAGCTTCACTCTTCTTCTTTTCTTAAGTTACAACATATGAATGTTTTTATACACCTATATATATATATATGATGAATCCATCATCATATATATGTGAGAAAAACCACAGACCCTCCATCTCAACTCTACTTTCGAAAAGCAGAAGAACTGCAAAACCGGTAAAGGAACCAAATAAATATATATATTATTTAAAAAATAAGACTCCAGTTGCATTTTTGGATTTCATCTTTTTTTCTTTATACTTTCACTCGTGTAGGACACCTCGGTTATTTTCCTTTTTGTAAAAAAACATCACTTTCTAATATATATATATATATATATATATATATATATATATATATATATATATATATATATATATTTATATATATATATATATGTATATATATATATATATATGTGTGTGTGTGTGTGTGTGTGTGTGTGTGCGTGTGTGTGTGTATGCGTGTGTAGGTGTGTATGTGTGTGCGTGTGTGTGAGTCATGTGTATATAGGTCATAGACACACACACACACATATATATATATATATATATATATATATAGTATAAAAGAGAAATCACAGGTAAGCATTAAGAGAATGATTTATCCAGGTATTTACGACCGTTTCATTGGTAAGTGCAACCTTATATTGCTATACTGCAAATAGCAGCCACTCAATTATAATTGATGTTCACGTCCAAATTTTCAAAATAGTCTTTTGAAAATTTGGACGTGAACAACTATTATAATTGAGTGGCTGATATTTGCGGTATAGCAATATAAGGTTGCACTTACCAATGAAACGGTCGTAAATACCTGGATAAATCCTTCTCTTAATGCTTACCTGTGTTTTCTCATTTATACTTTATACTTCAAGATTGAACGGAATCCTTACAAACTTGTGGTGTTACCTCTAACCGTACGTTGAAACCATACATGAAACTGACTTTCTTAACCACGAACTGGATCACAATAAGCAATTTTCTGCTTCCCTAACTATATATATATATATATATAAACACACTACGCCGGTTACGACGACGAGTGTTCCAGTTGATACTGAGCATTCCACAGACACGCGTAAGCTTTACGTAGTCCTCAGGGAGATTCAGTGTGAAACATTGTATGCCAAGGCTGGTCCTTCGTATTACAGGTACGTTTTTGTCAGCTGCGTGAACTGGAACAACGTGGAATAAAGTGTCGTGCTCAAGGAAACAAGGCACCGCCGTGAATCGAACTCACGACCTTACGAATGTGAGCCGAATACACAAACCAGGCACTTTCACCTACATAAATTCATATATAAACAAACACACACATGTGTATATATATATATTTATATAAACACATACAAGCACACACACACATATATATATAAACATACACACACACGCATACACATATACAACCAAACGGCCACATAGACACATATAAACACACACACAAACATATATATATATATTCACCGACACAAATATATATTTAAACACACACATATAAACACACGCACACAAGTTTATAGAAACACACAAATACGCACACATATACGCACACATGTATATATACATACACACACATATATATGCATACACACATTTATATATAAACACACTCAATAACACAGAAACTTTACTGTGAAACGCAATATTAAAAGATTTTTCTTCACTTCTACAAATATCCTGCCACTCTCTATCAAAATATTAGCCCTCACTCACTAAAACATTATTCCTTTCTAACTCTCTCTACATACTGCTACCATGCCTCACTCTCTCTCACTCTCACAATTCCTTCTCTCTCATTAACCCACAACAAACTCTCACTCTCTCACTAGACCAGCATACTCAGTCCCCTCTCTATATCCGACAACATACCCCACTATCTCAATCTTACAATCCCTCTCTCTTACTAAACTACAAAACTATCTCCCTTTCTTTATGTCTCACTCTCACAATTCACTCTCTGACACTAAACCACAAAAACTTTTCGCCCTCTCAATATACCACTACATAACTCACTCTCTATCATTCTCACAATTACCCCTCTCTCACTAAAACAACAAACTCTCACCTCCTTCACTTTATACCACTATATAGCTCACACTCAATCAATTCCCACTCTCTCACTAGACGACTAACTACATACCTCACTCTCTCTCACAATTCCACCTCTCTTACTAGACCATCAAATTCTCTCCATCCTCTCTATATTCAACTACATAATTCACTCTATTTCTTTTAATTCCTCCCCTCTCACTACACCAACAAATACTCCCCCTCTCTCTACATACCTCACACTCTCTCACAATTCCCCCTTTTTCATTAGACTACCAACATGTCTCCCGATCTTTATATTCCACTACATACCTCACCCCCTTTCCCTCTCTTAACTCCCTCTCTTTCTCTCTCACTAGGCTAATAAACGCTCACCTATATCACTAGGCAAATCGACTCTCACCCATCTCTATATCCCACTAAATACCGCACTCTCTCTCTCAATTCTGCCTCTCTTACTAGGCCACCAAAATCTCTCCGCCTCTCTATATTCCACTATATAACATATTCAGTTTCACTCTCTTAATTCCGCCACTCTGACTAAAGCAACAAATAATCTCCTGCTCTCTATATCCCACTACATACCTCACTCTTGCTCACGATTGCCACTATCTCACTAAACTACCTAATTCTCTCACTTTTATATTACAATATAAATATATATATATATATATATATATATATATATATATATATATATAAATATATATACAAATATCTATAAATATATATATATATATATACATATATATATATATATATATATATATATATATATATATATATATATATATATATATATATATATAAGTATATATAAATAATATATATATAAATAAATATATATATAAACGTTTGAATTTGTAAAGCCAAACAATGCAGGTATGGACATAGAATAAAAGTGCGAATGCAAAAGATATTGTTGACAATTAGTCTTTTACCTTAGATTTATTTAAATGTCGTTACTTTTCGAGATAATATCTCTTCTTCGGAGGGAAGTAAAGCGGTTAGACCAATGTACTAAATAGCTTGCTAAGTCATGGTGACATTAAAGATAGAACAGATACTCTATACCATTTCCTGTCAGCATGACTTGACAAGCTATTTAGAACACTGGTTTAACAGCCTTATTTCCCTCCGAAGAAGAGATATTATCTCGAAAATTAACGACATTTAAATAAATCTAAGGTAAAAGACTAATTGTCAACAATATCTTTTGTATTCGCATTTTTATTCTATGTCCATACCTGCATTGTTTAGCTTTACAAATTCAAACGTGTATACCTCATTACACAATGCTTCAAGTGAACTATAACTTCCTCCAAATATATATATATATAAATATATATATAAGTATATATAAATAAATAAATATATATATACAAATATATATATATAAAAATATAATTATATATATATGTTTTTATATATATATATATATATATATACATTAATAAGAGGAATTCCAACTTTGTTTGATTTACTCGTTTTATTTACAATCCTTTAAAATTTAAAATGGTATTATAATGAAATAGTATGATATAATATTAAATACTAAGTGTTAATTGAACAAGTACTTTCATGCTTTCGCAATCTTCAGGTTCATAATATGTGGTGACAGTCAAGTTTGCAATTTTCAACTGTAATAAGATGGGTAAATTTTCTACCTTTTATACATTTTATACAGGGAAAAGTGGCTCCAGAATCCTAAGTCTTGCAAACTGTATTTCGACCAATCAGTGTGTAGTTTCACTGAATTACTAAAGCTGATTGGTTTAAGCGTCACGGCTGGTTGAGCATGTCTAACGACAAATAATTAATCATATCCAAAGCATCAATTGTTTTGCTATTTTTAGAAATGATGAAAATAGCATGTTCTATTAATCATCACCATCAACATCACTTTTATTATTATTATTATTGTTGTTGTTGTTGTTGTTGTTGTTGTTGTTAGTGGTCGTAGTCATAGTGATAGTAGAAGTAATACCCCTAAGCGTTATTATTGTTCATTTAGCTTGGGTTTGAATTTATCAATAAAATTATTTTCTTTGATTTTTCTCTTGATTTCACTTGGGCTGTGTAATTTGTAGAATGGGAATATTATAAATATTCCCTGACCACATGTTGCTAGATGGTTACTTAGGGGTATCTGACGGACATTTGGGTCTCTGATTTGTTGACGGTGTACCCGTGCACGTTCCGATAGTGCATTTCCAGTTTGACCGACATATAGTTCTTCACAATTCGGGCATTTAATGCAGTAAATTAGATTTCTGCTTTTGCAGTTCATATTTGCATTTGGGAATATTTTTCCAGTTTTTGTTTTCATATATTGACCGGCGTGTATGGATTGACATGTGCCGCATCGACTATCATTGCATTTAGATACAGTGAATGATTGGTCTTTGTTGTTAAGGCCAAACTTTGCTTTTGTTAGTAATTACTTCAAATTTGTTGGCTGTCTTTTACTAAGAGTCAAAGATCGATCTGTGATTAGGCCTTTTAATTCATTACTTTGAGCAATGATTGGTAGGTTTGCTTTGGCAGTGTTGAAGATATTCTGGTGACATGGGTTGTGTGTCATTATAAATGGTATGACCAGTTCTTGGTTTCTTCTTCCTTGGGTTGTCCTAAGTTGTTGTATAGGTATTTTTATAGCCCGCTGTAAGCCGTTTTCTATAAGTAGAGATGGGTATTTTTGTTTGAGCAAAACTTCTCTTAGTTCTGTTAGGCGTGTGTACCTGGTATTCGTATCTTCTACAATGGTACACATTCTTCTGGCTAGGCAGTATGGGATGTTGCGTTTTGTATGAGGTGGATGGCACGACTTAAAATTCAGATACTGATGGGTGTCTGTGTGTTTATAATATATATCCGTGGTAATGGTGGTGTCGTTTTTGATTATCATTATATCTAGGAATGGTAATTTGGTCCTACTCATCTCTTTTGTGAATTGGAGAGATGGCTGTAGGTTATTCAGGAGGATATTGAACTCATCCAGAGTATCTAGAGATTCTGTCCAGATGATGAAACAGTCGTCAAGGTATCACTTCCAAGATTTTTCAATGTACTTTCTAAAGTCAGTACTATATTTTTCCTCTATTTCTTGGTAGAGTTGTTTTCTAAGTATCCCATTGCAGAGTTCGCGTAAACGGGAGCAAACTTCGTTCCCATCGCTGTGCCTCTAATTTGGATGTAATTCTTTCCATTGAAGAAGAAAGTGTTGTTTTCCAGAATAAGTTTAACTGCGTCTAATATAAATGGCGGTGTGAATCTGATGGGAATCACTTCTCTGTTTTTCCACCCAGTATTTAACCGCCTTTATTCCTAAATCATGTGTAATGTTGGTGTAATATATATATATATATGTGTGTGTGTGTGTGTGTGTGTGTGTGTGTGTGTGTGTGTGTGTGTGTGTGTGTGTGTGTGTGTGTGTGTGTGTGTGTGTGTGTGTAAATGAGATATTGATGAGGAGACGTGAAGAGCCATGCTGTGTTGGTTTCTGTACATAGCTCTTTTGATAATTACTCATAATGAAAAATGTTTCATAATATCAAAAAATACGATAAAAATGTTTTCAGCGGATATTATTGAATGGATATTTTTAGTACAACATTGTCCATACTGCTTTCACTAGACATCATTTATCTTAGGTATAGTTGCATTTATTCATTTAAAGAACGAAGCAGTTTATTAATGTTGCGTTGATTATTAAGTGTTTCTGTTAAAAGAAATAAAGAAGTTGAAATTATTGTTTGCAAAGAGTCAACACACACGAAAATAGTTGTCTGGAGAAATCAATAATTTGGTTAGGTATTTCAAACTTTTGAAAACACTTTTTCCTTTTAACAGTCTCTGCAAAAGTACTGCGAAAGCACTCGATCGCTATAAAAAAAAAACTACAATAAGACATGTGTGTCTGCATGTCTATAGAGAGAGGCGGATCCCCGATGTATATTGGGAGGTGACCACAGTTAAGAAAAGGTGCCCTCTTTATGATTTTTTTTCGAATGAAACAATTCTCACTTTGATAATAATTTCTTTATTGACCACAAGAGCCGAAATATAGCAGAAAATACAATAGACAGGAGCAGTTGAGGTTTAGAGAAAAATCGAGAAATCTACGCAAAAAAACAATAACAATTAAAAATATATTCATAACAATACAAATTCCCCAATAGGGGGCAGGACCCCACATGGGTGAGTCCAGAACCCTACCAATCCTGAACCACACGATGGTCCAAGAGCACGTTAGGAGGGCGCCTCTCTCCTCTCCAAATAAGTAGATCAAAAATATTATGGATCTTACAACCTGGACAAATATTCATAATTGGACCTTGAAACCTAAGGTAGCGTTTTTGTTCCGTGGTATGAACATAAAATAAATAACATCATATATATACACATATATATGTGTGTGTGTGTGAGTGTATGTGTGTGTGTGAGTGTCTGTGTATGTGTGTGTGTGTTTGTGTGTAAGTGTTGTTATCAGCGTAAATCTACTGAACAATTCGCTACATAGCAATGCTGTTTTTGGATTTCATCCATCATATTTGTGCTCACAAAATAGCCCTATTTCTAATTCCAACATCTGCCAATTTTTATCTAATTTCAACTCGAATAAACACGTGTATGTATTGACTACTATAATATATAGCCTAGTAAACTTTAGCTGAAACAAATGGTGTGTATCAGGTGCAGGCGACATTTTCAGAAACCAGCAGCAACCATAAACAAAACAACAAAAATAAATAGAAATAATATGTCAAATCACTTAAAGTCGACATATTTCGTCAAAGGTTGCAGACATGATCTAGTACGGTGTGGAAAAACTGTCTATGTGCCAAATGTTTTCCCCACCATTATTCTTTTTTGAACTGATGAAATCTCAAAAGAATATTTAAATATAAGGTAGGTAAGTATGAGGAGAAACCTAATTTTATGTTATGTGGGGATGACATAATCAAAATGCTTCAACTCACACACTCACACACACAAGCACATAGAGAGGCACACACACACACAAACACACAAAACACACAAACGCAAAAGTACCAAACTGTACCACAATTCAGTAGATGTAATAAGAAAATGGAAATAACGATAATTTTATATTATTATTAGTATTTGCACTATAATTACTGCTCTTGCATTGGCATTGTGTATAGAGCATCGGACAACATGCTACGCTGTATATAGTTTCCTCCCTTTACATTCGGAGTTCAAATCCTGCCGAGGTTAGATTTGCCTTTCGTCTTTACGTAGTCGATATAATAGTACCTAAATCGCCCTGATGTCGATTTAATCGACTTTCCTCTTCTCTGAAGCATTGTTGGACTTGTGTCTAAATTAAAAACCATTATTATGTTATTATGCTATTATTATTATTAGTCTAAGCGGACGTATATTGCTCGCTCACAGTAAATCGCTTTATTTGCCTGTTAAAATTATTTGTTGTTAAATATTTCTTGTTGTGTAAGGAGACTTTGCCACGTGAAGGGGAAAGTATAATATTTGGGCCTTTTGGCCCAAATATTTGAACTTTTTTTTACATGTTAAAAATTTACGAAGAAAAAAAAAACATGGCTGAACCACGCTCCCCCAGCGATATGTCGGCTGTCGTGCGACAACGACGTAGAAGTCAAGAGGAGCGCTACAGCGAAATTAACACACATTGATAACATAAACACCACCACAAACAAGGTAAACAAAGACACCAATGATACCAATAAGAACACTAATTTTGAAAAAAATGACAGTAACAACGACAACGAAAATACAGATAACAAAAAAAAATAACAAATACAACAACAATATCAACACCACTAACATGAAAACAAATACAGCAACACCAACAGCAATGACAAGACCAACAGTAACAATACCAACTGCACCGAGAACAACGGTGGCAACAAAGACAACAATGATAACAGCGACAGTGCTAACAACAACACCAACAAGAACAATGACAACAAAACCACCAACGAAAACAAGTAGAACACTTTCGCTGCGGCAGCAGCAAAAAAGAGGCCCTGCTTCAACATGGACCTCTCAAACAAAGATGAAAAGTTGGCTTAGGCATGGAAGCTCATCAAGCAAGAGCAAACTTGGGCCAACTTAATTGTCCCGGTAGAAGTTATTGAGGCAGTGGAGCGCAAAACGGTGCATTATAGATGCATCTCAGCATAAACCAAAAGGGCAGCTTTAATACCACAAGAAGATGTCGAAGTCGTGTTGAGGTGCATCAGAGAAGACAGCCAGTACACAGAGAGGGGCAGACAGTACGGCACCATTTCGGTGTTGTTAAAGTCAGAAGCCCTCGCTATGAAACACGCTATGACTCCTTGCAAAACCAGCAAGGTCATAATGTACCCCTCCCACATGGGAAAAAGAACGGCCCGTCTCCGCATTCCCAGAATCCCACCAGGACATGACATGTGGTGGCTTCTGGAATGTGTGATTGTGGAGGGGACGGATACAGTGCCTATAGAAGTGACCAGAACGGCCAGAGAGGACTGGTCCGGGGTTGACCTGGAGATCCTTCTCCAGATCAGGCCCGAGAATGTGAAGACAATCCCGGACCACATCCGCCTTCACATTATGACCGAAGGCAAAAAGCCGCAGTGTTTTGTTTGTGTGGAAAAAACCCATTTGCGAGCGTTCTGCCCTCAACTGCTGAAAGAGGCAAGGGGTCGAATGGCTCCACTGCTGCCGAGGCCGGGGCGAGGACCACAACCAACACTAGCACCGGCAAAACCACCTACAACAACACCAATAGAAAGAGCACCGCCAAAATTGACAACCCAAGAGGGAAACGAGGAAAGCTGTCAAATTCCCCCTCCCCCCAAAAATACACACACCAATAAAATCATAAACATACATACAGACACACCTACAGACACAGACCCCTCATCTACCAGTAGTGAACATGAGGGAAATCCAAAATCCCCCAAAATACAAAAAAGGAAACACAAAAAGAAAAAAAAAATCAACAAAGCACAAAAGAACCAACAATACAAAACACACACACCACCCACGCAAACATCTCTCCAATAACACCAACATCAACACCACCATCACCATCACCAGAATCCCCCAAACGCAAACAACCGAAACAGACGCAAGAACAAATATACAGACAAACATCTGAAACCACAGACACCGCACTCACAACAAACACAGATACAACCGAAACAACACCACCAAAATCATCACCACCACAGCCACGCAAACAAATAAAATCACACCAACAAAACATACAAAACTTCGTGCTCGTCAGGAGGGCCAACAAGGAACTGATGGCCCTCGTAGCACGAAGTGAAAATATACAAGAAAAGGGGGAAATTTTTAAATCGAGCACATTTCGCGTGCCGGAAGATTTGGTTCTGGTGCGAATGTCGCTCGACATATTCAAAGAAATACGAGACAGCTTTCCTCGGGACGTGGGAACCCCGAACGTAAAACCCACTTCAAGACTTTTAAAGGGGTTCCCAAAAGAAATCCCACTAACTATGGAGGTCGAACAACCCGACCTTCACAAGAGCCCGGAAGGTAAGTAAACCTTCCTCTCTCTCTTTTTAACCTGCCAACATCGCCGTATTAAGAGTAGGATGTTTAAATGTTCGAGGCCTGGGATCGTCCTTGAAGCAGAGTCACTGCTCAACGACCTCAGGTCTATAGAAATGGATGTAATTGCAGTCATCAAAACCAGGATTTCCGACACGCGCGCACTAGCCCCCATTTTCGACGACTATCAGATATTTGCATCTGTTAACCGGCCGGGAATGAAAAGCGGGGTGGCAGTGCTGTTTAAGAAAGGCCTGGATCTCGAGGTAAGGTCGATCTTCCGGGACCCGGACGGTAAGTTGGTGGTCCTGGACCTGAACAATAATGAAGTTGGTGCCTTTAGACTGGTGGCCGTCTATGCTCCTATTGGGGCAGGACGGCCGGACTTCTTTAGACGCCTGGAAGTCTTTCTGGGTACGTCTCGCCCTTTACTGTTAGCGGGGGACTGGAACGGCATCTTAGACGCACGTTGGGACTGTGTGGGGGTATCCGATAGGAGCGGGGGGTGCAAAAGACTCAAGAACCTGATCAGCCAGTTCCAACTGTCTGACAGGTACCGACTAGATTTCCCTAATGCGCCAGTGTGTACCTGGGCTAACCGCATAGGGTCATCTATAACGTATATAGACAGGATATTCATTAGGAAAATAGACAGAAATAGTGTAAGCTGTCCACGTTTTGAAACGGTCGCCTATTCAGATCAAAAGTTTGTGATCTGTATGGTCGACCTAGACAAGACGCGTAGGTTGGGACCTGGTTACTGGAAGCTAAACATGTCATTTTCGGCACGTAAGGCTTACAGGGACCAGGTCAACAATTTAGTTAAGAAAAAGTTGACAGGGGGAGTCGTCAAAAATAGATGGTGAGGGGGCTCTCAAAAGAGAGATTAGAGTAATGTCGATAGAGTTTAGCAAAGAAGTAGGATTAGAGAAAAATAGAAAGGAGGGGGAGTTGGTAGATAAGTTAGACGAGCCTATTGGTAGTGGCATTGCAACTGATGTGCTAGCGGCGAGAATAGCAGTAGACCATTTCTTCAATGCGAAACAGGAAGGTTGCATTGTTAGAACTAAGGCGCGTGCTCTGCGAAACGAGGGAACCAAAGCGGTTCGATGGTCCCGCGTGGTAGCGGCGCAGCGTGGAAATAAAACCACGATCTGATCAATTTAGATAAATCGAAAGCATTCGATAGGGTCGACCATCGGTACCTGGAGGCTGTCCTCAAGGCGGCTGGCTTCGGCCCCGTCTTCAGAAGCTGGATCGCTGCAATGTACAGCGGCACCTGCTCGATGGTCAAAA
>OZ024741.1:123660099-123665099 GCA_964016885.1 Eledone cirrhosa
TCGAAACGGCTTGAGCTCAGCTGTCGGGGTCTTACTGGTTCCTATTACCCACTCTACTACCTCAAGTATTGAGTACTTTGGTGCGTTATGGTCCACCTGGTTCCTTACCACTTTTCCTTCGTTATATATATATATATATATATATATGGAGTATAGGATTGGCTGTGTAGTTGCTAGTTAGGGTAGGCTTAAAATTGGAATGAGTATAAGAAGAAAGCAGAACGGGGGTCGGGGGAGTTTTCCTCATCAGTTGTCTACCGGTTGTCTCGGATATTTCAACGGTTTAAAGACAATATATCTACCCCCCAGAGCGTTCAATAACTGGGTAAGTTATTGAGAAAACGGAGGAGGGAGGGAAGGAAAATAGAAGGGAAAAGGAAAGAAAAGAGAAAACATCGTGAGCATTCATAAATGAATATGTATGAAAAGCTTTTGGTGCCGTAATTTGAATCCAACTGAAACTTTATTCGTTTCTCCCCGTTTAATATAGCTAGATTACCGAATAACTCAACGATTCGACGGAAAATCACTGAAAACTCCGTACCTTAGGGATTTCAATATTTTGATAGACTCACCTACTGACTTAAGGGATGTGTACTCCTTTAAGGTATTTTGATAACCAATAGTCCTCATATAATATATAACTTTGGGTTTAAAATGCTAATATTTATTTTAAAATCTTCTTTCATAACTCTATATAAGATATGTTGTATTCTAAACAATAGCTCAATAGTGATACAGTTAAGTATGTTATGAATTCTCTTATAATTCTTGATTATTTTCAAAATGAAATGGAAGTCACCAGCAGTCTCTGTATTAAGAATTTTGTGACGAAAGGATTAAGATTACAAGTGGAGGAGGAAACAACTATAAATGCTATAGTGTCATTACTGCTCATAGCAATCAGTAGCGCCTAGTAGACACTATCATGTTCATATTTAAACAAATAATGACGTAGCCATTGCGATGTTGGCTTTCTGCTTACTGGTACTGATACCTAACGAACGACGATTCCTGCAAGAAACATTTTGAGAATATCAAGAAACCAAGATACAATTGTATCAGGTGATTTCAGCTAGTTTCGAGGTTAATTACCTATATTTCTTGTCAATAGAGTTGGGTTGTATTTCTTGTTAAAACTAAATTTATTGCAAGACAGTAGTAACTTAGTTTTCGATTTTCTCTTTTATTTAGTAAACGATCCACAACTTTTATATGATCTGCAAGCAGCGTTTATGATACAAATAGATGCTTTCGTCTGTCAAAGATTTTTTTAAAATGAAATAATGAGAGAGAAAATATTTGAATGACATCTTACCTCTATAAACAGAGCTATATATCAAATCCAGAATTATCCATTTAGATGTAATCCATATTTATCATGATGTAATATAATACCTGGAAAATAAAAAGAAATAATAATTAGAATTTTATACAATCAAATCATAACATATATCGTAAACATTATAACGTGATAAAACATACCAGCAATTTCCTCCTTTCCGAAAGCAACATAAAGAGCCAGTAACATAAGCCAGAATATAATAAATCAAGTAAAGGCGGGAAAATTGCAGGGCCGTTAGCCCTTTCGATTAAAAAGGATTCGGCACTCGATACGGTTCTCTGCGCTCTGCATTCAAATTCCACGAAGTTTAACATTACGTTTTATCCTTTCGCGGTCAATAAATACATTACCAGTCCATTACTAAAAGCGAGTCCCCCTCTTTTCTCCCCCTTTCTCCCCCCTCCCTCTCTCGCTCTCTCTCTCCCTCTTTTTTCTCTCTTTCGCTTTCTTTATTTCACTCTTTCTCTCTCTCCGGAAGAAATCGGCTGAGTTCCGAACCACAGAGAGATAGACACCACGAAGGTTAAATTACTTAGAAGGGCATATTAAGATGGCAACCACATATAGTTTTATAAATCTAACTTATTTTAATTCATAGTTATACATTATCAGACGATCTATATGTTATACGCCATGAATTGATATCTGGAAATTAACTAAATTAAAATTGTTTCTACTTTAGGCACACGGCCAGTAATGTTTAAGGGGAAGGGAAACTCGATTAAATCGACCCCAGTGAGAGACTGGTACTTTATTTTATCGACCCCGTAAAGATGAAAGGCAAAGTTATCCTCGGCCGGATTTGAACTCAGATCATATAGAGCCGCAACTCTATGCTACAAAGCATGGTCTCCAACTCTCTAACGATACTGACAATGCACCGCCCTATATTATAATAACACACACACACACACACACACACACACACACACACACAGACACACACACACACACACACACACACACACACACACACACACACACACACACACACATAAAAAAATGTTATTGTGGAATGGAATTACATAAATATACCCCATTTCTAGATCTCATACTTTGAAAAGAGGATTATCACAATCATCATCATCACCTCAGATGCGTGTGCGACGAGGAAACCGTTGCACACGCGTAGCCGATCTGTGGGGCTATGTCGAACAACTGCTGTCAAGGGTGGGACCGATCCGGTTGACCACCGAGTCTATTGTAATGATCAAGCCGCCTCCCCCCTTCAAAGATGAAGCAGAGGCGGTGTTTCTGTGCGTAATAGCCATGGCGAAAGAGGTTGTATGGTGGACGCGTCTGAAAGGACTGAGGTCAGGCACCTTTCTCTCTGGCCAACAACTGGTCCGTTTCTTCCGATATCATTTCGGAAGAAGGATCAGGATGGAGAGAGAGGTGCTGCACCCCAGTCGTTTTTATGAAAGGTGGGTGAAAGTGGCGAGAATGGCCCGTGTGAATAGGCCTTCTCTTTACATGAGCCTGTAGGTGGAAAAGAGGAAGGAACGAGGGAGCACCCCCTCTCTGTGCTACTGAGGAAAAGGGTTGCACACTTTTTTCGGGGGTGTGTGCGACCCCCCAAGGCGCCTCCTCTCTATTGAGGATTTTGTTATGAATTTTATTTTTTGTTATATTTTATAACAAAATCCTCTATTGAGGATTTTGTTATAATTCTATTTTTTGTTATATTTTATTTTTTGTTATATATTGTTATTGCCTCCTCCCTATTGAGGACGCCTTGTTTTGTAAACTCCCCCCATTGTACTTGTCCCACTTTTGATGCCCTTGTGGCAAATAAAAGAAACATATAATAATGATAATGTTGAGAGACAAGCAATAATGTGTACGGTTTCTAGATCAACTGACATATTTAAGTGTCATCGGTACCGGACACATATTAGCATTGAGTGTTCAAATTGGTGAACCATCAGTAACTAAACATTACACACAAATACACATATACATGCATACACAAATACATATATGCATACATACAAATGTATATATGCGTGTATATGTATGTATGCATATATATATGCCCCCTCTGTCAGTTACACTTTCTCTCGACTGGCCTCTTCCTCGCACTTCCACTCACTCGCTCTCTGCTTCTCCCTTTCTCACTTCCTCCCGTTTGGCCTGAAGTGGGGTCCTTTCTTGCTCACACCTCACTCGCGTCGCACGGTCTGTTGTCTCTTGCTCATGAAATCCACACAGCTTAAGCTGATTGGACTCCCATGTGCTTGTTTTTTCCTATCTTTGCGTTGCTATCCTTCTATGTTTGTTTACTTGGCTGGCTCGCTTTACGCGATTTACTTGTCCCAATAGCTTTATTTAGCTATTGCTCCCACCAACTGGAGGTATATGATTTTTAAAGCGATGAAATACCAATGAAGGTTGGAAAATCACTGATGAAGGACTATTTTTATCATATGTAACCCATGTTAAACCACGCAGTATTTATTCTTCTCATGTTTATATATATATATATATTTATATAAATATAATGAAAGAGTACATATAAACACGTAGAGCAAATATTTCTTATTAGTACAGATTAAAATTTAAGCAAAGAATTTCTGCGTTCACCCTATTGCGGGATCTTTTGAAACTCCAGTTTCAAAAGATTTCATGTATATATATAGAGAGAGAGATAGATATATATATATCTAGGGAGTGTAACTTGCAGTTACTGTAGATTCACCCGGGTGAGCACTCGATGTTTAGGTTCACTTCTGTGGCGAGGTGTAGAGCTATACAGAGTGTATTTCTGAGTTCAAGTCCCGCCGAGGTTAACTTTGCCTTTCATCCTTACGGAGTCGATAAAATAAAGTACCAGTAATGTACTAGGTAATTGCTGGCCTTGTACCAAAAGTAGTAACAATTATATTGAAAAGATAACAAGGAGGATTGGTTTCTCCTTTATTACATTTATATATATATATATATATATATATATATATAAGTATGTATGTATGTATACGTACATACATATATGTATACAGACGTACAGTAGTATGTATATATATATACATAAATGCACACACACACATATATATATATATATATATATATATATGCACGTATCGGTTTACCGAACATTTATTATAATGCTCGGTTTGTTTCTTTGTAAACAAACAAACAGCCCGAATTACGCCGTACAGTGTTTAGGCAACCACGTCACCTTTGTGTTCAACACTGACACAGGAACGATGTACTAGTTTCAAGCTTATTAGCTATCGTCAGCATAGCATCGTATACCTTCCTGCCAGGTGCTTGAACGTCTGAATGTATATACTTTCCTTATGCATATTAACGGCTGAGCAGCCTAATTTGCATACCGAGTGAGTTCTGTCGGCCGGCGCACCGAAAACGATAAATGGAATAGAATGAAACGAAATTTCATTTCTCACTCTTAGTACGGCACTTACTTAAATGTAAGTATGTATGTATACGTACATACATATATGCATACATACGTACAGTAGTATGTATATATATACATACATGCACACATATATATATATATGCACGTATCGGTTTACCGAACATTTATTATAATGCTCGGTTTGTTTGATTGTAAACAAACAAACAGTCCGAATTACGCCGTACAGTGTTTAGGCAACCACGTCATCTTTTTGTTCAACACTGACACAGGAAC
>OZ024741.1:123677599-123682599 GCA_964016885.1 Eledone cirrhosa
TAAATATATTTCTAAAATGTATATTAATTAGGTCTATAATACTAAAAATTATTTCTCTGTCATTGGATACACGATATTTTGTTATATTTTATCTGTAAAAGAATTATAATAAAAGGTTTAAATAAATTAAAATTAATCTATAAATTAAATTACTAAGTATATATTAGTAATATTTAAAGGTTTTTCACAATTTATGATTACATAATATTTTATATTCTCATCTGTAATAGAATTTTAATTAAATTAAATTTATAGGTTAACTAACATTTAAATTAAATTAATTTCTAAAATAATGTTATTAATTAGGTTTATAATATTTAAATGTTTTTTTTAGTTTATGATTACACGATATAATTAATTCCTGTCGTTTATTTAATAGGATATCCTTAGATTTCATTATTTCAAATAGTTCTTGCGAACATAATCTACATTCATTTCTATTATTTTGATAAGGGGTGGCTCTTTTGAGCACACTCCAGGTCAAATCATATTCTATATTCTTATTTTTATAACTATTGATTTTTTCTGCTAGAGATGTTGTATTAGCCAGTGCGGCATTTTTAAAACTATGCTTGTGGGTATTAAACCTTGTCTTAAAATTGTTAGAGGTAGCTCCTATATATGAGCAAATAGAATCTTTAGTTTTAACATTACATTTATAGACTATGTTGTTAACAAGACAATTCCCTTTTAATGGGCAGTTTGCTTTGTTTCTACAGTTACAACCTTTCGTTAATTCTGTATTTGAGGAGATATTATGGTTAATTAGATGTACTGGTGGTATACTTATGGTTTTCTTACATTTATATGCATTATAGGCACTTATATTTTGTTTTATGTTATTTGTTGTAGAGTATGAGAATTTAACTGTAGACCTATTTAAGATTTGATGGTATTTGTGGTTTGGCGGGAAGTTTTTCTCTAGGATATAAAAAAATTTTTTAGCAATATTATCCTTAATTTGTAAATTAAATGGAGCATTATACCAAGTAACCCGTCTATTACGGTTTCTATGTTGTTTATTATTTTTATTATTTTTATAGGTTGTATCGTGATTTTTACTAGGAGGATTAATGTTAATGATCTCACCACAACCATTTTTAGTTATATTTGTAGATTTAGGTGTTTTATCCTTTTTATTAGGAGTTTTATTATTAATATTTATTAGAGTTGTATGATAAGTAGTTTTTTGAGAGTTACTATACTTTATATTAGAAGATTTGGTATTTTGGGGTATAGTGTAGGTGGCATTTAGGTGTGTACTTTTCATTTGGTGTTTGTTGGTAATATTAGGTTGTATGCTTTCAGTATTTTTAGTAGAAGGTATATATTCTAATCTATTTTTGTGGCCACTTCTATCTAGAGCTTCGTTATAGAAGGTCGCATTTTTATCAAATACATCTTGGTTAGAAGAAAGGTTAGAAATTCTAAGTGATATATTATATGCAAGGTTTTTAAGGATAGACTTAGGGTGATTAGATTATGAGTGTATGTAATGTAAGTTTTGGTTTGGTTTATGGTAAGGTTGGTAGATACCCGTAGCTAAATCTAAAGTTATATCTATGAAATTTACTACTTTACTTGTTTTTTCAAAAGTAATATTAAGATTATAATAGTCTTTAAGGAAAGTTCTAATATGTTTTTTGTTTTTTTCAATTTCTGAAAGGCTAAGGTTGTTAGAAAGAAGAAGACAGTCATCACGATATAAACCACCTTTGAGGTGGGGAAAGGAGGCATTTATGTTGAAAAGGAGAAAGAGGCCCACAAGATCAGTAATTTGGGCGGAATCGCTTGAACCCATAGTAATATCAAATAGATTACTATATGTGTTTCTGGTCCAGTATTCATTCTGAAATTCAATAAGTGTTAGTCTAGCATGTGTAATAATATTAATGTCATCCAAAGTTAAGTTAGATCTATTTTTAGCAAATATCAATGCTTTGTTCAGGAGTATAGGTGATATAGAAGAATAGTAATTATCTATATCAAATTGTAGAAATGAAGCAGAAGATTTACATCTAATATTTTTAAACCAGTTAATTACCTGGGAGGTGTTTTCCCAGAGTGGTAAAATAACGTGTTTTCTTATTTGTGGGATGACTCTATCCAAAATTTTTTTGCTAATTATTCCAATATCTGATTTGGAGGGACATATAAGTCTAATAGAAGGATTTGAGTTAAAGTTTGATTTATGATCCTTCAGGTTGAAGTGTGGTCTTTTCAATGCCAAAGGTTCAGTTCTATCTTCAATGTTTAGTTTTTTTACTATGTTGTAAAAATATTCGTATTTTTGTACTGTATGTGTGTATTAATTTTATATTTATGTATATACATATATATGTATGATTTTATAAACCCATATACATTTAGTTGAGCTCTTTCAATTGTCCATCATCCATATCACAATGGAAAAACAATATTTAGGAACCTCTTTAAAAAACATACCAATACCTTCTAAGGATGACTTCTTACTCCTTATGATTCAAAAAACTAATAATTTTATCAGAAGGGTTAGATGGAGAGCCTACCATTTCGATAGAAAATCTAAACAAGCAGATCGGAAATATATGTATGATTTCAATACTTACAAGAATCCACCACACAACTTTTTACTTGAAGACTTCGAGAAAGACCTTTTTAATTTAATTAAACACCTCAAATTTAAAAAGTATAAATCCGTCTTTCAAAAGGACCTTGATTCTACCCTATTGGACCTAAAAAAGTCTAAAAAAATCCATGTCCACTCGGACAAAACTGGTAACTTGTATCATATGGATATTGAACATTATAATGAGTTCATATATAAAGAACTCAGAAAAAATTATAAAAAATCTAATAATGCGTCACTCACCAACATCAACAACAAAACACACAACATAGTAAAAAAACTAAACATTGAAGATAGAACTGAACCTTTGGCATTGAAAAGACCACACTTCAAACTGAAGGATCATAAATCAAACTTTAACTCAAATCCTTCTATTAGACTTATATGTCCCTCCAAATCAGATATTGGAATAATTAGCAAAAAAATTTTGGATAGAGTCATCCCACAAATAAGAAAACACGTTATTTTACCACTCTGGGAAAACACCTCCCAGGTAATTAACTGGTTTAAAAATATTAGATGTAAATCTTCTGCTTCATTTCTACAATTTGATATAGATAATTACTATTCTTCTATATCACCTATACTCCTGAACAAAGCATTGATATTTGCTAAAAATAGATCTAACTTAACTTTGGATGACATTAATATTATTACACATGCTAGACTAACACTTATTGAATTTCAGAATGAATACTGGACCAGAAACACATATAGTAATCTATTTGATATTACTATGGGTTCAAGCGATTCCGCCCAAATTACTGATCTTGTGGGCCTCTTTCTCCTTTTCAACATAAATGCCTCCTTTCCCCACCTCAAAGGTGGTTTATATCGTGATGACTGTCTTCTTCTTTCTAACAACCTTAGCCTTTCAGAAATTGAAAAAAAAACAAAAAACATATTAGAACTTTCCTTAAAGACTATTATAATCTTAATATTACTTTTGAAAAAACAAGTAAAGTAGTAAATTTCATAGATATAACTTTAGATTTAGCTACGGGTATCTACCAACCTTACCATAAACCAAACCAAAACTTACATTACATACACTCACAATCTAATCACCCTAAGTCTATCCTTAAAAACCTTGCATATAATATATCACTTAGAATTTCTAACCTTTCTTCTAACCAAGATGTATTTGATAAAAATGCGACCTTCTATAACGAAGCTCTAGATAGAAGTGGCCACAAAAATAGATTAGAATATATACCTTCTACTAAAAATACTGAAAGCATACAACCTAATATTACCAACAAACACCAAATGAAAAGTACACACCTAAATGCCACCTACACTATACCCCAAAATACCAAATCTTCTAATATAAAGTATAGTAACTCTCAAAAAACTACTTATCATACAACTCTAATAAATATTAATAATAAAACTCCTAATAAAAAGGATAAAACACCTAAATCTACAAATATAACTAAAAATGGTTGTGGTGAGATCATTAACATTAATCCTCCTAGTAAAAATCACGATACAACCTATAAAAATAATAAAAATAATAAACAACATAGAAACCGTAATAGACGGGTTACTTGGTATAATGCTCCATTTAATTTACAAATTAAGGATAATATTGCTAAAAAATTTTTTTATATCCTAGAGAAAAACTTCCCGCCAAACCACAAATACCATCAAATCTTAAATAGGTCTACAGTTAAATTCTCATACTCTACAACAAATAACATAAAACAAAATATAAGTGCCTATAATGCATATAAATGTAAGAAAACCATAAGTATACCACCAGTACATCTAATTAACCATAATATCTCCTCAAATACAGAATTAACGAAAGGTTGTAACTGTAGAAACAAAGCAAACTGCCCATTAAAAGGGAATTGTCTTGTTAACAACATAGTCTATAAATGTAATGTTAAAACTAAAGATTCTATTTGCTCATATATAGGAGCTACCTCTAACAATTTTAAGACAAGGTTTAATACCCACAAGCATAGTTTTAAAAATGCCGCACTGGCTAATACAACATCTCTAGCAGAAAAAATCAATAGTTATAAAAATAAGAATATAGAATATGATTTGACCTGGAGTGTGCTCAAAAGAGCCACCCCTTATCAAAATAATAGAAATGAATGTAGATTATGTTCGCAAGAACTATTTGAAATAATGAAATCTAAGGATATCCTATTAAATAAACGACAGGAATTAATTATATCGTGTAATCATAAACTAAAAAAAACATTTAAATATTATAAACCTAATTAATAACATTATTTTAGAAATTAATTTAATTTAAATGTTAGTTAACCTATAAATTTAATTTAATTAAAATTCTATTACAGATGAGAATATAAAATATTATGTAATCATAAATTGTGAAAAACCTTTAAATATTACTAATATATACTTAGTAATT
>OZ024741.1:123705282-123735282 GCA_964016885.1 Eledone cirrhosa
ATTCTTTTCTTTGTTTTTGTGCCTCTCCTTTGTTCTGTTCTACGCCATCTTGTTTTTGTGTGTGTTCAGAGAATGTGAGACGAAAGAACTTTGACAATATACAAACAATCATCTGGTTGTGGAACCAATCAACGAACCGGAAATTTATAAATTCCAAAATTTATAAATTTATTATAATAAATTGAAGTGAAAGCATCTGGTGCGTGTGTTTCTTATTCTTATTGGTAACATGACCCTCCCAAAGTATAACAATATATATATATATATATATATACGATATATTAACAAATGGAAACTATATTTATAAAAGCATATTTATTTAATTATACATATTTCAAGGACACCAAGTTAAATTATGGTGTGCTTTCATCAGATAAAATATAATATAGAGCAGTTTTATAAATAAATATTGACATACCCTTAAAGAATGCGACCATTTCTGTAGGAAGCTCCCGGATAGTGGGGTTATAAATTTATGTATACTATCATGTAAATTAGTTTCGGATATTTTTAAATGAGAGTAGATTTAAATAAGCCATTGGGTTATGGAGAAAGAGAGAGAGAGAGAAAAAAAAAGAGAGAGAAAAAAAGAGAGATAGAAAAAAGAAAAGGAGAGAGAGAAAAGAAAAAAGAAAAGAGAAAGCGAAAGCTCTAAGTGATAGGTTGTTGTATTATCTTAACTTTTGAGATGAAGTGAAAGAATAAATATTTAATGGATGAATAGAAAATACATACATAATAGGATGAATTGAAAATACATACATAATAGGATGAATTGAAAATACATACATAATAGGAGAATTTTAACCATTGTTTAAATATGATTAAATGTTTAGTTTATCATTTAAATTATTGAGATCTATACATTAAAAATTGAGATCTATATATTATTAAGACTATATATTATAAAAAAATCTATATATAATTAAAAGAATATATTCATATATATACATACGCACACACAGATATATATACATATAAATATATATACATATACCTACATATATATATTTACATATACATACAAACTATAAAGAATTTTTTTAATTTAAGATATAGGAACTTTCATAAACTTATAGATTTTTCGGAGAAAATCCTAGAAAAAACAGAGAAAATTATTTCTATGTAATATCAAAACAGCGTAAAGGAATCTAAGTTATTTACTTATATTAAATGTTACAAATGTTAAGATAGTAAAGGAAATTTTAGGCTATACACACCTTATATTATTATATACTTTTTTTTAATATAAGTTTTATATCTAATAAATCCACCTGTTATGTAGTTGTAACTGTTATTATAGAAGTTTGTTTATCACGAACCTTAAGAAAATCCTTATAAACGAGTGCAATCGAATTGTATGCATCTATATATATACACTCAATCCACACATCTACTCTGATTTAAAAATATCCGAAACTAATTTACATAATAGTATAAATAAATTTATAACCCCACTATCCGGGAGCTTCCTACAGAAATGGTCGCATTCTTTAAGGGTATGTCAATATTTATTTATAAAACAGCTATATATTATATTTTATCTGATGAAAGCACACCACAATTTAACTTGGTGTCCTTGAAATATGTATAATGAAATAAATATGGTTTTATAAATATAGTTTCCATTTGCTAATATATCGTATTTTTACTCCAATAATTTGTTGAGTGCTTTATATCAGTTATAAAAATACTTGCTTGTTGTATCCCAACAATTTAAATATAACTTCTACACACACACACACACATATATATATATATATATATATATATACATTGAAGAGTACTACATATTAATGACGAGATAGAAACAGTGATAGGCAACGTTGGAACTGTCAAATTTGAACGAAAATGACCTTACCTAAATGCATCAAAGCACTTGTACCAACGTTCTAATGAATCTGTGTATCTAACATCTTACCGTATAACAATAATAACAATATATCAATACATCACAAATCCACTTCCAGAGTTTATTGAAGTCTACAGGGCTATTATTGTTAAGTAAATAATCTCCGATAGAGGTAAATCACGTTTTGTTTGCAACTTTTGTCAAAACATAATGGTAATTCATAGTTTAATTAATAGTTAATAATATCTGGGAGGTATTCAGTAATAGTTATAACGCTTAAATGATGAAAAAGATTATTCCCCGTGGTCTAGAAACCAGTAAAGTAAGAAATATCCCCGAGTATATGTAAACATACCCTACAGCCAAAACATGTCTCAGACAGACACAGAAAAATACCAACATCTATTCTTATCTAGTCTCTCTCTCCGCTCCTCTCTTGTTTTGTATGGCGAACCAATGATTTGTTTCTTTGGAGAAGTAAGAAGATCATCGCAATATATATATATATATATATATATATATATATATATATATATATATATATATATATATATATATTTATATATATATAAATGTATGCAAAAGTAAACGGAAAGAATAACACAAACAACAGAGTACAATGAAGAAATGTATTAGTTTAACGCTTGATATAGTAGGGAAAGCGTTTCTACAATTCGGACATTAGTCCTTCATCAACAAATAGAAAAAGAAATAAAAGAAGAAATAGAAAGAGAGAGTTAGAAGAGGAAGGAACATTTTTTTGAGAAAAATAATCGAACAAGAAATCCTTCGTAATATATTCAAATAAAATAAACCATATTTGAAAATAAATATAAATATATATAAAGTTATCTTTATCAATTTTCGAATATAGGTTTGTGTTTATGACTGCGAAAAGAAAAACGTCTTGTTGTGACCCTTTATATCACGAGTTCAAATCTCACCTTCACCATTTTATGGCTGATAACATAAAGTCCCTTTTCACCGAGGGCATCTTCCCCTTTCAGTGTTCTATGGTTGATAAAAGAAGTACCAGTGGAGAACAAGTCTTTAGAGCATCTCCCAAATGTATTGGATTATTTGTTGTGAACATTTACGTTATAAGACCTATTGCTACAGCGTTAGTTACCCACTCTATTGAATATTAGCCTACATATGAACAATGGTATCGCAAGGTGGGGTGACATGGTGTATGAAAAATGAATGGTCTTCCATAGCAGAGAACGGGTAAATATACCAGGTCCATAGATCTCTCCTCATCCTCGAAGGATGTCTTAGATTGATATGGACCAAATGTAAGTACTGATCCAATATCCGTAGAATCATAACCAGTACTTATGTGTCTGCGTATTTAAGAATCTCTGTGCCAAATCCAACCTTCCATTTTAAGGATTATCATTATTGTTGTTGTTATTATCATCATTATTTTTATTATTATTATTATTATTATTATTATTATTATTATTATTATTATTATTATTGCATGCTATGGTTGACGGAGGCTCGGCTCTGTAAGGTATTGTAAATGTTGAACACTATAACAATTGTAAATTGTTTAAAACTTTAACGAACTTGTAGACAAAAACACCCTCCTCCTCGTGAGAGGGGTCTTTCTGCCCGTTATTTGGCCCTTCGGGTTTAAATAACTGCTTATTGGGGTTTTTTACCCAATATTTATTTTAAACAAAAAAAAAACAACATGGCTACGAAAAAGTATTTTCATAGGTAACTCCCACTCATTCCGTCTTCTTCTTCCTCAATCATCACTACAGCAGAGAGAAGATTGTCTCTCTCCCTCCCTTCTTTAAATGTGTCTCTCTCCCTCCCTTCTCTTTCGCAAGCGACGAAAGAAAAGAAAAGTCTCGTGCAAAGCGTGCAAGGTTTCTCCACGACGACGACGACAGCGACGAAACAGGTGTGCGGGAAATACGAAAACCCAGTTCATTCGTCTGACGTCAGGAATAATAGCAGTAGCAGCCGTAATAACAACAGCAACAGTGACAATGAAAACAACAGTAGCAGCCGCAACAGCATCACCAGCAGCATAAACAACAACAGCATTAGCAGCAGCAACACCAACAACAAGCACAGCAACAGCGGCGGAGGCAGTAGTCGTAGTACCTGCAGCAACAACAAAAGTAACAGCAGCTCTGACGACAACAACAACAGCAGCAAAGAAAAACCAATCTCATTTGCAGGTATTGCGAATAACTTGGAAACAATCCTCATAACAAATGAGGAATTAGAGGAAGCGAAGAAGATGGTGACAAAGAATGTACACCGACCAATCTGCAAGGCAGCGGAAAATTTTTTCGAAACCCAACAGCAATGTACGGTCACGTACCGTACAGTAAGTACAAAATCCCGTAGGGTGGAAAGAGCCACAGAGGCTCAAATACAAAAAGCCTTGGGGTCTGTGTGGCAGCGGAAAACGCACATCACCCGAGGCAAAAAATATGCCACCGTAGACGTACTTTTTGCCACACCCCAGGAGGCAAAGGCCCAATCCGTAGTGACCCTAAGGAGCGAGGAAATGGTGTTGGTGCCCTCGTACTGCGGGCAAAACATTGTGAGGGTCAAACTGACCCACGCCCCCCCCCCCCCCGGAATGACCCCTTCTTGGCTGGCCGCGTCTGTCCTCGTCGGAATCGAGGACAAAACAACTGTACTGCAAGTACAGAAAAAAGTAAGAGAAGATTGGGTCGGCTCCTCCATTGAGATGCTAATCCAAACCAACCAGGAGTGCATCGAAGCTATCCCGGATGTGATAGACTTCGATAACGGCACTCAACTGCCCATAAGTGTTGAGGGCAAACGCCCGAAATGCTTTCGCTGTGGATCGAAGACTCACCTCAGGGCCTTCTGCAACGAGAAGACCCTGAGAAAGGAGAAAACCCCCCTCCTTCCGAATCCGGCTCCACGGCTACCAGCAACAGGACAAGCGGCAACCAGGAACGATAGGCCCGTGGCACCCATACCCACTCCACGGAAATCAAAAACAGCAGCAGCAGTGGAAATACTAACAACAACAACAGCAATACCAAATGCAGCTGCAACAGAGACTCCAGTGCAAACATCACCAACAACAACAAGTGAAAGAGTGGAGTTGGTACCCCTCCCCGACCTCACAGAATCAGACATGGAGTGTGAGGTGGGAGAGAGATGGCAAAAGGTCGTAAGAAGGCACAAACGCAGAAGCAGCGCATCGTCGCCTTTGAAAAGTGAGGAAAGAAATGAGAAAAGGGTAAAGTCTACTGCAAAGAGACCCACAGCAGCAACAACACCAACACCATCACCACCCACACTAGCGCCACCATCACCACCGGCGACAACCCCACCGCCAACAACACCTTCAACACCACCACCACAAGCACCAACATCGCAAACACAACAACAAAACACACACACCCAGCAACAACGACAAGAAAATAGCAGAACCACACCCCACCCCCAGAAAAACAAATGCACGGCAATAAATACACACAACAAGAAACTAATGACTTACATAATTGAACACACAGACATTTCACAACAGGACTACATAATACCAGCACCAATCAAAACGCCAACTAACATAAGACTGCTAAAAATAGCACAGAAACAATACACAAATATTAAAACGAAATTCCCCAACGCAGTTGGTGATTTCAGGGACCTAGGAGGAACCATCAATCGAAGAGTATACTCAGACATTCTCTTAGAAGAGCCGACGACCAGCCGAAGGGACGATTCAACGGTCCCTTCACCAGACGATCAAGTGAAAAGGGATGTAAAAACTATCCCTCCTCTACCAAAAGTACGGTAAGTGGTCTTTCCCATCTTTTCCACTCTATTTTAAACATGACCTCACTCAGAATAGGCAGCATAAATGCGCGTGGCTTGGGGTCGTCATGGAAGCAGGGTCACCTGCTCAACGACCTCAGGTCACTAAACATAGATGTAGTGGCCATCAGCGAGACCAGAATCTCCGAAGCACGGGCCTTCGCACCGATCTTCGGCGGCTTCGATGTGTACGCATCTCCCAGCCGTCCTGGATCCGGTGGAGGAGTTGCTGTGCTTTTTCGGAGAGGTTTGGATCTCGCCATACGGGCTATCTTCCTGGACCCAGAGGGTAAGCTGGTGGTGCTGGACGTGACCAGCGGAGACGGGCAAGCTTTCAGGCTAGTGGCCGTCTATGCCCCGACAGGAGCAGGGCGGCCTGATTTCTTCCGGCGTCTGGAGACCTTTCTTGGAACGTCCCGCTCTTTAGTGTTAGTGGGCGACTGGAACGGGATCTTAGATGCACGCTGGGACTGTGTGGGATTAGCGGATAGGGGTGGAGGGTGCAAGAGCCTCACCAACCTGCTCAGGCGTTTTGAACTGTCTGACAGGTACCGATTGGATTTCCCGAATGTGCCAATGTGGACTTGGACAAACCGCATAGGGTCATCCAGATCATATCTAGATAGAGTATTTTGTAGGGAAATAGATAGGTCTAGCATAGGCTGTCCACAATTCAAAATAGTCAGCTACACGGACCACAAATTCGTGATCTGTGTGCTTGACATAGATAGGCTTCATAGACGAGGACCCGGCTACTGGAAGCTAAACGCGTCCTTACCAGCGCGCAAGGCCTACAGAGACCGGATTAGCGAACTAGTTAAGCGGGCGTTGACGGGGGCCATCGTCAACAACAAGTGGTGGTTTGCTCTGAAAAGAGCGATTAGAATAGAATCGATTAGGTTTAGTAAGGCTTTAGCAATAGAGAAAAATAGAGCAGAGGGAGAACTAGTTAGAAAATTAGACGAGGCGCTTAGCAAAGGCATTGCGACCGACGTGCTTGCGGCGAAATTGGCCCTTGACCAATTCTTCAATGCAAAGCACGAAGGCTGCGTTGTCAGAGCTAGGGTGCGTGCTCTCAGACACGAGGGGACGAAAGCCGTTCAATGGGCCCGAGTGGCGGAGGCGCGTCGTGGCAACAAAGCCACGATCCGGTCTTTGGTGGACCACGACGGGCGCATGCTACTCGATCCCGGGCAAATGTGTGAAGCTTTTCAGCGACACTTCGCTCAGCTGTTCGGGGGCAGCGGGGGGCCGGGTAGAGGGATGGACTTTAGTGTCTACCTCGACGGACTGCCGCGGCTCTCGGCCACTGAGGCGAAGTGTTGCGAAAAGCCGATAACAGCCGCTGAAGTACGGGAGGCAATGACTGGCTGCACAAGGGGTAAATCGCCTGGTTTGGATGGTCTGCCCTATGAACTTTACGTACAGATGCCAGACTTGTTCGGAGGCCTCTTGGTGGACGTCTACTGCAACTGGCAACAGAACGGGAGAATTCCCAGTTCTGTGAGCCGAGGAGCGGTGGCACTGCTGAGAAAGGATCCGAACAAGGGGGATAACATAGACAATTTCCGGCCCATAACTCTGCTAAACACAGAGTTTAAGATTTTGGCCAAGGTGCTAGCAAAGAGGTTGGCGCTTGTCGTTGGTGGTCTGGTGGGAGAGGCGCAGACATGCGCCATTCCCGACAGATCCATCCACGACAACCTCCACCTCATGCGATACATCGTAGAGAGGGTAGCTAGGGAACATGGCACGGGTGGGTCCTTGATCAATTTAGATCAGTCGAAAGCTTTCGATAGGGTCGACCATCGTTACCTAGCGGCAGTCCTGAGGGCGGCTGGCTTTGGGCCCGTCTTCAGAGGCTGGATCGCTGCCATGCACAGCGACATCTGCTCTGTGGTGAGAGTGAACGGTCACCTGTCGGAACCGTTCAACATCATGCGCTCGGTCCGCCAAGGATGTCCCCTCTCGTCCCTCTTGTACGTATTGACTCTCGAGCCATTACTGCACAAACTGGAGACGTTGAGGGGAGTCCCGCGCGAACTAGGATGCGGAAGATCCGTGTCAGCATATGCGGACGATGTCACCGTAGTGGTGTCGAACGCCAAACACATCGAGGCGATCGGCACTACACTAAGAGAATACGAAGCGGTGACAGGAGCAATGATCAACCAGGAAAAGTCAGTGGGCCTGCAGCTCGGCACCTGGAGAGGCAGGTCCATGCCGTCCAACAGCGTCGTCGGGCGCTGGACGGACGGACCGGTTAAATTGCTAGGGGTCTGGTTCGGTCCGGACCTCCAGACGGACAAAAACTGGGACGAGGTGACGAGCAGGGTGGCTTCTCTCACCCAGAAATGGGCGGAGAGGAAGCTATCCCTGAAAGGTCGAGCGGAGGTGGCTAACGCGTACATCGCGTCTGTCATCTGCTACCGCCTAACCGTCGTACCTTGTCCTAAGCCTCGCCTGACTGCGCTGGAGCGTTTGCTCTTTCGCTTTTTGTGGAAGGGACGTGCTCCGATGGTCAGGCGGTCCATCTGTTGTCAACACCCGCTACGTGGAGGGCTGGGCATGCCGTGGCTGATGATGCGCAGGCACGCGCTCAGGCTACGACATCTCCACCTCTTCCTCGACGGTGATCAGGTGTGGTCGCCGTTTGCTAGACGCGTTTTTCCCCAGCTCGTTTCCTTGACGGAGCTGCAGTCCTGGGTCAAGCGAAGACCGAGAGGGAGCGCCTGGAGACTGGAATGTCTTCAGGCGCTCACAGCCCTCGACCAATCGGGCAATGTGATCGGTGGAAACTCCACCTCGGCGTTCTATAGAGGATTAGTGGAGGGGAAGAGCGACGACGTACTTGGGGAAACTCTAGGCGTCGACGAAAATCAACTAGCCAATCTCTTCGGAAGAACCTTCGGGCCAGGGCCTATGGACAACTTCCAGAAATCTCTGGCCTGGCAGTGCTACCGAGGAGCCTTGCCAGTTCGGGATAAACTCTACAGGCATGGAGGTGCCGTCAGCCGGGCATGTCCGAGATGCGCGCAGGGCGACGAAACCGTCCTGCACGCACTCGTCCAGTGTCCGAAAATTGCTGACTTGTGGGTTTATGTCGAACACCTGCTGTAGCGTTTAGGACGGATCCAGCTATCATCTGAGTCTATCGTGAGGATTGCCCCGCCCTCCTCCTTTAGCCGGGAAGGGCAGGCAGTTTTTATCTGTCTGGTGGCCATGGCGAAAGAGATAGTATGGTGGACACGTTTGAAAGGGCTGAAGACGAGCACTTACCTCTTCGGTGATGCTCTGATTGACTTTTTCAAATTTCATTTGAAAAGGAAAATCAGAGTAGAGAAGGAAGTGCTCTCTTCCCAGCATTTTGTTGAAAGATGGGTGAGAGAAGCAAGAATGGCCCGAGTGAATGGGCCGACTCTGAGTATACATCTGTAAACTAAAGGTGGAAAACTGGGAGAGGGCACTTGCCTTGGTGGTCAGGGTCATTGTGGCTTTTTACTGGGCTTTCTCCACAAATGTCCCTCCGAAGTCTCCCCCCTATTGGGGAATTTTTCATTGTTATTTTCATTGTTATTTTTGTTACATCCTCTATTTTTGTTTTTTTTACACGCAGAAATGCCCATTTGTACCGTCCTGCATTGTCCTGCACTGTCCTTAATGTCTACTTTATGTAAACCCTTGTGGTTAATAAAGAAATCATTATTTTTATTATTATTATTATTATTATTATTATTATTATTATTATTATTATTATTATTGCATGCTATGGTTGACGGAGGCTCGGCTCTGTAAGGTATTGTAAATGTTGAACACTATAACAATTGTAAATTGTTTAAAACTTTAACGAACTTGTAGACAAAAACACCCTCCTCCTCGTGAGAGGGGTCTTTCTGCCCGTTATTTGGCCCTTCGGGTTTAAATAACTGCTTATTGGGGTTTTTTACCCAATATTTATTTTAAACAAAAAAAAAACAACATGGCTACGAAAAAGTATTTTCATAGGTAACTCCCACTCATTCCGTCTTCTTCTTCCTCAATCATCACTACAGCAGAGAGAAGATTGTCTCTCTCCCTCCCTTCTTTAAATGTGTCTCTCTCCCTCCCTTCTCTTTCGCAAGCGACGAAAGAAAAGAAAAGTCTCGTGCAAAGCGTGCAAGGTTTCTCCACGACGACGACGACAGCGACGAAACAGGTGTGCGGGAAATACGAAAACCCAGTTCATTCGTCTGACGTCAGGAATAATAGCAGTAGCAGCCGTAATAACAACAGCAACAGTGACAATGAAAACAACAGTAGCAGCCGCAACAGCATCACCAGCAGCATAAACAACAACAGCATTAGCAGCAGCAACACCAACAACAAGCACAGCAACAGCGGCGGAGGCAGTAGTCGTAGTACCTGCAGCAACAACAAAAGTAACAGCAGCTCTGACGACAACAACAACAGCAGCAAAGAAAAACCAATCTCATTTGCAGGTATTGCGAATAACTTGGAAACAATCCTCATAACAAATGAGGAATTAGAGGAAGCGAAGAAGATGGTGACAAAGAATGTACACCGACCAATCTGCAAGGCAGCGGAAAATTTTTTCGAAACCCAACAGCAATGTACGGTCACGTACCGTACAGTAAGTACAAAATCCCGTAGGGTGGAAAGAGCCACAGAGGCTCAAATACAAAAAGCCTTGGGGTCTGTGTGGCAGCGGAAAACGCACATCACCCGAGGCAAAAAATATGCCACCGTAGACGTACTTTTTGCCACACCCCAGGAGGCAAAGGCCCAATCCGTAGTGACCCTAAGGAGCGAGGAAATGGTGTTGGTGCCCTCGTACTGCGGGCAAAACATTGTGAGGGTCAAACTGACCCACGCCCCCCCCCCCCCCCGGAATGACCCCTTCTTGGCTGGCCGCGTCTGTCCTCGTCGGAATCGAGGACAAAACAACTGTACTGCAAGTACAGAAAAAAGTAAGAGAAGATTGGGTCGGCTCCTCCATTGAGATGCTAATCCAAACCAACCAGGAGTGCATCGAAGCTATCCCGGATGTGATAGACTTCGATAACGGCACTCAACTGCCCATAAGTGTTGAGGGCAAACGCCCGAAATGCTTTCGCTGTGGATCGAAGACTCACCTCAGGGCCTTCTGCAACGAGAAGACCCTGAGAAAGGAGAAAACCCCCCTCCTTCCGAATCCGGCTCCACGGCTACCAGCAACAGGACAAGCGGCAACCAGGAACGATAGGCCCGTGGCACCCATACCCACTCCACGGAAATCAAAAACAGCAGCAGCAGTGGAAATACTAACAACAACAACAGCAATACCAAATGCAGCTGCAACAGAGACTCCAGTGCAAACATCACCAACAACAACAAGTGAAAGAGTGGAGTTGGTACCCCTCCCCGACCTCACAGAATCAGACATGGAGTGTGAGGTGGGAGAGAGATGGCAAAAGGTCGTAAGAAGGCACAAACGCAGAAGCAGCGCATCGTCGCCTTTGAAAAGTGAGGAAAGAAATGAGAAAAGGGTAAAGTCTACTGCAAAGAGACCCACAGCAGCAACAACACCAACACCATCACCACCCACACTAGCGCCACCATCACCACCGGCGACAACCCCACCGCCAACAACACCTTCAACACCACCACCACAAGCACCAACATCGCAAACACAACAACAAAACACACACACCCAGCAACAACGACAAGAAAATAGCAGAACCACACCCCACCCCCAGAAAAACAAATGCACGGCAATAAATACACACAACAAGAAACTAATGACTTACATAATTGAACACACAGACATTTCACAACAGGACTACATAATACCAGCACCAATCAAAACGCCAACTAACATAAGACTGCTAAAAATAGCACAGAAACAATACACAAATATTAAAACGAAATTCCCCAACGCAGTTGGTGATTTCAGGGACCTAGGAGGAACCATCAATCGAAGAGTATACTCAGACATTCTCTTAGAAGAGCCGACGACCAGCCGAAGGGACGATTCAACGGTCCCTTCACCAGACGATCAAGTGAAAAGGGATGTAAAAACTATCCCTCCTCTACCAAAAGTACGGTAAGTGGTCTTTCCCATCTTTTCCACTCTATTTTAAACATGACCTCACTCAGAATAGGCAGCATAAATGCGCGTGGCTTGGGGTCGTCATGGAAGCAGGGTCACCTGCTCAACGACCTCAGGTCACTAAACATAGATGTAGTGGCCATCAGCGAGACCAGAATCTCCGAAGCACGGGCCTTCGCACCGATCTTCGGCGGCTTCGATGTGTACGCATCTCCCAGCCGTCCTGGATCCGGTGGAGGAGTTGCTGTGCTTTTTCGGAGAGGTTTGGATCTCGCCATACGGGCTATCTTCCTGGACCCAGAGGGTAAGCTGGTGGTGCTGGACGTGACCAGCGGAGACGGGCAAGCTTTCAGGCTAGTGGCCGTCTATGCCCCGACAGGAGCAGGGCGGCCTGATTTCTTCCGGCGTCTGGAGACCTTTCTTGGAACGTCCCGCTCTTTAGTGTTAGTGGGCGACTGGAACGGGATCTTAGATGCACGCTGGGACTGTGTGGGATTAGCGGATAGGGGTGGAGGGTGCAAGAGCCTCACCAACCTGCTCAGGCGTTTTGAACTGTCTGACAGGTACCGATTGGATTTCCCGAATGTGCCAATGTGGACTTGGACAAACCGCATAGGGTCATCCAGATCATATCTAGATAGAGTATTTTGTAGGGAAATAGATAGGTCTAGCATAGGCTGTCCACAATTCAAAATAGTCAGCTACACGGACCACAAATTCGTGATCTGTGTGCTTGACATAGATAGGCTTCATAGACGAGGACCCGGCTACTGGAAGCTAAACGCGTCCTTACCAGCGCGCAAGGCCTACAGAGACCGGATTAGCGAACTAGTTAAGCGGGCGTTGACGGGGGCCATCGTCAACAACAAGTGGTGGTTTGCTCTGAAAAGAGCGATTAGAATAGAATCGATTAGGTTTAGTAAGGCTTTAGCAATAGAGAAAAATAGAGCAGAGGGAGAACTAGTTAGAAAATTAGACGAGGCGCTTAGCAAAGGCATTGCGACCGACGTGCTTGCGGCGAAATTGGCCCTTGACCAATTCTTCAATGCAAAGCACGAAGGCTGCGTTGTCAGAGCTAGGGTGCGTGCTCTCAGACACGAGGGGACGAAAGCCGTTCAATGGGCCCGAGTGGCGGAGGCGCGTCGTGGCAACAAAGCCACGATCCGGTCTTTGGTGGACCACGACGGGCGCATGCTACTCGATCCCGGGCAAATGTGTGAAGCTTTTCAGCGACACTTCGCTCAGCTGTTCGGGGGCAGCGGGGGGCCGGGTAGAGGGATGGACTTTAGTGTCTACCTCGACGGACTGCCGCGGCTCTCGGCCACTGAGGCGAAGTGTTGCGAAAAGCCGATAACAGCCGCTGAAGTACGGGAGGCAATGACTGGCTGCACAAGGGGTAAATCGCCTGGTTTGGATGGTCTGCCCTATGAACTTTACGTACAGATGCCAGACTTGTTCGGAGGCCTCTTGGTGGACGTCTACTGCAACTGGCAACAGAACGGGAGAATTCCCAGTTCTGTGAGCCGAGGAGCGGTGGCACTGCTGAGAAAGGATCCGAACAAGGGGGATAACATAGACAATTTCCGGCCCATAACTCTGCTAAACACAGAGTTTAAGATTTTGGCCAAGGTGCTAGCAAAGAGGTTGGCGCTTGTCGTTGGTGGTCTGGTGGGAGAGGCGCAGACATGCGCCATTCCCGACAGATCCATCCACGACAACCTCCACCTCATGCGATACATCGTAGAGAGGGTAGCTAGGGAACATGGCACGGGTGGGTCCTTGATCAATTTAGATCAGTCGAAAGCTTTCGATAGGGTCGACCATCGTTACCTAGCGGCAGTCCTGAGGGCGGCTGGCTTTGGGCCCGTCTTCAGAGGCTGGATCGCTGCCATGCACAGCGACATCTGCTCTGTGGTGAGAGTGAACGGTCACCTGTCGGAACCGTTCAACATCATGCGCTCGGTCCGCCAAGGATGTCCCCTCTCGTCCCTCTTGTACGTATTGACTCTCGAGCCATTACTGCACAAACTGGAGACGTTGAGGGGAGTCCCGCGCGAACTAGGATGCGGAAGATCCGTGTCAGCATATGCGGACGATGTCACCGTAGTGGTGTCGAACGCCAAACACATCGAGGCGATCGGCACTACACTAAGAGAATACGAAGCGGTGACAGGAGCAATGATCAACCAGGAAAAGTCAGTGGGCCTGCAGCTCGGCACCTGGAGAGGCAGGTCCATGCCGTCCAACAGCGTCGTCGGGCGCTGGACGGACGGACCGGTTAAATTGCTAGGGGTCTGGTTCGGTCCGGACCTCCAGACGGACAAAAACTGGGACGAGGTGACGAGCAGGGTGGCTTCTCTCACCCAGAAATGGGCGGAGAGGAAGCTATCCCTGAAAGGTCGAGCGGAGGTGGCTAACGCGTACATCGCGTCTGTCATCTGCTACCGCCTAACCGTCGTACCTTGTCCTAAGCCTCGCCTGACTGCGCTGGAGCGTTTGCTCTTTCGCTTTTTGTGGAAGGGACGTGCTCCGATGGTCAGGCGGTCCATCTGTTGTCAACACCCGCTACGTGGAGGGCTGGGCATGCCGTGGCTGATGATGCGCAGGCACGCGCTCAGGCTACGACATCTCCACCTCTTCCTCGACGGTGATCAGGTGTGGTCGCCGTTTGCTAGACGCGTTTTTCCCCAGCTCGTTTCCTTGACGGAGCTGCAGTCCTGGGTCAAGCGAAGACCGAGAGGGAGCGCCTGGAGACTGGAATGTCTTCAGGCGCTCACAGCCCTCGACCAATCGGGCAATGTGATCGGTGGAAACTCCACCTCGGCGTTCTATAGAGGATTAGTGGAGGGGAAGAGCGACGACGTACTTGGGGAAACTCTAGGCGTCGACGAAAATCAACTAGCCAATCTCTTCGGAAGAACTTTCGGGCCAGGGCCTATGGACAACTTCCAGAAATCTCTGGCCTGGCAGTGCTACCGAGGAGCCTTGCCAGTTCGGGATAAACTCTACAGGCATGGAGGTGCCGTCAGCCGGGCATGTCCGAGATGCGCGCAGGGCGACGAAACCGTCCTGCATGCACTCGTCCAGTGTCCGAAAATTGCTGACTTGTGGGTTTATGTCGAACACCTGCTGTCGCGTTTAGGACGGATCCAGCTATCATCTGAGTCTATCGTGAGGATTGCCCCGCCCTCCTCCTTTAGCCGGGAAGGGCAGGCAGTTTTTATCTGTCTGGTGGCCATGGCGAAAGAGATAGTATGGTGGACACGTTTGAAAGGGCTGAAGACGAGCACTTACCTCTTCGGTGATGCTCTGATTGACTTTTTCAAATTTCATTTGAAAAGGAAAATCAGAGTAGAGAAGGAAGTGCTCTCTTCCCAGCATTTTGTTGAAAGATGGGTGAGAGAAGCAAGAATGGCCCGAGTGAATGGGCCGACTCTGAGTATATATCTGTAAACTAAAGGTGGAAAACTGGGAGAGGGCACTTGCCTTGGTGGTCAGGGTCATTGTGGCTTTTTACTGGGCTTTCTCCACAAATGTCCCTCCGAAGTCCCCCCCCTATTGGGGAATTTTTCATTGTTATTTTCATTGTTATTTTTGTTACATCCTCTGTTTTTGTTTTTTTACACGCAGAAATGCCCATTTGTACCGTCTTGCATTGTCCTGCACTGTCCTTAATGTCTACTTTATGTAAACCCTTGTGGTTAATAAAGAAATCATTATTATTATTATTATTATTATTATTATTATTATTATTATTGCATGCTATGGTTGACGGAGGCTCGGCTCTGTAAGGTATTGTAAATGTTGAACACTATAACAATTGTAAATTGTTTAAAACTTTAACGAACTTGTAGACAAAAACACCCTCCTCCTCGTGAGAGGGGTCTTTCTGCCCGTTATTTGGCCCTTCGGGTTTAAATAACTGCTTATTGGGGTTTTTTACCCAATATTTATTTTAAACAAAAAAAAAACAACATGGCTACGAAAAAGTATTTTCATAGGTAACTCCCACTCATTCCGTCTTCTTCTTCCTCAATCATCACTACAGCAGAGAGAAGATTGTCTCTCTCCCTCCCTTCTTTAAATGTGTCTCTCTCCCTCCCTTCTCTTTCGCAAGCGACGAAAGAAAAGAAAAGTCTCGTGCAAAGCGTGCAAGGTTTCTCCACGACGACGACGACAGCGACGAAACAGGTGTGCGGGAAATACGAAAACCCAGTTCATTCGTCTGACGTCAGGAATAATAGCAGTAGCAGCCGTAATAACAACAGCAACAGTGACAATGAAAACAACAGTAGCAGCCGCAACAGCATCACCAGCAGCATAAACAACAACAGCATTATCAGCAGCAACACCAACAACAAGCACAGCAACAGCGGCGGAGGCAGTAGTCGTAGTACCTGCAGCAACAACAAAAGTAACAGCAGCTCTGACGACAACAACAACAGCAGCAAAGAAAAACCAATCTCATTTGCAGGTATTGCGAATAACTTGGAAACAATCCTCATAACAAATGAGGAATTAGAGGAAGCGAAGAAGATGGTGACAAAGAATTTACACCGACCAATCTGCAAGGCAGCGGAAAATTTTTTCGAAACCCAACAGCAATGTACGGTCACGTACCGTACAGTAAGTACAAAATCCCGTAGGGTGGAAAGAGCCACAGAGGCTCAAATACAAAAAGCCTTGGGGTCTGTGTGGCAGCGGAAAACGCACATCACCCGAGGCAAAAAATATGCCACCGTAGACGTACTTTTTGCCACACCCCAGGAGGCAAAGGCCCAATCCGTAGTGACCCTAAGGAGCGAGGAAATGGTGTTGGTGCCCTCGTACTGCGGGCAAAACATTGTGAGGGTCAAACTGACCCACGCCCCCCCCCCCCCCCCCGGATGACCCCTTCTTGGCATCGAAGCTATCCCGGATGTTATAGACTTCGATAACGGCACTCAACTGCCCATAAGTGTTGAGGGGAAAACGCCCGAAATGCTTTCGCTGTGGATCGAAGACTCACCTCAGGGCCTTCTGCAACGAGAAGACCCTGAGAAAGGAGAAAACCCCCCTCCTTCCGAAACCGGCTCCACGGCTACCAGCAACAGGACAAGCGGCAACCAGGAAAGATAGGTCCGTGGCACCCATACCCACGCCACGGAAATCAAAAACTGTAGCAGCAGTGGAAATATTAACAACAACAACAGCAATACCAAATGCAGCTGCAACAGAGACTCCTGGGCAAACATCACCAACAACAACAAGTGAAAGAGTGGAGCTGGTACCCCTCCCCGACCTCACAGAATCAGACATGGAGTGTGAGGTGGGAGAGAGATGGCAAAAGGTCGTAAGAAGGCACAAACGCAGAAGCAGCGCATCGTCGCCTTTGAAAAGGGAGGAAAGAAATGAGAAAAGGGTAAAGTCTACTGCAAAGAGACTCACAGCAGCAACACCACCAACACCATCACCACCCACACTAGCACCACTATCACCAGCGGCGACAACCCCACCGCCAACAACACCTTCAACACCACCACCACAAGCACCAACATCGCAAACACAACAACAAAACACACACACCCAGCAACAACGACAAGAAAATAGCAGAACCCCACCCCACCCCCAGAAAAACAAATGCACGGCAATAAATACACACAACAAGAAACTAATGACTTACATAATTGAACACACAGACATTTCACAACACGACTACATAATACCAGCACCAATCAAAACGCCAACTAACATAAGACTGCTAAAAATAGCACAGAAACAATACACAAACATTAAAACGAAATTCCCCAACGCAGTTGGTGATTTCAGGGACCTAGGAGGGACAGTCAATCGGAGAGTATATTCAGACATTCTCATAGAAGTGCCGACGACCAGTCGAAGGGACGATTCAACGGTCCCTTCACCAGACGATCAAGTGAAAAGGGATGTAAAAACCATCCCTCCTCTACGAAAAGTACGGTAAGTGGTCTTTCCCAACTTTTCCACTCTATTTTAAACATGACCTCACTCAGAATAGGCAGCATAAATTCGCGTGGCTTGGGGTCGTCATGGAAGCAGGGTCACCTGCTCAACGACATCAGGTCACTAAACATAGATGTAGTGGCCCTCAGCGAGACCAGAATCTCCGAAGCACGGGTTTTCGCACCGATCTTCGGCGGCTACGATGTGTACGCATCTCCCAGCCGTCCTGGATCGGGGGGAGGAGTTGCTGTGCTTTTTCGGAGAGGTTTGGATCTCGCCATACGGGCCATCTTCCTGGACCCAGAGGGTAAGCTGGTGGTGTTGGACGTGACCAGCGGAGACGGGCAAGCTTTCAGTCTAGTGGCCGTCTATGCCCCGACAGGAGCAGGGCGGCCTGATTTCTTCCGGCGTCTGGAGACCTTTCTTGGAACGTCCCGCTCTTTAGTGTTAGTGGGCGACTGGAACGGGATCTTAGATGCACGCTGGGACTGTGTGGGATTAGCGTATAGGGGTGGAGGGTGCAAGAGCCTCACCAACCTGCTCAGGCGTTTTGAACTGTCTGACAGGTACCGATTGGATTTCCCGAATGTGCCAATGTGGACTTGAACAAATCGCATAGGGTCATCCAGATCATATCTAGATAGAGTATTTTGTAGGGAAATAGATAGGTCAAGCATAGGCTGTCCACAATTCAAGATAGTCAGCTACACGGACCACAAATTCGTGATCTGTGTGCTTGACTTAGATAGGCTTCATAGACGAGGACCCGGCTACTGGAAGCTAAACGCGTCCTTACCAGCGCGCAATGCCTACAGAGACCGGATTAGCGAACTAGTTAAGCGTGCGTTGACGGGGGCCATCGTCAACAACAAGTGGTTGTTTGCTCTGAAAAGAGCGATTAGAATAGAATCCTTTAGGTTTAGTAAGGCTTTAGCAATAGAGAAAAATAGAGCAGAGGGTGAACTAGTTAGAAAATTAGACGAGGCGCTTAGCAAAGGCATTGCGACCGACGTGCTTGCGGCGAAATTGGCCCTTGACCAATTCTTCAATGCAAAGCACGAAGGCTGCGTTGTCAGAGCAAGGGTGCGTGCTCTCAGACACGAGGGGACGAAAGCCGTCCAATGGGCCCGAGTGGCGGAGGCGCGTCGTGGCAACAAAGCCACGATCCGGTCTTTGGTGGACCACGACGGGCACATGCTACTCGATCCCGGGAAAATGTGTGAAGCTTTTCAGCGACACTTCGCTCAGCTGTTCGGGGGAAGCGGTGGGCCGGGTCGAGGGATGGACTTTAGTGTCTACCTCGACGGACTGCCGCGGCTCTCGGCCACTGAGCAGAAGTGTTGCGAAAAGCCGATAACAGCCGCTGAAGTAAGGGAGGCAATGACTGGCTGCACAAGGGGTAAATCGCCTGGTTTGGATGGTCTGCCCTATGAACTTTACGTACAGATGCCAGACTTGTTCGGAGGCCTATTGGCGTACGTCTACTGCAACTGGCAACAGAACGGGAGAATTCCCAGTTCTGTGAGCCGAGGAGCGGTGGCACTGCTGAGAAAGGATCCGAACAAGGGGTATAACATAGATAATTTCCGGCCCATAACTCTGCTAAACACAGAGTTCAATATTTTGGCCAAGGTGCTAGCAAAGAGGTTGGCGCTTGTCGTTGGTGGTCTGGTGGGAGAGGCGCAGACATGCGCCATTCCCGACAGATCCATCCACGACAACCTCCACCTCATGCGATACATCGTAGAAAGGGTAGCTAAGGAACCTGGCACGGGTGGGTCCTTGATCAATTTAGATCAGTCGAAAGCTTTCGATAGGGTCGACCATCGTTACCTAGCGGCAGTCCTGAAGGCGGCTGGCTTTGGGCCCGTCTTCAGAGGCTGGATCGCTGCCATGCACAGCGACATCTGTTCTGTGGTGAGAGTGAACGGTCACCTGTCGGAACCGTTCAACATCATGCGCTCGGTCCGCCAAGGATGTCCCCTCTCGTCCCTCTTGTACGTATTGACTCTCGAGCCATTACTGCACAAACTGGAGACGTTGAGGGGCGTCCTGCGCGAACTAGGATGCGGAAGATCCGTGTCAGCATATGCGGACGATGTCACCGTAGTGGTGTCGAACGCCAAACACATCGAGGCGATCGGCACTACACTAAGAGAATACGAAGCGATGACAGGAGCAATGATCAACCAGGAAAAGCCAGTGGGCCTGCAGCTCGGCACCTGGAGAGGCAGGTCCATGCCGTCCAACAGCGTCGTCGGACGCTGGACGGACGGGCCGGTTAAATTGCTAGGGGTCTGGTTCGGTCCAGATCTCCAGACGGACAAAAACCGGGACGAGGTGACGAGCAGGGTGGCTTCTCTCACCCAGAAATGGGCGGAGAGGAAGCTATCCCTGAAAGGTCGAGCGGAAGTGGCTAACGCGTACATCGCGTCTGTCATCTGCTACCGCCTGACCGTCGTACCTTGTCCTAAGCCTCGCCTGACTGCGCTGGAGCGTTTGCTCTTTCGCTTTTTGTGGAAGGGACGCGCTCCGATGGTCAGGCGGTCCATCTATTGTCAACCACGCTACGTGGAGGGCTGGGTATGCCGTGGCTGATGATGCGCAGGCACCCGCTCAGGCTACGACATCTCCACCTCTTCCTCGACGGTGATCAGGTGTTGTCGCCGTTTGATAGACACGCATTTCCCCAGCTCGTTTCCTTGACGGAGCTGCAGTCCTGGGTCAAGCGAAGACCGAGAGGGAGCGCCTGGAGACTGGAAAGTCTTCAGGCGCTCACAGCCCTCGACCAATCGGTTAAGAATTTTCTAATTTTTGTATTGAGCCTACGGATCTCTGTGCTTGACCAGTTGATGACATTGTAACTGTAGGTTACTACTGGTATGGCAAGCGAGTTTATGGCATCGATCCTATTCCTTGCATTCAATTCCGTTCTTAAGATTGCTCTTACTCTGCGTTAACATTCCTTCCTTATCCCTTCCTTCATTATTGAGTTCTTGATTCCGTCTCCTTCACAAACACCTAGATATTTGTAAGTTTCCTCTCGATAAAATTATTTTATCACATTCCCTCGATCAAGATTAACGTCTGAACTTTTCAGCAGCTTTCCTCTGGTGAACGTTGCTTTGGCGCATTTCTCTAGTCCAAACTCCATTTTAATGTCATCACTGAACTGCTCCACAGTGGATAATAGCCCTTGCAATTGTTCATCATTTTTTGCAAATAGTTTCAGGTCATCCATGAAGAACAAGTGATTAATGGTTTTGTCATAGACCTTATAGCCAGGTTTTGTTTCATTGAGCATTTTACTTAATGGTATAAGTGCGATGCAGAATAAAAGCGATGTTACAGATTCACCCTGAGAAATTCCACAATTAATATTAACTTCTCCAGCTTCCAGTGATTTGTTTCACGATTCAAAAGGACTGTCGTTTTCCATGTCTTCATACTGAATGACAGGAACCTTCTGACAACGGGAGATATTTATATCTCTAAACATTTTTCAATCCAACTGTGTGGCAAACTATCGAATGTTTTTTTATAATCTATCCAAGCAATTGATAGAATTTTGTGTCTATTATGACAATCTTCCAGTATAATTGTATTAACCAAAAGCTGATCTTTACAGCCATATGAGGTTCGTTTACACCCTCTCTACTCTTTGGGAAATAGATCATTTGTTATCAGGTGGTCATATGTATATTCAGTTAGGACTGATGTTAACTTTTTATACATTGTGGTCAAGCAAGTTATCGGTCTGTAATTTTGGGGATTGTTTGTCTCATCATTCTTCGGAAGTAGGAATGTAATGCCGTTAACTAGCCTTGATGGTATCTTTTCTGGCGCCTTAACCATTTCTATGTAAAATAGGACTAACAGCTCATGAGACTCTGTGAAGGCATCTATCCAAAAATTTGGTATTTTGTCTTTTCCTGGGGATTTCCATTTGCTGGTCTTTCTAAGAGCCAAACGCAACTGTTCAACTGTTATATTTTCCCATATTTGTTCCTCAAGGTGAGCTGTATCTTTCATTTGTCTGTCTATCCATGAGGCATGTATATTATGAACTTTTTCTTCGGCCCAGATCTTTTCCCAGAATTCTTGCACTTCCTCCTTGGGTGGTATTGATTTAGCAGTTATTGTTTACATGCCAATTTTTCTGTAGAAGTTTCTTTGGTTGTTTTTGAACATATTGTCCTTATAGAATCTAGATCGTTTTTCAAAGCGCCTTATACGAGCAGCTTTGGCCGACACTTTTTGCTTGATTATTTCTATCAGCATGTCTATGTCACTTGTTGATTTTATACTGTATTTTCTTTTCAATTTTCTAAGTTTAGTTTGTTTAACATGTTCACATAATTTGTAGTTTGTTAGAATTTCTATGTCAGATCGGATATGGTTTATTTGGCGATTGATGTTCTCTTGCCAAGTAGATTTCTTGTGGGAATTCCTTTGTTTTTTTTCATTTTCACTCCAGATAAGTGAGTGGTGACTTTAGTCGATGCATAATAGAGATGATTTAGATCAGTAATGTTTAGTTTGTTTGTGATGATAATGTTTTTGAGAATTATGTTAGTCTTGTGTATTATCTTTTGGTTCTGTTTGGAGTTCTGGATCTTAGGGAGGGTGTCTCGTTCCCCATGTCAGATTCTTTCATTTTCATCCAATCGATCATAATTTCATCCTTCAAGTTGGCAAGCTCATTCTCATTCATTTCCTTTTCATTTACAATCTCATTGTTTTCATTTTGAGTTTCATCTTGAGCATGCACTCCCTCCACTTTTTGGATCCTTTCTTTAATTTGTTCTGTTGTCAGTGATTCCGCCCCAACCCTGGGATTCGAAATGTTACAATTTACCTCGTTTTCACTGACACATGTTTCATTTTCCCTCCGCTGACTTTGTGCTAATAGCTTGATCTGAGCAATTTCTATATCAATTAGTAACTTTTTTTAACGAGATTTCTTCGTATATTGGCTAGTTTGTTACTGTCAATATAGCCTCTGTTTTCGGGATGTTTCTTTTTACAGTTGATATATGTCTGTTCTGTATTCGCTCTATTTGATGGGTAGTACATGGCAGTGTAGAAAGCCTCAAGGCCTTCTTTACTTCTTCCCTTGACTTCTTTACTTCTTTTTACTTCCCTTTACTTCTTTACTTCTTCCCTTGACTATTTTCTCTCTTATTCTTTGGATTTCTTGGTGGTGAGCATGGATGGCCAATAGTAGGAGTATTCCGGTTTTGGGAGTTCTCCAGCTCCGAAGTGATGGGAAGGTTTGAACCATTAGCTGATTTTTCGATCCCAGTCTGGTTCCTCTCTGAGGAACGCGGCCCTTTTTGACCTGGGTGACGGCCGATCCGGTATGAGATTTTATCATTTGACATTTACTTTATTTTGTCGCGTTTTAACCTTAACCGCCAAGGGGTAATCATTTCGTGTTACCACTTCTAGGACGAGTGTCAACCAGGACTAGAGGGGTTGTCCTCCCCTAGAGACACGGCTATTCCCCGCCGGCTGCCATCTCGGTATTTCTTGGTAACGGGGTTTTCTTTGTTGATGTTTTTTAAATTGTTATTATCATGAGTGGTTCCTTAATGTGAGCATTGCGTGGCTTAAGAATGAAATTATTATTAATAATATAATATACTTTTTGTTGAAGTTACCTGTTATTGTTGTTGGCTATGTCGGTGGTGGTGCTGGGGATTTTTCTATTGTTGGTGGGGAAGGAGGGAGCCAGCAGTGCCATAGTCGTTGACCTTTGACCGGGTCACAAATTCAGTCTATTTATATCTTTTGCTAGCCTCTCCCTCGTCTAGTGATACCGCCACCTTCCCCTTTCTTAAGTTAACAGAAGGTAGTGGGGGAACAATGGTGGTAGCAATGAAGGAGTGGTTGCGGCGGTGATGGGATAGTGGTAGCAATGATGGTGTGGTGGCGGCGGTGACTATAGTGATGGCGCTGTCGTTACTGAATTCTGTTGAATAGACTGTAGTAGTAGTATGCGTTTGTTTGACCTGTGTATCTATGCAGTTTGTCGCGTATGTTTAATATATATGTTGACATATTTCCTTAATATTAGAATTAAACATTTTGAGAAAACTTGAGATATAATAATAGTAATTATTATTATTATGTTGGGATTGGTTGTGGTGGTGGTGAAATTGCTGTCATCTGGCTGCTGTATTTACTGTACACAGAGGGGTGATGGGATAGGTGGTGTTTCTAGTTTGTGTTGTTGGTGAAATTGCTGTTATTTGGCTGTTCTATATAGTGTAGGGAGAGGGGTTTTCTTTCATTTATAACCATTTTCTTTTTTGAATATAAAATGTATAATACAAAATTGAATATTTGACCGATATAACAGGATATTATGGGTCTTCATTTCCTGAGAGAAAGGCCTGGTGCTTTATGTCCCATTTGTCCTACGAATTGTTATATCACAATAGTTTTAAATATGTTAAAAATCAAAAACTTACGGGAGCGATTCCATAACACTCTATCCAGCACGTGCGTCTTCTTCCCTTATTATTATTATTATTATTATTATAGTTGCATTTATCTTCCTTTATGTTCATACCAGTTATCACCAAGTCACAACCAGTGACCTCAAGAGACAACAAGGTCCGCCATGTTCAAGAAAGAACATACATATTCACACATGCATCTTTAGTGTTTAGACTTGTGATGTACTTATATTGACAGAATCTTCCTTAGTATATGGGCAGTTCCCATTAGTACTATCTTTTGTATTTCTCCTATACGCGGGTTTCCTGGGATTTGCGATAAGTAATCATTAGACCCCTTAGGTATCATTCCCAGAGCACCTACAACCACTGGTATTGTTTTAGTTCTCAATTTCCACATTTTTCCAATTTCTATCTCCAGGTCCTTATACTTGCTCAATTTTTCAAATGTTTTTATAGATACATTCTTGTCTATTGGAACAGACTTATCAATTAGCAGGCATACCCTCTTTTGAAAGTCATTCATTATTATATCAGGTCTATTTGCATCTATTTTTCGGTCTGTTTGGATGCTAAAGTTCCACAAGATTGAGATGTGATCTTTTTCAAGTATGGGAGGTGGTTGATGCTCCTACCAATTCTTTTGATGGGGCAGGTCAAAATGCTTACACATTATCCAATGTATGTATTGTGCATCTCTGTCATGCCTGTTTAGGTATTCGGTTGGAGCTATAGGACTGCACATTGAAATTATATGGTCAATGGTCTCTGGTTGTTTTTTGCATACACGGCATAATGGGCTGCACCCATTTTTTATTATGTTGGCTTGGTAATTTTTTGTTGGCAGACACTGATCTTGTGCCGATATAATCAGTCCTTCAGTCTCCGAGTTCAGTCCAGAGGATGCCAACCACTGATGGGTTAAAGTTTTGTCAACATCAGGATTGTTAGCTCGCTCTGGGTATTTTCCATACAGAGGCTTTTCTTGCCATTTCTTAGCCAGTTTCTGTAGCAGTTCTTTCTTTGCAGTTACTTTTACCTGCTTTGCTTTTTCTGTGTTTTCCATTTCAGCAGTAAATGGGACTTCTGAAATTTGTAGTCCATTACTGTATCTTTGTGCATCTTTTGTAATGGAATATGATCTTTTGATGCTTTCGTGTTTCAAAACGAGTTTGATCATCCATTCATGTGATTCCCTTAGATATGTAGATAATCCAATTGTTGCAGTTTTCAACGCAATGTCTAACTGGATTAACCCACGTCCTCCTTCTTTCCTAGGGAGATATATTCTATCTATATCTGCCCTAGGGTGATGCATTCTGTGCATGGTTAAGAATTTTCGAATTTTTGTATCGTGCTTACGGATCTCTGTGCTTGACCAGTTGATGACATTGTAACTGTAGGTTACTACTGGTATGGCAAGCGTGTTTATGGCATCGATCCTATTCCTTGCATTCAATTCCGTTCTTAAGATTGCTCTTACTCTGCGGTAACATTCCTTCCTTATCCTTTCCCTCATTGTCGAGTGCTTGATTCCGTCTCCTTCACAAACACCTATTTATTTGTAAGTTTATTATTATTATTATTATTATTATTATTAATATTATTATTGTTATTGCTATTGTACATGATAATGATAATGGTGTTAATTGTTGTGATAATGAGGGTGATAATGACGAAGAAGTGGATGATGATAATAAGCAGGATCATGATGATATTCATGATGATAATGATATTGATAGTAGTGGAGCGTGATGATAGTGATGATGATTATGATGATGGTGCTGATGATGAGGTTATGACGTCAAGTGAAGGAAGTAATATTTGTTGTTGTAATGAAAATACCCACAGTAATAGTGATAATGTAAGAAGTATTTGTATAGCGATTTAGTTAACGCAATTATAAAGATGGAGATGATGATGTAATAATAATGATGATGGTATAGAAAGGTGTTAACTCACAGCGATGATATTGAAGATAAAGTTGAAAAGAATATGTATGAAGATGATAAAGATTATGTTGAAAATGATGACGGTAAGTATAATAACTGTGATGATGATGAGGGTGGCGTTGACGTTAACGATGAAGTAGATGAGTGTTTCAAGTCAATGTTGTTGATAATGAGATAGAATGATGATGATGATGATGATGATGACGTTGTTATTGATTGTGTTATTAATGACGATGGTGTTGATGATGATAATTATTTTTACGGACGTCTCCGCCTACATTATTATAACGATCATATCAACGAAAATAGCGATGATGACGGTATATTGCAATTGAGGCGGAAGCGATGATGGAATACAAAGGTGTTAACATATTATCCATGATGACAATTATGCTCAAAATAATAATATCGATATTGTTGTTGATGATGAAAATGATGATGATGATGATGATGATAGTGATATTCATGACGACAATAATTGTTTCTACTTTTGGCACAAGGCCAGCAATTACCTCAGTGCATTACTGGTGCTTTATTTTATTGATGCCTGAAAGCAAAAATTAAACTTGGCGGTATTTGAACACAGAACATAAAGGGCCATAACTCTATGCTCCAAAGCATGGTGTCTGACGCTCTGCCGATACTGCCAAGATGACAATAATATTGATGTGTTATGTCAAAAGGATAATACTGATGGGAACGTTGATGATGATGGTGATGATGGTGGTGGTAGTGGCGATTCTGATGCTGTATGCCTAAAGATTTTACTGATTATAATAACGACAATGATAAATGTAATGGTGGAAATGATAATAGCATAGAAAGTTGCTAAATCACAACCATGGTAATGATGAACATCGCTCTGATGATGCTGGTGATGAGGTTGATGATGACAAAGGGGATAATGATTATGATGAAGATGACGATTATTGAGAAGACGGTGATCATGATAATAATCCGGATCACACTGATTATGATATATAAGGAGACGGTGCAACATAGAGAACATTCATTTGTCCCTTGTGTCCTGGAATACGAAGGGGGATTCCAGGTAGTGAGCTTAACACACACAGACACTCACACGAACGTCAATCCAGCTCCATATGTATATATATATATATATATATGAAAGAAGGGATTTATTGTTTACTTGAAGCATTGTACATGGTAAAATACATTTGAAAGCCATGACAATGCGGATTGGACGAAAAATAATCCAATCGTAAGAAACAAGTATGTTATTTTTTTACCTTAATTTATTCATACTTCCGGATATTTCTAGAATAATATCTCTTCCAAACAAAAGAGGTTGGGAAGAAAAAAATGTAATAAAACTATTCCAGCCAGCATAGTATAGGAAGCCAAATCGGACATTCGAAGAGTTCCTTTATTTTCTTCGGAAGAAGAGATATTAACCTCGAAATATGAGGTCATATGAATAAATTAAGGTAAAAAAAAAACTCCCTTGTTTCTTACGACTTCATTATTTTTCCGTCCAATTGTTGTGGCTTTCAAACTTCGAATTCTCGAATTCTTTTAAATATACATGGACACATTCATATCTACACACACACACACACACACACACACATACACACACATACACACACACATATATATATATATATATATATATATATATATATATATATATATATATATATATATATATATGTACACTTTACATCTACACATACACACACACATATACAGACACAAACACAAGGAAATATAATGCACACACACATAGTCACACACACATTCACAAGAAGACTACGAAGGTAGATTTAAGAGTTATGAAAGCTAGGTTATTTCTATCACTCTAGTCAACATTTCCATTACATCTAACTACTTAGATAGGCCTAACGGTCAGGCATTCAACCACCTAAAACAGACTGTAATTTTGATATTATTATTATCATTATTGTTGTTATAGTTTTTATTGAAACATAATGGTATGAATAAACCTATTAATCTTATTGAGCTGATGTACCAACAGCCAAAATCTCAAGCATCCAGAATTATACACACACACAAATATATATATATATATATATATATAGGAACCACTGGTTCCTATTACCCACTCTACTACCTCAAGTATTGAGTACTTTGGTGCGTTATGGTCCACCTGGTTCCTTACCACATTTCCTTCGTTCCTCTCTCTCTCTCTCTCTCTATATATATATATATATATATGTGTGTGTGTGTGTGTGTGTGTGTGTCAATATATATATATATATATAAGAAAGGAATTGTGGTAAGGAACCAGATGGACCATAACACACCAGAGTACTCAATACTTAGGGTAGTAGAGTGGGAAATAGGAAAAAGTATGATCCCGACGGCAGAGCTCAAGCCGTTTCGACGTGTAATTCTGGACTCAGATATTACCGTCGAAACGGCTTGAGCTCTGCCGTCGGGGGTCATACTTTTTCCTATATATATGTGGGGGGGGGGTTGTGTGTGTGTAAATATATATATATATATACACGAGTGTAAGCAAAAGATTATCTGCATTTTCGCCATAACATATCTTTGGGTTTGTCACACTGCTCTTGCTCATGCGTGCTTATATTTGGCATTATTGTAGCCATGTGATAGAAAATTGAGATTGATCGTGCCAGTTTTCTTCCTGTTGTTGCAGTGTAAAGATGGCTACTCAGTTGACAGTGTGGAACAAGGAGGAAGAAAGATCAGTGATCCGATTTCTCAGGCTGGAAGTTATGTCAAGGGCTGAAATTCATCGGAAGCTTTTGAAATAATACGACGACAGTGTACTACTACGTAGAAGTGTGTATGAGAACATCGAGAAGTTTAAAAGTGGTCTAGCAAGCACGACGCTCGAAGAAGTGGCAATATGTCCATCAACCTCCACCACTGACGGGAAGATTCTGCAAGCTCAAGTTATCATTGCAGAGGTAGCATGTTTTCTGCAGATTAGTCATGGATCTGTCTATCAAGTCATCCATGACGAGCTCGGATTCAATAAAGTGCTCTGCGAAATAAGTGTCAAGGGAGAATACCGCTGAGAAAGAGAACAAACCTGTTGATGTAGACATTTACTTGACTGCTAGAATAATGAGGGCCTATATTTTTTGAGCATATTAATAGTCCTAGGATATGAATCGTCACTCCAACAATATGGTTGGAAAAATGATTCTAACCATTTTCTGGGACACAACAGGGCCTCTACTGTAAGACAACTTGAAAATGGGTGTACGATCAACAGTGCGGATACAGTGTTTTGAAGGTCAACAATCTGAAGCAAGCAATTTGCACCAAATGACGAAGCCTATTGTCGAATACAGCTTTATTGTTGCATGACAGTGTACACCCACATATTGTCGACCAGACCGTTGAAACCGTTAACTAATTGGGTTTTGAGGTGCTGGAACACCCTGCCTATAGCGCAGATATTGAGATTTTGACTGCCCAAAGATAATTTATGAGGTAGTCGATTTCTTACGGATAAAGAAGTTGAGGTAGCAGCGCATAAATTGTTGCATAACCAAGTGTAATACCTTCTTCATGAAAAGAATAAGTCAGCTTCTGGATCGCTAGTCCAAGTGCATTTAAATAAGGAGTCTATGTAGAATAATGACGTGCTTCTGGAACCCCTGCTTTTGTGTAAATACATTTAATAAAACAAGAGCGCGGATAATTCTTTATTTTCCCTCGTACATATATATATATATGTATACATGTATATATATATGTGTGTGTATATATATGTATATATATATATATATATATATATATATATATATATATATATATATATATATATATATATATATATATATATATCTATCTATCTGTATATATATATATATATATATCTGTATATATATATATATA
>OZ024741.1:123740282-123747782 GCA_964016885.1 Eledone cirrhosa
TTCTTGTGATTCTTGTTGTACTGATAATTGCAGTTGTTGTTGGTGGTGGTGTCATTGTTGTTGTTTTGATCTATCGACATGGGCGTACACATATATACCGCAGGCTTCCACACAGTTTCCGATTGTTTCTTGTTGTTCTGTTGTCCTGCATGCTTTTGTTGTTTTATAATGGCTTCATTTCTTGATATTGATGTTGCTTTTGTGAAACTAGTGGTTCTAATTCTGGTTTTAATTATGATTGGGGTAGGGCCGTGTATTGGCAGTGTCTGTAGAGCGTCAACCAGTATGCTTTGCGAGATATAGTTACGGCGCTTTACTTCTGGGTTCAAATCCCACCGGGGTTAGTTTACAGCTACAGAGTCGATAAAAAAATACCAGTAATGCATTGAGACCAATTTGATCGACGTTCCCTTTTCCTTCAAATTTGTGAGCTTGTGCCAAATGTAGACACAGTTGTTATGATTGGGATTGTGGTGGTTGCTCTTGTTAATTATACGGTGATGGTTCTATAATGAGTTCTTGAAATTGTTTAGTGAGTGGTAAGGTGGTGGGAAAGCGGTTGTGTTATTAGTATCGTTGTCATTAGAGTGGTAGTTTTGCAGTGTCGGTGGTGTGTCGTATCACATGATTTGTGGCAGAGTCTTACGGCCCTTTACGTTCTGAGATCCATTCCCGGTGAGGTGAGCTTTGCCTTTCACCCTTGCGGTGTCGATAAAATTGTTGGCCTTGTGCCTAAGTCAAAAACCATTCACGTCGTCGTTGTTGAAGTAGTTATAGTTTTTATTACTGTTGGTGTCATTGACGCTACTGAGGTTCTGTAATGAATTCAATTCTTCTTGTAATTAATGTAGTTTTTATTGTTGGTGGTTGTGTCATTGTTGTTGGTGTTGGTGTTAGTGATGTTGGCGGTGGTGGTGTCATTCTTGTTGGGGTTCTTCTGTTGTTGTTGATACTATTGAAGTTCTTGTAAAGACTTCGGTTCTGGTTATTGTGGATTTTTCTCCTTGTTGTTGTTGTTGTTGTTGTTGCTGTTTTTGTAATGGGGTCATTGTTGTTCTTCGTGTTGTTTTGTTCTTGTTATATATATTACTGCTTGCATTCTCTTTGCTGTTGTCGTCATTTTTATTGTGATCATTATTATTGCTTGCAGTGGTGTTGTAGTTGATGTGGTCATTTTTATTACATTGCTCTCAATGAAGCAGTTTTGTTGTTGTTATTCTTCTTGCAGTGTTTTGTTCCCGTCTGGTCTTATACAACCTCGAGGCCAACAGTAATGACTACCGCTGTAGCCATTATTGTCTGTTTCAATAACACCAACGTTACGATTATTCCTTTCATTGTCTGTCCGATTCTAATCAATCTGGCTGCGTCTTCTATTGTCACAATGACTTTGTTACTCCTGATTGCTGCTGCTACTACTGCTACTGTCACTGCCAGTTATGCTGCTGCTGCTGCTGCTGTTGTTGTGGTTATTCATTTGGAATAGACCTTCACCTCTTTCGACGATGAATACCTTAGCTGTACGATAAACAGGACAAAACAGCCACTTCATGAAATTAATATAAATTCCTGAGTATTACAAAAACATGTGTCCTGTTAAAGTAAATCTGAAAAGGGTTTAGCGTGAAAAAGAGAAGGATGGCGCTGGCCCTTTCGATTATAGGTTCAGTTAACCTGACGGGCTTCTAAACAGTTATATAATCAGTTTAAACGTCCGTATATAGCTAGTAAGCCATGAGAGACTACGGTAAGTGTATAGTAGTTTTTATATTTGAGAAATAGAAATAGCTAATATAGATAGAGACAAGTGAATATAGAAATAAGATATAAAATAATTAATGAAAATTAAAACATAACATAGGGATGGCGGACAGGAGGCAAAATGAGCCTTAAGAAATGAAAAGCAACGGAATCTGTAAAGCAGCTAGAGGATACCATGCAGTGCGATAGAAACCAATAATTAATGATTGCAAAACAAACTTCTTTCGGGGATGCTGCGTCCTCGTTGTTCATTTTCGGATTCCTTCTTGTAATTGTTTTAGCTGCTGAAACCACCTTGATTAATTTTTAGTGTGTTCGATTCAGAATATCTCTTATAAAAATTTGCACCAATCTCAGGACAAGAAAGGTTTGGGGTCTTGGGTTAATTAACTGTTTGTTACCGATTTCTGTTATATAAATACTTATTAATGTGATGACACGGTATGCTTATACAAACACAATTTCAGACACACACACACATGTTTATATACATACGTTCGATAAAATATACATACACATATACACACAGATATATATGATGATGTAAATGCACAAGTCTTACAATCGTAAGGTCATTAATCCGATACCATGTTCTGTATAGAGGAACTTGACATTTGAAAAGGTTTAAAGTACTGCTGGACTTGTACTTGTTTGGAGAGTGTCTTAATTAATTTATTGAAAAACAATTTGATTCATTCAAATAATACACAAAAATTGTTATATTCAATTGACGCTGCACAATAAATAAATATAATATAAATGTGTATGTTTGCGCGTGTGTGTGTATGTGCATGAGTGCGTTTTTGGTAATGACAAAAACGAGGCTTCTACGATTTGACTGTTAACGTTGTATCGTAATTGATTATAGGATCAACCCTATTTGCTCACCATACAGAGAGATGGGGAGGGCGAGAGAGATGGGGCGATGACAGTGGGAGTTCGGCACTTCCACGTTCGGACCATATCCTTGTGCTTGTGTTCATACACAAAATATGATACCACTTTTGTCTTGAACTGTTTCATGAAACTGTGTGATTTCATTTTTCCCCTACACTACATTCAGCTATTTATTTATTTATTTATTTATTTATTTATTTATTTGTTCTTATGTCGTTGTTATAGCAATTTTATGAAACATATATATGTATAATAATTAATTTATTAACCTAAGTATAATTTTAGATGTAAAAGCTATTTATGCATTCAGCTAAATTATATATGTTGTTTTAATGGCGTTCAACTTATACTGAACTACATTCTATCTTACTTCCCGTTTCACATAATAGTTTTATAAAATATATAAATATTTATGAAATTTAAAAAACCTTTTTATTAAGCTAAATATGAATTTTCATTTAACAAAAAGCTATGCGATAATATACATTTGAAATGGAGTACATCTTGATCTTTTCTCCATTCTATTCTTTCTTCTCTTAGAAAATAAATTAAAAAATATATTATAATATTAATATATATATTAACCTAAGCTGAAATTTCGGTTTAACAAAACGTTCCAGGTTCTGTTAAATGGTGTACAGCTCCGTTTACACAAATCTATACACGTTGAAACCGTAATCGTTTTATTCTACAGGTTGAGCCAGAATTCATGACTCGCTTGTTAGTTATATTTCTTAACATGCTTATTTTATTGTTATTGTATAGTTTTAACTCATTATTTTATTTCTTAAAAATCGAGGGCGATGGATTGGCAGTATCGGTAGAGGGTCGGACGCCATTCTTTGACGCATAGAGTTACGGTCTTTGCCATTCTGAGTTCAAATCCCGCCGAGGTTAACTTTGCCTTTCATCCTTACGGGGTCGATAAAATAAAGTACCAGTAATGCACTGGGTAATTGCTGGCCTTGTGCCAACAAGTAGAAACAATTATTTTATTTCTTAATATGCTTAGCAGCTTTCTTAATCCATATTTTTATTTCTTAATATGTCTCACAAGTTGTTTATTTATTTTTTCTAAATTCCATTATTTTATAAATAATCAAGTGAGTCATGAATTCTGGCCCACCCTGTACAAAGCAAGAAGTCTGGTGTTCTTGTTATGTTTCGACTCTCGAAGTAAAATATAGTTGGAATACGCTATAAAAAAAAACAAACAAACAAAAAAAACAAACAAAGAAGCCATGTGGTAGTTCTCACCCTTAGATGTCTCTCGATTGAACTGGGGGGGGGGGGTTCAAAGGAAAGAGAGGGGAACGTACAATAAATTACAGTGTGTGTCATGTGGGATCCTAAATGAAAATTTAGTGAACCGTAACCTTCAACACATACTACGACTGTATTAGGTATGAAGGTTGGTTGTAACTGTAATGGTGATAGTTGTCACTGCAGTGGTGATGATTTGTTGTAAGAATAGTGGTAATAGTTGTGACCCTATTGGTGATGGTTAGTCGTGATATTAGTTGTGTTAGTTTTTGTGATGTGTTAATGATGATTGTGTCTGTAGTGGTAATAGTTCTAACTATCATATTGATGATTAGTTGTGGCTATAATGAGAGAGCATAGTTGTGATTATAGTGATGATAATGGGTTGTGAGATAGGGATGATGGTGTGTTGTGAAACTTGTGTTTGTTTAAATTGTATATACTTCAGAATTTTTCTTCTTTTTTGCATATATTTTGTTTGAATCCCCAAGGAATGAAGTGCAAGTGATGTGTTTAAAACTGAACAAGTAAATTAACGTTATAAAATTGTTTTTTCCTTTTGGCACAAGGCCAGCAATTACACAGTGCATTACTGGTACTTTATTTTATCGACCCCATAAGGATGAAAGGCAAAGTTAACCTCGACGGGATTTGAACTCAGAATGTTATATAATACCGATACATCAGGAAAAAAAAGCGTAGCACGAGTGATAGAATGAAAGAACGTAAATATAAAGTAAGTAGAGATAAAGTTGTTACATGAAAAAAAAAGAAAAGAAAGTGTATGAGAGATAACATAGACGGCAAGAAATAGAGAGGGTGTGGGGGAGAAAAGAAAGTTGAAGAAAGAGAGATTGAGAAAACAGAGACGGGGAGAGATATTAATAAAACAGAGGCAGATTGAGAGGATGTGTCAGACAGAGGAAATTAAGAGAGAGAGAGGGAAGCAGGAGAGAAATGTGGAGAGGATGTGTAAGGAAATTAAGAGAGAGAGGGGAGCAACAGAGAAATATGGAGAAGATGTGTAAGGAAATTAAGAGAGAGAGGGGAGCAACAGAGAAATATGGAGTAGGAGAGAGAGGACCGAAGGAAGACAGGTGTAAGAAAGTAAAACAGAGAAAAGTGAAGAAAGATAGTAGTAGAATTAAAATGACGAGTTAAGATGTGGAGAGAGGCAGAAGGGTGTGAAGAGATAAAGAGTGGGACATGAAAGAATTCTTCTAGAAAAAGCGAATAGAATATATGAAATGGAATGAGAGACGAAGAAAGAGAAAGAAGGAAAGAATAAAAATGTAGGAGAAATACTAACGAATGAAACACAGGGAAAAGAAGATAAATAATCAAAACAGGAAGATAAAGAAAGAAGACAAAATGAAAGACAAAATATATATGAAGAATGCAGAAAAAAAATCAAGTTTAAAAACGTGCGCTACCCACTCCGACATACAAGTATAAGTATGACCAGATCAAAAAATCTAGAGCAAAACTCCAAATCAAAATACACGAACTTCGGCATTATATATATATATATATATATATATATATATATATATATATCTAGAGAGAGAGAGAGAGAGAGAGAGAGAGATATACGTATATACATATATGTGTGTGAGTTAAGAAACATTGTAGAGCATTACACATAAGTGGATTATATTTAACAAGTCATTAAACATACCAAATTGTAATGTTTATATAGAAGATCTGCTTTACCTGAGTTTGTTATTTTTACTTAAAGCATCAAAACACATTATATATATGAGTGTGTATGTTCATACGTATGTTTGTATGTGTGCATATACGTATATATATACAAATATATATATATATATATATATATATATATTATATATATATATATATATATATATATATATATATATATATATATATATATATAGGTCAGGAATAAACAAGACAAGCACAAAGATTTTCCGAAATGCAATGGGAAAGTCCATAGAAAAAGAATGTACACAATACGTTCATAGAGAAGATACTTTATTTCTATATGGCTAGAGCTGTTTCATTTGCTTGAAGTCATTTTCAAACGACTGAAACTTTCATTACCGAATAATTCATTTCTCTCTGAAATAATCATATATCAGCTCTCTCTCTCTCTCTCTCTCTCTCTCTCTCTCTCTCTCTCTCTCTCTCTCTCTCTCTCTCTCTCTCTCTATATATATATATATATATATATATATTATCGTTAAAACAGAAAAACAAAAGCAAAGCGAAGAGTGCAGTTATAAGTGTTAGTATTAGGTTCACGATTGAGAGTTGGGGTGGGGGATGACGTTTCGGGAATAAGCCCTTAATCAGGAGAAAAGTGACCAGGAAAAGTGTTCCGAGGATGTGAGGGGGAGTGGTGGAAAGACATTAAAAGGGGGGGATGGGAATCAGATTGGATGCAGTAAAAACCATTTAGACTATTACTGACGAGCGTACTCGATATTTGGGTTAATATATATATATAAAGTATATATATATGTGTGTATAGATATATATATATATATATATATATATATATATATATATATATATATATATATATATATATATATATATATATATATATACATATATATGTGCGTGTTTTTGTGCGGCGCGTGTGCATATATATATACATTTATATATGTACATGCGTGAGGTATGTGTACATACAAATTTGTGTGTGCCTTCAATCGTATGTATGCATGTAAGCATGTCCGTTTGTATGTATGCATAGCGTAGAAAATGTATCCATGTTTTACCATCATACATGAAACGAGGGAAGTACACACTTGCACATTCCCTCCTATACAAGCAAGACCCCATTGATATTAACAAATATATACAGATGCACAGAAACATAACGAAAACATACATTAACACACACGTAAAATATATTAATAATGAAATACGCATGTGAACTCACTTACACACATAGCCCGTACACATGAATATTTACAAACACACGAACCAATGCAAAATAAATAGATAAATAAATAGACAAATGATAGAAATAAATGATTGAAGCACTTCAATGCCCAAACATGAGAAAATATTTATATAGTATAAAGCAACGACAGGAACACCCATACACATACACAAATACACACACACCCAAACAAACAAACAAATAAAATCACATCCTTAAACACATACAAAATATATAATCACACAGGCACGTAAAATAAAAGGAAATAAAGTAAATAAGACAAAAGATGAAATATCCTTTGAAATGTGAACATCCGGTCGATTGAAGAAATATCGGGAAAATTTGAAATTTAGTCTGACAAATGTAAGTGACTATAACAATAGTTGATCACAACAAATAATATTGGGGAAATTCTGTTAGAGTGGGTAAAATTTAACAAATCCACATTTGTCCTCTTTTTCATCCTCCATGAAAATTTTAGCCGATTTTATTAACTAGTGTTTCTTGTGATCGACTCTTATTATACGTATTTGTGTTTGGACGACTACATTTCAAATTTCAAAAGAAATAGAAATTGAAGCACTTGAATGCTCAAACATGAGGAAGCATAGGTCAACGACAGAAACAGCCATGCACACGCGTATATAAAATACACACATCTA
>OZ024741.1:123757782-123767782 GCA_964016885.1 Eledone cirrhosa
CTGAGTAGTGATTCTTCAGTTAATGTCAGATAGTCCCACAAGTACTTTCACTCACTACGTACACGTTGCGCAACCGAATTTTACCTTCTTCTCCCTTCCTTTTTCTTAAGGTACAGTCCTGCAATATTTGCCCTTGGGTGTAAGTACCCATTGCATGTTAAGATTTAGATGTGCATCTATGAATTCCATCAAGAACTATCATAGATATTTAGTGATATATAATTATCAATCTTAATATATATATATATATATATATACATATATTGGCTTCTACAGGAATACTTCTCTATTAAACATTGTATATACTCTACAATGTATTGAATACCTTACTTGCTGTGGTTACCTCGATTGAACCCGGGATACACACACACACACACACACACACACACACACACACACACACACACACACACACACACACACACACACACACACACACACACACACACACACACACACACACACACACACACACACACACACACACACACACACACACACATATATATATATATATATATAAGATACTAGAATGAGCATCACAAAACTTTGGCATTGACAGCTATACAAACGACCAAATACTATGCCACAGTCCTGATATGGAATAAGGATCAGATATTGCAATAGCCTGTGTTTCATGGGCCATTAAACTAAAAAATACGCTGCAAAAAATCCTGAGACATATACATGTAGGGGATATAGATATTTAAAGAAGCATCTGTTATCTTAGGTCCTAAGTGAGATATCATCACAGTGAGAAAAACAAATGAAGTCAGTGTGTCAAAATCCATCATTTAGCAATGCTCAATTAAGTTAAAATGGCTATTGAAGTTACAGTTATACTGGTGTTGCTGCAGAATGGCCGCAGCCTATTGACTGAAACAGGTAAAAGAGCCCATAGTCATATATGGTATGTAGGTGCTTTTTTGTTTGATTATCTCTCAATGCTCTATTCAGCAATGCTTTCGTTTTATTTTGAACTCTGTTATTCCAAATTCCCGATCAATATATCTGTGTTTAGATTTAACCAATATTTGACAATTAAGAATCTGTTTGTTCTTGAACATACTTCAATAGCTGTCAGAATGTTTGTTTCGTTACATTATTCAAAAAACATGTTGTTTTGTATTGATTGTTCTATCTGTCCGAGACATCTATTGAATGTTTTACACTCTTTTCTCCGATCCGGACATATTTTTTGACAAAAAAAAAATCTATTTTCTTTATAATAATCCATACACGTAGTTTTTGACATTTTCCCCACGTAACTTGGGGAAAGCGATTTCATTTTTGAATATTTTTCTCTAGCATGGTCGTCATTGATTTCTGAGTAAACTTCAAATATTTCAATTAGTATTGAAAATATACAATATGAAAGAAGGAAATTGTTTAAGAATATTATAAGTTTTAATATAAGTGAATATTCTTTTACTTATTATACCGGGACCATGCTGTGCCACCGCATTAAATATGTATTCGTTCATATCCATGCCAGACTAGCACATATTTAGTCGATGTAATTATCACAGTGAGGCATGGACACACACGCTCATATATATATATATATATATATATATATATATATATATATATATATATATATATATATACACATACATACGTAGAGTCGCAATATACTCGTTTTAGTGAATGTATTACTTTTATCCGGGAATAAAGCTGTTTGTTGTAAAATTGCTGCAACTATTTACTTTTCAATCGTTGTTTTTTTGTATTCAACAAGAAATATTTAAATACCACCGACATTGTGTTTTTATGTATTTTTTGCACAAATCCCAATGGACTCGTTTTGCTATAAGATCATGCCAAATTTTATAACGTGTTTTTGATAATTGCTCATAGCTACTAGCAATATGCCACACAATCGTTTGGTTTATGACATACTCAGCAAAGTGTGGGTCAATTTTGTTCATCAATGTTAGCTTTCACCTAATGAGTTCTGAATGCTTATTCTTGTACGGCGGTAATAATAGTATCAGTGCTCTTTTAACCCAACCTGACCTAAACCAAAGCCAAGACCTAGGATTAGCAATGTCTTTAATGGAAGTTGAAAATTTGCCATAAAGAGATATTTCTTTCTATGCCTATTCTTTCTCCTCTGTAAAGGCTTTCTTGAATGCTTTCTCATATTCCCTTCTTGTTATAAGGTCTTCCTTCAGTACTTCTCTGAGTAGTGATTCTTCAGTTAATGTCAGATAGTCCCACAAGTACTTTCACTCACTACGTACACGTTGCGCAACCGAATTTTACCTTCTTCTCCCTTCCTTTTTCTTAAGGTACAGTCCTGCAATATTTGCCCTTGGGTGTAAGTACCCATTGCATGTTAAGATTTAGATGTGCATCTATGAATTCCATCAAGAACTATCATAGATATGTAGTGATATATAATTATCAATCTTAATATATATATATATATATATATACATATATTGGCTTCTACAGGAATACTTCTCTATTAAACATTGTATATACTCTACAATGTATTGAATACCTTACTTGCTGTGGTTACCTCGATTGAACCCGGGATACACACACACACACACACACACACACACACACACACACACACACACACACACATACACACACACACACACACACACACACACACACACACACACACACACACACACACACACACACACACACATATATATATATATATATATATAAGATACTAGAATGAGCATCACAAAACTTTGGCATTGACAGCTATACAAACGACCAAATACTATGCCACAGTCCTGATATGGAATAAGGATCAGATATTGCAATAGCCTGTGTTTCATGGGCCATTAAACTAAAAAATACGCTGCAAAAAATCCTGAGACATATACATGTAGGGGATATAGATATTTAAAGAAGCATCTGTTATCTTAGGTCCTAAGTGAGATATCATCACAGTGAGAAAAACAAATGAAGTCAGTGTGTCAAAATCCATCATTTAGCAATGCTCAATTAAGTTAAAATGGCTATTGAAGTTACAGTTATACTGGTGTTGCTGCAGAATGGCCGCAGCCTATTGACTGAAACAGGTAAAAGAGCCCATAGTCATATATGGTATGTAGGTGCTTTTTTGTTTGATTATCTCTCAATGCTCTATTCAGCAATGCTTTCGTTTTATTTTGAACTCTGTTATTCCAAATTCCCGATCAATATATCTGTGTTTAGATTTAACCAATATTTGACAATTAAGAATCTGTTTGTTCTTGAACATACTTCAATAGCTGTCAGAATGTTTGTTTCGTTACATTATTCAAAAAACATGTTGTTTTGTATTGATTGTTCTATCTGTCCGAGACATCTATTGAATGTTTTACACTCTTTTCTCCGATCCGGACATATTTTTTGACAAAAAAAAAATCATACACGTAGTTTTTGACATTTTCCCCACGTAACTTGGGGAAAGCGATTTCATTTTTGAATATTTTTCTCTAGCATGGTCGTCATTGATTTCTGAGTAAACTTCAAATATTTCAATTAGTATTGAAAATATACAATATGAAAGAAGGAAATTGTTTAAGAATATTATAAGTTTTAATATAAGTGAATATTCTTTTACTTATTATACCGGGACCATGCTGTGCCACCGCATTAAATATGTATTCGTTCATATCCATGCCAGACTAGCACATATTTAGTCGATGTAATTATCACAGTGAGGCATGGACACACACGCTCATATATATATATATATATATATATATATATATATATATATATATATATCCCTCATTCATAAGCTTGTTTTCCCCTTGTTCCATATGTCACTTTTTAACCTGTAATCCATCGTAAAATTCGATCCTGTAAATATCATGTCACACACACCACCAACACTACCTGGCACATCGCCATACTTCCACAACCATCAACATCACCCACATATATCATACCTCCCTAAACAATGCATGTGTGTGTGTCTGTGTGTAAGTATATTTGTACAACATTTATTATAATGTTCGATGTGTTTGTAAACAAACATCCCGAATTAAGCCGTACAGTGTCTAGCAACCATCGTTGCTCATTTGTTCAACACTGACAAAGGAACGTTGTACTAGTTTCAAGTTTATTAGCTATCGTCAGCAACGTATACCTTCCTGCCAGATTATTGAACGTCTGAAAGTATATACTTTCCTTATGCATATTAACGGCTGAGCAGCCTAATTTGCATATCGAGTGAGTTAATCGGCCGGGCACACCGAAAACGATAAACGGAAAAAATGAAACGAAATTTCATTTCTCACTCTTAGTACGACTGTTACTTAAATATAAGTATGTATACGTACATACATATATGTATACAGCCGTACGGTAGTATATATATATATATACATACATATATGCACAGATATATATATGTACGTATGGACTCACCGAACATTTATTATAATGCTCGGTGTGTTTGTAAACAAACATCCCGAATTAAGCCGTACAGTGTCTAGCATCCATCGTTGATCATTTATTCAACATTGACAAAGGAACGCTGTACTAGTTTCAAGCTTATTAGCTATCGTCAGCAACGTTTACCTTCCTGCCAGATGAATATATACATACTACTGTACGTCTGTATACATATATGTATGTACGTATACATACTTATATTTAAGTAACAGCCGTACTAAGAGTGAGAAATGAAATTTCGTTTCATTTTTTTCCGTTCATCGTTTTCGGTGCGCCCGGCCGATTAACTCACTCGATATGCAAATTAGGCTGCTCAGCCGTTAATATACATAATGAAAGTATATACTTTCAGACGTTCAATCATCTGGCAGGAAGGTATAACTTGCTGACGATAGCTAATAAGCTTGAAACTAGCACAGCGTTGCTTTGTCAGTGTTGAACAAATGAGCAACGATGGTTGCTAGACACTGTACGGCTTAATTCGGGATGTTTGTTTACAAACATACTGAGCATTATAATAAATGTTCGGTGAATCCATACGTACATATATATATATATATGTGTGTGCATGTATGTATATATATATACATACTACTGTACGTCTGTATACATATATGTATGTACGTGTACATACTTATACATATATATATATATATATATATATATATATATATATATATATATATATACACAATTGGATGCTTAGTAAAATCGAATCTTTGGCGGCGTGCAAGCAAATTCGACCTACGATATGAATGATTTAGCAAAGCACTCGACAGGGTAGGTCCTTAGAGTAATAACATACGTTTAAATAGCTTGAGAAATTGCACATTGTGGTAGGCAACATCTAACAGACAATACCAAAGTAACGAAATAACTAACAGGTTGAGATAAAATACACCTGGACAAATCAAATATTATATGTTTAAAGTGTTTCTATGAATTCGAAATCAAATATCAAACTTACGTAACTAGCAAGCTTGTGGTATTCATGATCGAACAGAGGATTCAATTCATCAACAGGTTTTCGTTCTACCAAAGAACGGGGCGAGATGCTAAATGTTGCCGCTAGCAGCAACAAATCGTATATTTAGTTGTCACGTGTTATTTCCAGCGAGGGAAATAACCCCCGGTTTTTGGCGGGTCATTCAAAATGTTAGAGAAAGGAAATATTATAATTTCCGCTAACTTTGAGAATAAGCTCTCGACAATATGTTATTAAACAAACACAAATAATTAACCAATCAACAGAATTGTCTAATTAAATTAATTAGTTAATTATTAAATCTCGGAGAAAATAATATAATTGGATGCTTAGAAAAATCGAATCTTTGGCGGTGTGCAAGCAAATTCGACCTACTATATGAATGAGTTAGCAAAGCACTCGACTAGGTAGGTCATTAGAGTAATAAGATACGTTTAAATAGCTTGACAAATTGAACATTGTGGTAGGCAAAATCTAACACACAATACCAAAGTAACGAAAGAACTAACAGGTTGAGAAAAAATACACCTGGACAAATCAAACTTTATACGTTTAAAGTGTTTCTATGAATCCGAAATCAAATATCAGACTTACGTAACTGGCAAGCTCGTGGTATTCATGATCGAACAGAGGATACAATACATCAACAGGTTTTCGTTCTACCAAAGAACGGGGCGATATATATATATGTATATATATATATATATATATATACACATAGATACATATACATATTTACATATACATATATACCTATACCTTTGTATCTATCTATCTATATATATATATATATATATATATATATATATATATATATATATATATATATATATATATATATATATATATATATATATATATATATATATATATTGTATATGCGTGTATATATATATACTGGGTTAGCGGTTCAATTTAAAAGTAGCCTCAACAATATGAATTATCTTTTCTGGAAAGATGGCATCCTCCATACAGTGTTGCTGGAATATCTTACTAAATTCAACACGACGGTCATATTCCCCTTCATTCGACCAGAGTACTCAATACTTAAGGTAAGTATTATATATATATATAGGAAAAGAATCAAGAATAGCTAGATCCGAACTGTTCGGATCTAGCTGTCGCAACGCCCGGAGCTCAGCCGTCGGGGTCCTGACTCTTTTCCTATTACCCACTTACTACCCTAAGTATTGAGTACTCTGGTTGAATGAAGAGGAAAATGACCGCCGCGTTGAATTTAGTCAGATATTCCAGCAACACTGTATGGAGGATGCCACATTTCCACAAAAGATAATTCATATTGAACCGCTAAGCCGACCGACATAATTCTAAGTACATGATGAGTGAAAATCCGTATCTAATCCTTGAGAAGCAAGACAACGCTATACGTATGGAGTGGAATTTGTGACTCAGGTCTGGTTGGACCCTCTGTTTTGAAGAAACGGACAAGAAATAATTATGTGGCAATGCTCAACACTGATTTACTTCCATGTTTTACGAAATGGTCATATGGTCGTGAGATCTGTTTCCAGCAAGGCGGTGCACCTCCTCATTACAGCATTGTTGCAAACACTTCCCACGCAGATAGAACGAACGCCCTTGTTCTATCGAGTATCCTCCTTGATCTCTTGATTTTATATCTCTTGAATGTTTTCCTTTGTGGTGTACAGCAGAATAAAATCTACGCCATCAGCTTAACATCTACACATCAGCTTAAATCAAGGAGAGTGAATTAATGTGCAAAGATCAATGTTGATCTGTCGACATGTATCGAGGTATATGTTATTCTATACTTGCTACAGCTTCAACATATACAGAGTAGCGGGTTCAACATTTCGAACACTGACATTAATAATAGTTTGTTAACTGCGATTGTTTGTTGTATTTAAAATTTCGTACTGCATGATCAGGAATTTAGTAAATATTATGATTTGGAATATAAATGAATGTGTAACTGCCTGCTTACTTATGACTCATCCTTTATATATATATATATATATGTCGGGTCACTCTTGAGTGCTACTGGTAACATGTAACCCAGTACAACATGTCGCATGGATGGGTCGTCGGCGACTAAACCGACAACCGCACCAAGTTGGTGAGGAGGGGAATTTTGGACACCCTGCAGGACAAAAAACAAAACTGGCAAAGGTCGGAAGATCTCATAAGAGTCAACGGCCATCCAAACGTGTGTAAATATGTATATACACATGTACATATATATGTATATGCGTGGGGACATAGAAATAGTCAGGCTGGACACACGATCACGCGGTTAAACCACTGGTATTGAAGGACTTCAGCCATTTGTCAGGGCATTCTTCTAGGAAGAGGCAACTCAGGAAACTGGGATAACTCCGATATAAAACCTGCGGCTCAGTAGTTACCGATGATCTTGATCTTTTCTTCTTTTCTGGTTATAGCTACTGTCGCTCAGAGAGTGGGATTGGCTCAGTGCACAGTCTTTCCTCACTTTAAAAAAATATCTTCATACACAGGCATTGCGCGATAGAATTAATTAATAATTATTAATACTGGTATATCGTGCAATGGGCATCATATAGTACTCAATACTTAGGGTAGTAAGTGGGTAACAGGAAAAGAGTCAGGACCCCGACGGCTGAGCTCCGGGCGTTGCGACAGCTAGCTCCGAACAGTTCGGATCTAGCTATTCTTGATTCTTTTCCTATATGTATAGCGATGAAATACCAATGATGGTTGGAAGATCACTGATGAAGGACTAACTTTATTCATATGTAACCCATTAGCAACCCCGCAGCACGTTTATTTCATATATATATATATATATGTGCGTGTGCGTGTGTGTGTGTGTGCGTGTGCGCGTGTGTGCGTGTGTGCGTGTGTGCGCGCGTGTGTGTGTGTGTGTGTGTGTGTGTGTGCATCCCAGGTTCAATCGGAGGTAACCACAGTAAGTAAGGTACTCAATAGATAGTAGAGTATAAATATTTAATATAAAAAGGGCTTCTACCGGAATAGAACTGTTTCATTCGAAGGAAATCATCAGGAAAGTATATATAATATGAATATATAACTAATGAATATATACATATATATATATATATATTCATTAGTTTTATATTGAATAATAATAATTGTTTCTACTTTAGGCACAAGGCCAGCAAATAACCAGTGCATTACTGGTATTTTATTTTATCGACCCCGTAAGGATGAAAGGCAAAGTGAACCTCCGCGGGATTTGAACTCAGATCGTAAAGGGACGTAACTATGCTGGAAACCATGGCGTCCGACCCTCTACCGATACTGCCAATCCAATGGTTTCTTATATAGGCACAAAGCCAGCAATTTTGGGTAAGGGGAATGTCGATTAAATCGACTCCAGTGCGTGACTGGTACGTTATTTTATCGACCCCGTAAGGATGAAAGGCAAAGTAAACCTCGGCGGAATTTGAACTCAGATTATAAAGGGTCGCAACTCTATGCTGGAAAGCATGGCGTCCGACCATGCACCGCCCTTTTATATCGAATAATAATAATAATATTCGAATCGTTTGTAAACAAATAGCCCCAGGGCGCTGTTTTTCAGATGACCGTCGCCATTGATTTATTCTTGTTACGACAGATTGAAACAATCGACATTAATATTGTTTCTGGGTCTTTGTCAATATTATATATCTGGCTTCTGTCATACACTAGAACTCCCCAAAATATATAGTATTCTCTAAATTATGTATAATTTGAAGGTGAAGATCTTCCATGAATGCATTTAGGTAATGTGTCTTTCGTCGAATCTGGTACACTGTTGTTATACATTCTCCATAAAAATGTATTCAATATTAGCTTCTCCTCTTTTGTATGTCGGAGATCTGTTACCTATTGGGGGGGATCCTGTATGTTGCAGTGATTCAGTATTGTATCCTCTGTTCTGTCCGTTTCTTCCTCATTCACTATCAAGCATTTTGGTTCATTCAAGCTCTTATGCACTGTTGGCTTTACATCACAAGTTGCTAAATGGTCCAGTGACCCTATATTTCTACTCCGTTTTCTATTTTGTCTTGTTAGAGGATTGTTCTCCATATTATGTGGACATGCTGCACACAAATACACCCACACTCATATTGCCATTATATATATATATATATACATATATACATATGGGCGTGTAAGGATCTATGTATGTAAGAGTGTGTCTGAGTGCGTGTGTTTCTTGATGTGTGTGTGTATACACCGACACAAACCGACAAATATTTTGGAGCTGTCAGAAAGTCATAGCTGTGACTCTCAATGAATAATTCATGTTTGTGTGCAAAAATATTGCTAGTCCTTTTCCTGCCAAGCATTACTATATTATTTGTATATATGTGTGTGATTTTGTCCTCCATTTTCACCTAGGTAATGATAAATATATATATATATATATATGTGTATGTGTGTGTGTGTGTGTGTGTGTGTACGCGTGTATGCGTGTGTATATAAATATATATATATATATATATATATATATGTATCTATATAGATATATAGATATATAGATATATATGTGTATATATGTATATATATATATATATGTATGTATGTATGTATGTATGTATGTATGTGCGCCTTGTGAGAGGAAAA
>OZ024741.1:123772782-123775282 GCA_964016885.1 Eledone cirrhosa
GAGACCCATCTTGACAACTCCCACTTGGAGGCCGAAGTAAGAGTGAGAAATTTCGCAACCATCCGTGCGGATCGTGTTGGCAGAAGGAAGGGTGGAACTGCCATTTTCTGCATGATTCCTTTACGGCAGATGGCAACACAACATTCTCTAATGGATACCGTGAATCAGTCACTGTGCACAATAAAGCCAATGACCTGACAGTAGTTGGGCTCTATAGGCCGCCACAAACACCCATAATCTGTTTCAAAGAATGCCTCAACAGTATTAAATGCTTTATCAAACAGTGCCATTCTAGCAACATACTTTTGATGGGAGACTTTAATCTACCCTGTGTTGATTGGTCTACATGTAGTTTGAAACCAAGCTCCACAGACTCAACCACTGACAAAGAGGCTGTCGAGTCACTTCTTGACTTCATGAATGAGCTTTTCTTGTCCCAACTTGTCCTTGCACCAACGAGGCATCAGAAGAACATTCTGGCTCTAGTGTTTAGTAACCACACTAACACTATACATAATATTACAGTGGAAAAAAGCATTCTCTCAGAGCATGACATGGTTTTTTGTAACCTTAGATTTCACCAGGCGAAAGCTAATCCCAAGCTCCTCTCTCCAGCCCACCTATTTGATAACATGGATCTCTAAAATACCAACTGGGATGCAATTATGAACGAACTATCACATGTCGACTGGTCTTTTACACACGCACACACTTCCACCAACATCAAAACATCTTGGCAGATCTTTGTAGACACTGTCACAAATATATGTACAAAATACACCCCACCAAAACCTGTGAAATAAACCAAGTGCAGTATCCCCCAAAACAGAAAAACAATTGTCAGAAAAATAAAAAGAAGAAACAAAAAAATTAACACACTAAAATACTGCCAACAGCAACACACACATCCAATGGCTATCACCCTGCTTCAGTCAAAAAAATATAACCTCCAGCAATGCATGATGACCATCATCAATAACCAAAGAATAGCTGAAGAGAGGTGGGCCATTGAGAAAATCAAACTCAACCCCAAAGTGTTCTTCTCATTCGCTAAAAAACACAAGGTCAACGTCTCCACTGTTGGCCCTCCTAGTTGATGAAAATGGTACACTCCAGGACAATGCCAAAACCACGGGCGAGATACTGCAGAAATAATACTGCACTGTTTTCATATATATATATATATATATATATATATGTGTGTGTGTGTGTGTCTGTGTATATATATATTTATTAAAATAACAGATTAAAGTCTAAGCAAAGAATCACTGCTTTCACCATTAACGGGATCTTCTGAAACTAACAAAGTCAATCTGTGAACGCAGAAGTAAATATTAAAAAAATAGTTGCAACCGGAGGAAGACAGGAAGACGATGCTTTGGTTCGTGGAAACGTTCCCTGGCAAAGAACGGGAAAAAACGAATATAATACGTCATTATTTGGAGCGGTGAAAAACAATTACACGCAAAGACAGAACCACGTTTATGGTATAAAAGAAGTCGTAGACTAATATTCTATTAGGTGGTTCATACAATCAGATATACGTACGAGGAAGTATACGTACTTTCACAAAACATACAGGTAATATATACTTACCTATACAAATAAGTAATGGTATAAACATAACATATACTTAGCTACCACATCAAGACGTAAAATATCCGCGTATAGAAACCATTATTTAAACCGCATGCATATTGTAAGATGAACTTTTTACTGTTTTTTTATAATTCGATATTTGTTTATTGTTTGCTATTGTGTCTTTGCTTCCTGTACAGAAGAACTTGTCGACTGCTACTGCCCCGTTTTTATTCTTTTTTCATACTTTTTTTCCATTTGAACAAACACGCCAGCATGTTCTTAAAAAAGAGGGATTGCTAGCTTAGCACCCCTTCACTATCACATGACACTGTAAGTAGAGCTTATTACTGTAATGTCCTATTTACACCAAAATCAGTGGGCTCGTATTTGACCTGTTCCGAAGAGGCTAATTTACCGCCGTTGAAGTTACGCTTAGCCAATTACGTAATGTTTAACAGTATCACCTAATTTCAAATCACGCGAGTCCATAATGAACTGTCGCCCCGTGTCGGATAGCAGAAAATAATGCATTAGACCGGGGCAAGAGAATCAAATTATCTACCTACAGGAATCGTTTTTCTCACTATTATATGTAATATCGTGCACACTGCATTTCTTTTGATGGTATCTTAACGATGCTGGCTTAATTAAATCACTGAGTGAATGAGAAAACGAACTAAAAAAATATATATATAATATATACATATACCACCTTCATCACCTTGACCGACCAGTCTGTCGGGCGCCAATCGGCGCCGCTGGTCACAGCACGTCGTGCTGTCTTAGCCATAAGATAACGGCATCCCACTGGCTGTGCGGGCAGGCCTTATACATACACACATATATATATATATATATATATATATATATATATATATATATATATATATATATATATATATATATATATATATATATT
>OZ024741.1:123782782-123785282 GCA_964016885.1 Eledone cirrhosa
ACTAAAGTATCTTTGATTTGTTTTGAAGGTCGATGTGTGTAAAAGATAAGCTGGGGAAAATCGTTTAAGTGCTTGCTACAATAGTTGGAAATATCCCGCCCTTTGCATCTTGTCAGAGTTTAGCATATTTCAATGTATGAAACGTGAACTACTGGTGAAGTCATAGGGGTGGCGACATGACAAATAGTGTGACTTGGGCACTTGAAAACTGGTTGATCTCACGCACACTCAAGATCTGAACACGACCGATTTCTTTCATTATATCGTTCATAGATAGAAAGGTTGTGATTATTAATCAATGTATTGTACACATACATATCTAAGAAAAACAAAACTCAATATTAGAATGAAAAGAAAAGGAATAAAAAAAGAAAAGAGAAAGGATGAAAATAGAAAAGAAAAAGGAGAAACAGAAAAGGAAATAAGGATCAAGCAACAGAAGAAAGGAAGTGGAAGAGGGGCAATCACTACACTCCAGTCTGAGTGATGTACCAGCCGCGCCCCGTAGACAAAGGCAAAATATTTAGCGCAGAGAATGGCCAGAAACACCGGCTACAAAACCCATCACACATCAAGGGTATCCCTTCTCAAGCGGACCGCCGTCTCTCCGACTTTACAGAGGAAATTAGCAGTGAAGGGACCAAGGACGCCAGAGATCTCGAAGGAGACTGGTACAAAGAGAAAGCGGTATTTGACTATATTCCTCTCCTCCGCGCTGCAGGCAGCGGATCACGGGTTTGTGGCAGAAGCGAGAAGGTTGGAGTAAAAGAAAGAGTCGCTGCACGTGGCAGAGAAGAGATTGAGAGAGAGGAAGCTAGGAAGTGGAGGACTCAAAACCAGAACTTGATTGGTACATCTTCGAAAGGATGAAGAGCAAAGTTGACTTCGATTGGTTTTGAACTCAGTGAGACAAAGAGCATGAATTAACACAGAAAATATATCTGACGTTTTAATGATTCTGACAAATTGCCGCCTTTTACTATCTTTAGGGACACAAACGATTAGGATGTAGTCTGGGTTAGATCAAAATTAAACTCGGATACCATGAATGCGATACTTTTATCATATATACGCCTGTTTTATCTCTAGTATTTGATCAAAGTAAAGAGACAACAATCTAAGTATATTAATAGGTCGATCGTGTTTCAGCAATACGCTCTTATTTTTTCAAAGCACCGTAATATTTTATAGCTGTGTATACTTCTCCGCTTCCTTCGTATATAATGCACGCATAAACAAATACGCACACACTTATGTGCGAAAAGGGAGATTCATATTTCCAATTCTACTCACACACATAGATATATATTATACATTTATATATATATATATATATATATATATATATATATATATATATATATAATACTATTTATAGTTATGTATATAGTATAAACAACTATAAACAGGAAGATCAGTAATTTCCCATTACCTTATTACCAGTAAGAGAAATAGCTCAATGTATGAACATCAGTTGTTTTACAGAGCAGGAAAATAAATAAATTATACAATTATCAAAGTTGTGTTCAAATCATTTAATAACTGACAATCGTTTCCCCAAACTCTCATTTGGATTCATCGGAGCATTATCAATGTTTGTACATGTAATTAACCTCCTATTCAACTGAACAATAATATATATATATATATATATTGATGTTTCGAGCAACAGTTTCGTATTTACAGGGTGGAATGTATAGAAGACAGTGATTACACAATTTATTCGGTGGTTTATACGATGATGCACTACCTACTACTTCCCATTGCAGTGTTAATGGTCTATTCTTAGTTTGCATAGAGTGTACGTAGCTAGATAAAGAAGTCGAGTTGGCTAGATTGTGTTTCTTGAAAGAGTGGAGGTGCGAGTTGTATCACGTCTTGAAGCTGTTCGAAGTAGAGCCGATATATGTTTTAGAAGAGTTGTTTGCGTTGACGGTGCATGAGTAGACGATGTGTTTGGTTAAGCAATTATTACCTAAGGCGCAAGTTCTATTAGTTCTACAGTTACATTTATTGTGGGTGTTAGCTTGCCGGTTCCTATGTAGAGAAGAATTCTGGTTGCTAGGGATAGCACTATGGTAAAGATGTCTATCATTCGTATTGTTATTGATTTCATTAGTGCTATTATCATTATTACTATTATTACAACTATTGTTTACAGGTACTAAGTTTAACTCCTGTTGTGTTTTAATTAGTTGGAAATAACTATTAATCTTCCTTTTATTACTACTAGCTATATGGTATGCTATGTTAGGTGTGGTGGAGTACGATATTTTAATTTAGTTGTTTTCTAAGACTAAGAAGAAAGCCTTGGGCAAGTTGGTAGAGACGTTTAGACTGAAAGGCGGATTGAATAATGTATTAGTTCTCCTTTTATTTTTGTTTATAGTATTGTTTTTTTAGGTATTTATATCCCTGTTTATATTATTATTGTGGTGTTTACTTTGGTGAGAGTTAAGTTTGGTATTAATCTTCGTCCTAGAGTTATAGTGTTTTTACT
>OZ024741.1:123790282-123795282 GCA_964016885.1 Eledone cirrhosa
CTTCTGGAGTTCGCAACCGATTTTCACAAAACTTGACACATGGGCTACGTTTGTCATACAGATGAATGTTAACTCTGAGAATTGGCACATATTGAGTCGGGGACCCCTGGGGGCAGGAAAACCCTTTTGGAAAAAGCCGATGATTTTGTAAAAGTATAGTTTTCGAAGCAGCACTGAAGTATTGACATAAATGTTATACACAACTGCTATTTAATACCCGAGCAAGGCCGGGTGCCTCTGCTAGTATATATATAAAATATATGTGGGAGCATATGTGTATTGGATAAACTTGGAAACCTATATTTTTTCTACATTTGGCTCATGGCCTGAAATTTGGAGGTGAGGAAAGTAGATTGAATCGAAACGTGTCTGTTACTGGTACATTTTTTTATCGACTCCGAAAGTTTGAAAAGCATATACATATATGTATATATTCATATATATATATATATATATATATATATATATATATATATATATATATAAAGTTTGTTGCAGGCTAAAATAACGAATCAGATGCTTGTGAACACATTTCTGAGGAGTTTCCGATTCCAGAGTCAGGATCGAATATTAATCGATCGTTCCTCAAGCTGATCGACAGTGAAACATATGTAATATAAGAATATGCAAATGATGCAATACTGATTCTTTGTTCCCTTTTAATATTGTATATATATATATATATATATATATATATATATATATATATATATATATATATATATATAATATTATTCAAAATATTAATAAATAAAAAATATTCTCATAACCGAAATATATATTTTATTATACATATTTCAAAGGTACAATGGTGTTTCAGTACGATTTCATAAGATAAAATATGAGAGATTGGATATGCGACATACCGCTAAGGTTTTGATTATTCAATAGATATATAATATGTGCCTTATATACATATGTAATTAATACTATGTGATTCTAAAACGATATATTTGTATGTGTTTGTATGAGTGTATGTGCGAGTGTATGTGTGAGTGAGAGTTAATTTACACTGCAGAGATCAAATATATATTTCCTTTGGATGTTGATAAAAAAAATGCCTTCATTCAAAAAAATTCCTCTCATACAGATATTCCATTAGAATATAGTTGGACTTGTTCTCTTTAATACATGTTTCTCCCACGGTCAAATCTATGTTGGTTGCTCACGAGTTGGAAGGAGCAACAATGTATTAATTTGCACACTGACAAAAAATTACACAATAAATAATCGTTTATACTTAGATTGACAGATTTTCATTTCTAAATTCTATTATCATTACAATTTTGATATATTTTAAATGAAATATATATATTATGAGAAAAAAATATATATCTTCAAATTTATTGTTTACTAATCTGAATAAAAACAGCAGTAACCCGGGTAACGCCGGATAATTCAACTAGTATATATATATATATATATATATATATATATATATATATATATATATATATATATATATATGTATATATATATACACATAGATATACATATATATACATATATAGATATATACATATAGATATATATGTATATATATGCATATATATATATCTATTTCTGTGTGCGCGTATGTGAGTGCGTTTAAGAGTGTGTGAAGGTAGTTCTCAGAACATAAACATTCTTCCAGCATCCTGTCAGATGTAATGATAAGTCTTCACGTTTTATCAAAAAGATATCTGAGAGAAACCGACTGATTTTGACATTCCATCAAGGAATTTCTCTTTTCGAAATACGTCACTGTCTATTTCTTTCTTTCTTTCTACCATCCATACAGTGTTTGTTATTTTCTATTCTCTCTGTCTCTCCCAGCCCTCTCTGTTTCTCATATATCTATACATATGTGTGAATGTTTATGTATATATAATTATTTTATTCAAGATTATTCGGTTTGCATCCATCAATCAAGATGGAAGACAAGTTACACCTAACCAGTAATATATTTTTAATACAGGTGCTGACAACATTGCTGTTGTTATTACTGTTGTTGTTGCTGCCTTTCCGTTGTTGGTGCAGTGACTGCTGCTAACGGTGTTACTGCCACTATTTTTGATAATGTCACATTATGTGTTCTATTAAATCATCCTCTATGATGCCGGTAAAAATGTTCTGTAGATGTACCAATAAAGTGATGAACTAACAGAATTTTGGTTCGTATATATATATATATATATATATATATATATATGTGTGTGTGTGTGTGTGTGTGTGTGTGTGTGTGTAGCGTTTCCGAGAATGACGAAATAAGATAATAACATACTAAAGATACATATTTCCTATATTGAAGCTAGATTTGTGTCTTTTATTCAGTTGATGAATCTTCGAGTACACAGGTCAAATTCTAGAGTATCAGGAGATATTATCTTGGCATAAAGAAAGTTCGTTTGTGCATGCGTGTGTCGGAAATATTACTAATTTGGATAGAATATATTACTGATTACACTCGATATCACTAACCACGCACCCTCGCCCTTTTAATCCATATTTATGTATTTATTGCTGTGACCTCCGCTTCATCCATCTATCGATCTCACTTGTTTTTGTTATTCCTGGTCAGACTGACGTCTTACCACTTTCTTGGATTAACTATTCCCCTCCTCCTCTCTTTCTCTCCTTTCTCTCTCTCTATCCCTCACTCATCCCCTCTCTTTTTCCTCCTCTCTCTCTCTCTGACCCCTTACCACTTCCGTTTATTATGTCTCTCTTTCTCTCTTTAAGCCTTTCGCACCGAGAACAGACATGTTCTCTCGCTCGCAGTTAATATGGCCCCTGGAATTAAACCCAACTGCCTTTTATTCACTTCGTCCTCTCTCTCCCCTCGGTATCAGTATGTTGTTTTCTTTTTTCCTATCTTTTCTTTCTTTCTCTCTCTTCACAATCGTCTCTTTTTCGTCTTTCCTTTCCCTCATAACTTGTGATAATAGGTGTTGGGCGCGTTACGAATAGATGTATTGTCTATAATGCGCTGAAACATCGGTGACCCGTAGTAGACAACTAATATCTTGTTAATGTTCCCTTTTCCAATACTCGTTATCAGTAACCACGCAGGTACGTCCCTCTCATCCATATATATATAGAGAGATATATAGATATATAGATATATAAGAGACACCTAAATCTCTTATATATCGAGTCCCACATCATAGCACAACCTGATATCAGTTTGACAATCGCCACCGACTAATGTGAGAAACTTCTCCAGGAACGTTAACCAGGAATCGCTAAAATTCTTCCCACCAAAGTTAAGAAAGAACTTACTAGATATACCAAATCATAATATTATGAAATTAAAACAAATTGTTTAGAACTACAAGTGAAGTCATTCTTTTCCTTTTTGTAAATATACCTAACTGTACCAAGGATTTGACATTTTACAATATATATATATAATAAAGTATATATCCCTACACGCAAAAAGCGTCCAGGGACACATGTATTGTCCAACCATATGCCAATGTGGTTCAATGGCAGGTTAATAAATTAACGAGCCAGAACATATATAATCAAGGTTTAGCAAATAAGAAAAAGTTACAAAATAAATTTCAAAAAATTCACTGTACAGTGAGTACAGTGAATTTGCTTTGCCTTTTCCTAGCTCATACTTAGTCGAGAGGGGGTTTGGCGTTGTTTCCAGACTGCATAGTAAGGCTCGCAACCGCTACAATGTGATTGCACGTGGAGATCTCCGGCTACAGCTCACGAAAATCCAGCCTGACGTCAAAGAGTTAGCTAAACTCCATGAAGCTCAAGGGTCCCATTGATACGAGGTCAATGTAATTCAATTTTTTATTTGTAGTTGCAGTGTGACTGGACTGGAAACCATCTACCACAATTCACTTACTCATTTGTTGTATATATTTTACCGTTTACTAATGAATATACCCTCTTACGTGGTCATGAAAACCCTCTTGCGTGGTATCTAAGCTCACAAAGCGGAGGGGACATCATGTTAGATATCAACATTTATTCTGTCCGTTTCATTAAAGGGAAAATTGGAAAGCTTTGAAATAATACAATTGCAACTTTCTTCTAGATAAGAGCACTCTTTGGATAGACAGAGTTGCTCTTGTATAAATGTTCAAAATAGCTGGTATCATCTAGTGGGAATATAACACATTCAACTGGTCCTTATTCATAAAAAAGAACATTTATGTTCCATTTTTTGAAATTTATATACTTCCTTTCAAGGAATGTATTTATACTTTCAACTGCCTGCAATGGTATCTTTGGAATATCGTTAATCAATTGTTTAGTAATCTACTGATATCAAAATCAGTAGTATATTGAAAAATGGAAAAAAAAGGGTAGGGGGCGTTTCGTGATTTAGAAGGGGAAAAGGGGGCGTTTGGCCGAAATGGGTTGAAAACCCTTGGTTTAGATCACAAATAATAATATTGGAAACACATCCAACAAAAATAACAAAAAATGACAACAACAATGATAAAAATGAAAACAACAAAAATAACTGTAGCGAAAATAACAATAGCGATAAAATTGAAAAATACAATAACAATGAAAAGAACGACAAGAGCAACAACAGCAATAACAATAACAATATCAGCAGCAGCACAAACAGCAACAACTAGTCAGGTAGGCAAGAAACAAGCAAATAATGCGAGCACTACCAACCAAATCTAGTCAGTGCCATTAAAATTTATTTTTCAAAAATCATATTTTCTGAAAAAGGCGTACAACAAGCAAGAGCGCTGGGGGAAGAGCAACAGAGATCAACTACAGAAAGCATTAGGTTCCGTGTGGAACAGAAAATCTTTCATACAAAGGGTCTGGGGTTTAGGCACCGTGGAGATGAGAAGAGCAAAAAAAAGAGCAAAATCTAAAGGATCCTTGTGCAACAGTCACGGTAGGCATCGGTAGTCACGGTAGGCATCGAGGAAAACTCGAAAATCCTCGAAGTCTACCAGACAACAAAATGGGTTGAAGTTAAATTCCTCATCCAAACGACAGAAATGAAGTATAGATGCCATTCTCAAGCAAAT
>OZ024741.1:123805282-123807782 GCA_964016885.1 Eledone cirrhosa
AGCAACACATAACCCAGTAACACATGGATGCGAAACGATTTCCTTAACCCGTCCTATTTGCGCTTATTTGTTTTGTAAGAGTGAAAACACCCAGTCACTTCAATATTCCCACAGTATTCGTGATGTGTCCAAGTCAGAGGATATTTGGTTGGGTCACGTGAATAAGAGTTTTTTTTTTTTTTTTTTTTTTGTAATTCCAGAAACAAGCAGTAACTCCACACAGTGCGTATAGAGTATATCCTGGTATTTTGAATCGTCATTGAATGTAAAACTTGTTTTTAAACTCCGCATATTTGCATAATTTGAAGTGTTATATTTAAATAATTCTCACCCCGATGGCCACAATAGGACCACTACCTAACACTAGCAAATAAGGAACAGCTATTGACCACAAGCTAACTATATAAAACTATAGAACAGCTGTTCACCACCAGCTAACTATAGCCACTATAGAACAGCTATTGACCACAAGCTAACTATCTAAAACTATAGAATAGCTGTTGACCACCAGCTAACTATAGCCACAGCAGAACAGCGGTTGACCACCAACTAACTATAGCCACTCTAACCAATATGCTACTTATTTACCAACAGCACCAAGACATCTCAATTTTACAGTATATCTCGAGTTACACATTGTAAACAACATTTGCTTTCTTTACGAACAAATATCCGAAACAAATTTGACAAACAATTAGACGTGAACACTGAATAGTGACACACGTGTGTGATTTACACACCTTTTCTTCTTCCGCTCCTTCTTCTTGACCCATTTGTCGTGTAAGTAGAGTCCTCAAACGTGCCTTCCAGTGAGCGGGCCCTGTGAGAACCAACCGTCTCTAATGGATCCGACTGGATCCCCCAAGCGAAACCAACAACATAAACTTCATTTTAAACAGAATTCTATTAGCCAGTTTAGCTGAGAAAGATTCTACCAGTTTCTGTAAGTATGTTTCACTTAACATTTACTTTAACTGTTTAACATTCAAAACCACTATCGGTATCCATATATACGAGGGTGAGCAGAAACAGTCATAAGCTGACTATGAAGGAGTGATGCTAGAGCTGTGAAATCTTGCATGAATTAATTTCAACTCTTCGGATCATATAAACTGGGTGTACCAAAAATGTATACACATAGGCTGTCTATTCGAATAAATATTGCGTGTCCAGGTAATGAAAGTATGTATATATTTTTGGAGGACACGTATTTATTCATTCATAATCCGTGCAAATTCATATGTGGTGTCTTATTTTCTGGAGGTGTTGATTCTTTAAAATTCCGTCAAATCTCACTCAGAATATAGTCCATCTTCTACATAACAATGAAGGAATACATAATGATTGCTGGGGATAAATTCAGACATAAAATAAATGTAAGTTGAATGGTATTGCTGAAATATTATTCAGCATACTTCTGTCCAATTGGCGCGAAACCAAACTGACAATAAAGACAACTTTTTCTAGCAAGTATACGTCGCAAGGTTGAAAGGATGTTAACATCTGATATAAAGCATCATTTACTGACTTAACCCAAATTATAAAAAAAATTTGTTTCGGCATGAAATAATCTTGAGGTGATACACTCAGATTTTTTTTTTTAAAACTTACATATATGTGTTCCATAGTTGTTTCCATATAACTATAACGCTATAATAAATCTATCTAACAATGTTAGAAATAGCAATATAATCGCTTCTAATAAACACATTCTCATGCGAGATATACGTAAATTATATAGATTAAGGTGTTCCGATTACAGAGACGTCAGATGTCTATGTCATGTAAGAGAAAGCGGACTTTATAATGAGCAAATATTGTAAGCTATAATAAAAAAAAATAGTGATAAATTATGAACAAATTAAATGATTTTAAGCAAAATTTAGCATTAACTTATCATCATGATATCATCAAAGAAAAGCAATTATCACTTTGAATATCCTTTGCAAATATGCACAGTGGAACAGTCTGTATTTATTACTTGCGGTTCGAATGCATCGTAAGCATACCGGGCCTGAGAGACACCGCCAAAATGTAAACTATGATGTAAAATCTGAAACAATGGCAGCCAGTGAGGTTGACCTGATGTACTTTATAGATACCTGGCATCATTATTCACAGAGTGGGATTGGTCCAGTGCAACGTCTTTCTTTCACTTAAAAGCACTTCAATCGCAGGCATCACTTATCTAAATATTTTTCATACGTGTTGCGTGACCGTAGTTGAGAAAAAAGCCTTTTTACCTTTCTCACTGCAGCTAATGCAAAGAGGATTATAAGTCCTTGGTGGTATGAGAGTCATGTTCTTGTCACCCATGTGTGAGAATAAAAGATCAAGTAATGATAATTCTTGAAATCATATATATATATATATATATATATATATATATATATATAAATCTTATTTTCTGAAAGAAATTATTGAACAAGTGAAATTCAAAAATAGACTCAGTACTTGATTTCGTACATCACAGACACACACACACACACACACACACACA
>OZ024741.1:123812782-123835282 GCA_964016885.1 Eledone cirrhosa
GAGCATGCGTTCCATGATGGTGAGTTTTTCCTTGGGGAAAGGCACGACGGTCAGGCGGTAGTAGATGACGGACGCTATGTAAGCGTTCGTCACCTCCGCCCAACCTTTCAGTGATAGTTTGCACTTGGCCCACTTCTGGGTCAGCGCAAACACCCTGCTCGTCACCTCGCCCCAATTCTTCTCCACCTCGAGGTCCGGTCCGAACCAAACCCCGAGCAGCTTCACCGGGCCCTCCGTCCACCGCCCGACGACACCGTCTAACGGCATCGGTTTGCCCCTCCATGTTCCGAGTTGCAAACCGACTGACTTGTCCCGGTTCAGCCTAGCCCCCGTCAGCCTTTCGTATTCCTCCAGTAGGGTGGCGATCGCCCCGATTTCCGAGGCGTCCGCCACCATTACTGTTACGTCGTCGGCATAGGCCGAGACCGCTTTGTGCAATCCCGGTTCCAGGGGTATGCCCCGCAGCAACTCCAACTTCCGCAGCAGTGGCTCGAGAGTCAATACGTACAGAAGGGAGGAGAGGACCCCCCCCCCCCTGTCTGATGGACCGGGTGATTGAAACGGCTCCGAGAGGTAGCCGTTTACTTTAATCCTAGAGTAGATGTTGCCACTGTGCATGGCAGAAACCAGCCCCTGAAAACGGGTCCGAAGCCCGCCGCCGCTAGCACCGCATCCAGGTAACCATGGTCGACCCTATCGAACGCCTTAGATTGATCCAAGTTGATCAGGGCCCCACCAAAGCCAGGTTCCTTGCCAACCCTCTCTATGATGTATCGCATGAGGTGGAGGTTGTCGTGAACGGACCTGGACGGGATAGCGCATGTCTGCGCGTCTCCCACCAAACCACCCACCACAAGCGCCAACCTCTTCGCCAACACCTTGGCCAAAATCTGTAACTCTGCATTCAGCAGAGTTATGGGCCTAAAGTTACTTAAGTCGTTCCCCTTGCTCTCGTCCTTCCTCACTAGCGTGACCACGCCCTTGGTCACACGACAGGGAATTCTCCCGTTCTGTTGCCAGTTGCAATTGACAGCCTCGAGGAGTTCGGAGAACAAGACCGGCATAGCTAAATAAAGTTCGTATGGTAGACCATCGAGACCCGGAGATTTGCGTCTGCTGCATTGGCTGAGCGCTTCCCCGATTTCAGTGGCTGTGATTGGCCTTTCGCAGCACTCCGCTTCGCCGCTCGAAAGACGCGGTAGACCGTCGAGGTATGGACCGAAGTCCACATCCCCGTCCGGCCCCCCGCCCCCTCCAAACAGTCGAGCAAAGTGCCTTTGAAAGGCCTCACACATCCGCTCAGGTTCAGGGATCACCCGTCGATCCTGGTCTCGCAAAGACCGAATGGTGGATTTAATCCCACTCTTGGCTTCTGTCACGCGGGCCTAGCTAACAGCTTTGGTTCCCTCGTTTCCTAAAGCACGTATTTTACTTCGGTCAACGCAGCCTTCGTGCTTCGCGTCAAAGAACTGGCTCAACGCCGTTCTCGCCGCTAACACTCTGGCCACGTCTCCGCTCCTAATCGCCTCTTCTAGTTTATCTGTTAACTCCCTTTCCTTCCTATTTCTATTCGCCGCTAGTTCCTTACTGTAACCTAGCGAACTTACTCTAATCTCTCTCTTTAGAGATACCCACCACCTGCTGTTGACGATCGCTCCCGTCAACCGCATCTTAACTAAGCTACTAATCCGGTTCCTGTAATCTTTCTTTGCCGGCAAGGACAAGTTCATCTTCCAGTAACCGGGACCCTGTCTATGCGTTCTATCAAGGTTGACCACGCAGGTCACTAATTTGTGATCTGAATAGCCAACCATGATCAATTCTGGACAACTAAATACGTCCCTATCCTTACTCCTAACCCAAAACCTATCTAGGTACGATCTAGATTGTCCACTGCGGTTTGCCCAGGTCCAGGTTGGCGCAGTTGGACAATCTAGTCGAAATCTATCGACCAGGTCGAATCGATCGAGTAACCCCTTGAGGTTGCTACACCCCCTCTATCGGGACATGCCCCTGCATAGTCCCAACGCGCATCTAGGATTCCATTCCAGTCCCCCACTAAAAGCAGGGAACGCGACGTTCCTAGAAAAGTCTCCAGACGCTGGAAGAAGTCGGCTCTTTCAGCCCCGAAGGGGGCATAAAGACCGACCAGTCTGAAAGCCCCGCCTTCACCGCCTCCGACGTCCAGCACCAGTAATCGACCCCCCGGGTCCGAGTGAACAATCTGTACGTCGAGAGCCAGACGTTTATCCAGCAGTATGGCAACTCCCCCCCCCCCCCCCGCCTCCGGGTTGACAGAGAGATGCGTGCATCTCAAAGTCATCGAAGGCGGGAGCCAGCTGTCGCACGCTGCTGATCCGACTCTCGCAAACAACCATCACATCTATACTTCGTGACCTGAGGTCACTTAGAAGCTTTGCTTGCTTCCAAGCTGAGCCCAGGCCATGCGCGTTCAAACAGCCAACTCTCAATTGATCTATTTTGGTGTTGAAAGTGAAGAAAGAAAAGCACCTACCTCTCCGGGTTGTGTAATTTCCATGGCATCAGGTGTGTTGGGTGGAGGGATGTTTTGTGGTGGTGTGGGGGTACCCGAGTGTGGTGGGGTTGGGGTATTTGGAGTTGTGTCAGGGAGAGGGGTGGTTATGGGGAAATCTTTCAAGAGGACGCGATTTAACGGTTTTAAACAGGGGGGGCTCACGTCCTGTCTAAATTGTTCTTTTAAGGAACGATAAAGGTCCAGAGGGACTTTTATCATTTTTAAATGGGTGAAGTTCTCTGTTGAGATAAAGTTTGGCCCTTCGGTCTGCACCAAAGGGCTATTGTTTATTAATTTAAACAGTTTTTTGTTTTCTTTATTTATATATGTGTATTGCAACGTCTTTTTTTGTGATGCTGTCAATGTTTCGGAAAGGGGAGGCGCAGATTTAATTTTGTTTGTTGAGGGTGGGGTGTTTTTGATTGGAGTTGGTGTTTGTGTGTGGGTTATTTGTGGTGTGCTGGGTGTGTGCTTTCTTTTTTTACCTTTAACTTGTCTGAAGGCTTCTCCTCCTTCTTCTTCAGAAGTTGGGGGAAACTCTTCAGCGCTAGGTGGGAGGGACGTGGTGTCTGGTTGTTTTTTTTTGCGGGAGGGGTAGATTTGTTGCTGCTTTGTTTGTTATTTGTTTGGAATGCGTTTTGTGGTGGTGGTGGTGGTGGTGATGTTTGTGTCGTGCTTGTGGTTGGTGATGGTGGTGTTTGTGTTGTGGTTGGTGATGGTGGTGGTGATTTTTGTGTCGTGCTTGTGTTTGGTGCTGGTGGTGGTGATGTTTGTGTTGTGCTTGTGGTTGGTGGTGTCTGTATTTTGTTTGCTGTGTGTGGTATTAGTGTATTTTTGGAGGTGGATGGTGTTGGTGTACTGTTTGTGGTGGGTGTGGGCAATAGTCCTTTTTGGGGGATACGTTTCGGGCAGTTAGCCTTAACGTGTCCCCTTTCCGTGCATAAATAGCATGCTGGTCTTCTCCCCTCTACAATTATATCTATTGGGGTGAGGTCATCCAGCCAGAAGCGATCCGGGATATGTGCCACTCTTTCGGGCCTCATTTGGACTAGTAGGTCGAGGCCCATTCCCAGGAACGCATCTCCAGATGCGTTCCCCATTGACAGCACTGTGTCCTCGCCCATGTCTATGAAGCCAGCAATAGCCCACCAAAAGTACATTGTGGGCAGCATTGTTTGTACTTTGACTCTCTGTGTTCTTCTACCCATGTAGGAGGGATAGAAGCTGTATGTTGTTGATGAGAGTGGGCTTAGGGAAAGCTTCTGCGCCGTTTCCTTGTCTTTTGTTAAGACCGAAATGCTGCCATAGAGTCGGTCCTTTCGTATGAAGAGAATATTCTTCATATAGTCTTTTAGGACCAACTCTATCTCCATTTGGCTGGGCTGTGCTGGCTTTCTCGTTTGGTTTAATATTGTTCTGATGAGAACTGTGCTCTCTGTTCTCGCTTTCTTGAATTCGGGGGGGGGGGGGGGGGGGAGTTAATGGAAAACATTCCGTTCTCCCCCAAGACTATGTGTTTTTTTGCTTCGGCCAGTTTTTCTCTGGCGGCAGTTAAGTCTATTGGTGTATATGTTATGGACTGTTTTGTTTTCTGGGCGAAAGTTGCCTTGTTGTTATTTGTGTTCTTATTTTCTGTTTCTTTGTTTTCCGTTTGCTCATTTTCCGTAACATTCGTTTTTTCATTTTCCTTGTTTGTTTCGTTGTCTAGTTTTGTTGTATCACTTTCTTTTTGTTCTTCAGACTTGGGGGGCGTGGCAGAGCTAATGGCAGACATGTCTGCCATCTTTTCCGCCATGCTGCCGAGAAAGAGATTTTACAGCAAAATAGATATTTATTTTACCCCCTAAAAAGGGGGTAAATGTAAAAATGTTTCCCTAAATAACAGGGGTAGGTGTTTCAAATGTGTTGCACTGAAAAAATTCTCTGGTACTTACTACTATAGTAAGGGTAAATTCCGATGGAATAGCGGAGCCGATGTGAAGCGTGTCTTACTCTATCAAGATAGATATATAGATAGATAGATAACTAGAGAGATTTCGAAGCGTTTGTAAATGCACAATGAACACATATGCACATATATATATATATGTATATATATATATTCTCAGTCTAATAAACATATAACATACATATCAGACACATACATGTCAAGAATAGAAGTATGGTTATATCTTACTTTTTAGGGATTATGTCAAAGGAAAAATTGAAAACATTACCTATGTTTATGTGCATGTGTACATATGTGTAGGGGTATAGGCGTGTGTGAGTGTTCACATGCGCGTTTGTATGTGTAAGAGGTATGTATGAACGTATGAATATATTTTCATGCGTCTGTTATATGTGTCTGTTTGCTTGCACGAATTCGTCTTTGTATATGTGTCTTTGTGTGCGTGAATGGGTGTATTTGTATGTGTTGTTGTTATTGTCTGTGTATGTATATGTACCAAATTATATACATGAGAAGCAGTCAGACATTTTCCGAACTAAAGCTAAATATTAATTACTCTAGTACTCAATATTAAGTACTCTAGTACTCTAGTACTAATTAAGAAATTTTATAAAAATCGTTTGTATTCGGCTATCAAGTCTTGAGAATGTTAAAACAGATTCCTGCGGGTCTTTCGAATTCCATGGGGATCTAGAAAGTAAGCTTTTTGAAAGCCATCCATATTTCCTGATTTTGTGGTTGAATTTTGTCTACACATCATTTTGGCTTGGTATCGAAATTAACATAATAGTAATTATGCATGTATATATGTAAAGTATGTATTCATACATACAAATATATATCTAAGCCTGCCTGTTTGCGTTTCTTTTATTGGTTTAAAAAATTAGAAAACTTTCAAGCTGGGAAATTGCTTTGGTTTCTTGATACCAGTACGTATTAGCTTTTAACCCTGTTACATAATTTACGGACCCACCTCTATTTGACACGCAAAGATACGAAACAAACACTGGCATACATATAAGTGCAAACAAATAGGGTCAAATGGATACACCAACAGACGTACAAACATACAAACATACATACATGCGTGCATACATATATATATATATATTTACATACACAATCATACATACATACACATGTGCATACACACATATATACAAACACATACACACACATATATACGTACACATACATACATACATACATACATACATACATACATACATACATACATACATACATACATACATACATACATACATATATACATACACCTACATCTGCAAGTTCTGCCTACGGAATTCAAATCAAGACAGTGCTCCACATGAGGCTATAGTGGACAACACTTAGCAAAGCAAACTCTTTAACCACATATCAATGCGTTCATCAATGAAGATACATATATGTATATATGGACCTTTTTTTTCTCCTTTATAAACCTGTCTATAATTTGTAATCCTGAAGAAGCGCTCTAGCCCGACACGTCGAAGTGTCTTTCCTCTTTCCAATATATAAGCGTGAAACTAATAAGAATTTTCGTACCTCTATTGTGTCCTTGAACTATATATAAACGGAATAACGAAACCAAATTTCATTTTTCAATCTTAGTACGGCTGTTAATTAAATATAAGTATGTATACGTACATACATATATGTATACAGACGTACAGTAGTATGTATATATATATATACATACATGCACACATATATATATATGTACGTATGGATTCACCGAACATTTATTATAATGGTCGGTGTGTTTGTAAACAAACATCGCGAATTAAGCCGTACAGTGTCTAGCAACCATCGTTCCTCATTTGTTCAACACTGACACAGGAAGGCTGTACTAGTTTCAAGCTTATTAGCTATCGTCAGCAACGTATACCCTCCTGCCAGATGGTTGAACGTCTAAAAGTATATACTCTCCTTATGCATATTAACGGATGTGCAGGAAGGTATACGTTGCTCACAATAGCTAATAAGCTTGAAACTAGTACAGCGTTCCAGTGTCAGTTTTGAACAAATGAGCAACGATCGTTGCGAGACACTGTACGGCTTAATTCGGGATGTTTATTTACAAACACACCGAGCATTATAATAAATGTTCGGTGAATCCATACGTACATATATATATGTGTGCATGTATGTATATATATATACATACTACTGTACGTCTGTATGTACGTATACATACTTATATTTAAGTAACAGCCGTAGTAGGAGTGAGAAATGAAATTTCGTTTCATTTATTCCGTTTATCGTTTTCAGTACCCCGGCCGATTAACTCACTCGATATGCAAATTAGGCTGCTCAGCCGTTACTATGCATAAGGAAAGTATATACTTTCAGACGTTCAACCATCTGGCAGGAAGGTATACGTTGCTGACGATAGCTAATAAGGTTGAAACTAGTACATCGTTCCTGTGTCAGTGTTGAACAAAAAGTTGACGTTGTTGCCTAAACACTGTACAGCGTAATTCGGGCTGTTTGTTTGTTTACAAAAGAACAAACCGAGCATTACAATAAATGTTCGGTAAACCGATACGTGCATATATATATGTGTGCATGTATGTATATATATACCTACTACTGTACGTCTGTATACATATATGTATGTACGTATACATACATACTTATATATAAGTATATATATATATATATATATATATATATATAAATATATATATATATATGCAATGTGTTAAATACTAATGTTTTATTAACAAAGATGAACGCAGAAACGAGAGCATTGGAATGCCATTCATGAAAGACTGCAACTTCAAGCCATTTAGTAAAGTATAAGGATACATGACTGCTCTTCCACCCATATGTACGCCAAAACATTCGTAGACACGTACGCACAAATACACACGCATATATAAGTGTGATATTCACTGTATGTGCGGGTTGATATGTGAGTGTGGATGTATGTCTCTTATCGTAAGTGCGTTTGTGAGTGTCTATGATCATATGTTTAAGCGTGAGTATACATGTTTATGTCTGACTGTGAGTATATGAGGGAGTGAGAACAAAGTTTCATGTTAAAAATGTAAATCTAAAATACATACGTATGCACCCGCGCACACATATAAGCATATATATATACATATATATATATATATATATATATACGGTTTCCTAATTCGTTGATCAGCTTGGAGCTGTTAACGGTAGATCAGATTAAAAGGCGCCTGACACACAACATGCCAAGGGATTAGCATCTTCAATAGATTATTAGTTGTTGCTTCAAAGCCATTTTTTCTATTCAATAATATTCGCAAATATAAATTGGTACATGCTCTAGATATTGTGCTATTCATGTTTAATGCTTGAGTCTGGCACGTTAGACACGCTCTAAAGACTAATAATTATATGATAGAAACTAAGCAATACGTCAGTTGTAGCCTGACTACGACAGGTGTCCTTATTTGAGCCGGTTTTTTGTTTCTTGACAGAAAGTGTTAGAATACGATTTTGAAGGATGTGTTCTACTTAGTAAACACATATCTGTGATGAGGTTGCTGCTGTACTCAGTCCTCGAATTCAGGAATCGATTTCTCGTAAGACAGTGAAACAATCCTATCGGCGTTTCTACTCCTTCCACCGCAACACAAGAGCTACTCAGGGCCACCCAATATGAAAAATATATGGAAGGCACTCCGTTGTTTTTTATGACGAGTGTTCCTGTTGATCCGATCAACAGAACAACATGCTCGTGAAATTAATGTGAAAGTGGCTGAGTATTCCATTCCACAAACACGTGTACCTTTAACGTTCTACCTGTAATTCAAAGGACCAGCCTTGTCACTTTGGAACTCCCTGATATATTATATATATATATATATATATATATATATATATATATATATATATATATATATATATATATATATATATATATATATGTATGTATATATATATATATATATATATATATATATATATATATATATAGAGAGAGAGAGAGAGAGAGAGAGAGATACATATAGATATAGATAGATAGATACATATAGATATAGATATAGATATAGATATATAGATAAAAATAAATATACACGGGTGTGTATGATTGTGTATAGAAGATTATATTAATAAAAGGGATACCAACTTTGTCTGATTTACTCGTTTATTTACGATCCTTTAAAATTGTAATGATATTATAATGAAATAGTATGGTAGAATATTAAATGTTAAGTGTTAATTTAACAAGTACTTTCATGCTTTCGCAATTTTCAGGTTCATATTCTCTGGTGACAGTCAAGTTTGCAATTTTCAATTCTGTAAATCAACAAGTAAATCAGACAACGTTGTAATTCCTTTTATATATATATATATATATATATATATATATATATATATATATATATATATATATATATAGTATTTTCCATTGTGTTGTAATATGAATATTACACACAGTAGATGGACAGCTCACGTAGAGTTTGCTTGACGGTTCCAGTTGTAGTTTCAAAAGTAATCCGGAGAAAATAGAAGGATTTAACTGGATACAGTTCAGTTAAAAGGAATTTATTGTCACGTGTTTCAATAACAGTTACATAACCTGAAAACAGCTGCCACCTACAAAGTATTAATTATGCAGACACTCAATATTTCAATGTTATTATCAACTATCATTTCATCAGAATAATTTTATTGAGAACCTGTATATATATATATATATATATATATATATATATATATATATATATATATATATAGAGAGAGAGAGAGAGAGAGAGAGAGAGAGAGAGAGAGAGAGAGAGAGAGAGGGAGAGAGAGAGGGGGAGAGAGAGGGAGGGAGAGAGAGACATATGGTTGGTTAAAAAACTTTAGACATATCTGAAATTTAGTGGTCTCAACATGTTTGTGGTCCCTGAAAACTACGTTTAGCATTCATGTATATCTGCTCAACCATTTGCAGGTCAATTTCCCGAGGATTTTGTTCCGTTGTTCGAACAGATTGGTCAGGCATTGTCACAAGCCACAAAGTTTTACTACACACAGACACACATAGTAATACACATCGATATTATGTAAGTTCTTTTTAAAGCTGACCGATAGTGTATATTTGCATTCGTCATTTATGTTTGTTTGCCTTTCTACCTTACGGGGATCGATAAAATAAAGTACAAGTCATGCACTGGGGTCGATTTAATCGACTTTCCCCTCCCTCAAAATTGCTGGCCTTGTGCATATATAAGAAACCATTATTTATAGTTATTTACTTATATATATATATATATATATTGTGATTGTCTTATATCTCTCTCTCTCACTCCTCCCCTTTCTCTCTCTCTCTCCCTCCTCCCCTTTCTCTCTCTATATATATATGTATTTATATATATGTATATATATTTTCTTTCTATCCTACGTTATTTTTAATTATGCTTGTCTCTCTTCTGTCTCTGATCATTTTCTATATTTTTTCTTCTCTTTATATATATATTTTTTCTCTGTAATCATTTCTCCTTTTTCCTCTTTTTTCTATTTCTCTTTTTCTTTTTCCTTTTTTTTCTTTTTCCTTTCCTTTCTTTCCTCTTCTTCCTTCTTTTCCTTCTATATGTTTATTATTAATATTATTATTGATGATGTAATTTAAATTTGTAAATTTGCCGATTACATATATTTGCAATTAACAGTTTCTGAGGATCTGATCGAGCTAACATTGTATTTAAAATTGAGTGGCAATGCTTCTAGTGTTCAGCAATTTTTAGACATCTTTATCAGTGAAACAATTGTTACACTGTAAATAAATCCTCTTTGTACTGTTGACCATGTTATTCTCCACTTTTTCAATTTATTACTCCAAGATAAACTTACATAGGAATACAAGTGAAATCATAAATTTGTCATCTACATAAACCTCTTGTTGAGTTAAACAACGCCGTACGCTAAAACTATCCATAATAAGAAGTATCCACAACCTCTAACTGGATTACCTACAACAATATTTTGTTATCCTTTATATACATATATATATATATATATATATATATATATATATATATATATATATATATATATATATATATATATATATATATATATATATATATATCAAGTAATGGAAAAAGATGAGTATTGACGTACATGTACGTCAATACTCATCTTTTTCCATTTCTCCGAGGGTTCTTAACCCCAACTATCAGGCAAAATGATTTCTTTAATTTCTTTAGTCAAAATACGGCGACAGCTTACATTTCTAATAATTTCAAACCCACTCGCTGTTTCGAAAATATTCTTACTTGATATATATATATATGTATATATGCTAAATGATTTCTATAATTTCTTTAGTCAAAATACGGCGATATACCTACATACTTTGCTCCTATTTTCATGGGGATATTCTTATTTTTATATTGTATGTGTATATATATTTATATATATATACATATATGTGTATAACTTTATAACTCCATATATAAATAGTTGAGCTCTTTTTCTTGTCCATTATCCATATCACAATGGAAAAACAATACTTGGGAACTTCTTTAAAGAATATACCATTACCTTCTAAGGATGATTTCTGACTTCTTATGATACAAAAAACCAACCAATTTATCAGAAGAGTCAGATGGAGGGCCTACCACTTCGATAAAAAAACAAAATATACTGATAGGAAATATTTGTATGATTTCACTACATATACAAATCCACCACACAACTCCTTACTTGAAAACTTTGAGAAAGACCTTTTTAATTTAATCAAACACCTCAAATTTAAGAGGTATACATCTAATTTTCAAAAGGATCTTCATTCTACCCTATTGAACGTAAAAAAATAAAAAAAAATCCATATCCACTCGGACAAAACTGGAAATCTTTATCACATGGATATTGAAAATTACAATGTGTTCATATATAAAGAACTCAGAAAAAAATTATAGAAAAACAAACAATGAGTCACTTACCAACATCAACAACAAAACACACAGCATAGTGAATAGACTTAATATTGAAGATAGAACTGAACCTTCGGCATTGAAAAGACCACACTTCAACCTGAAAGATCATAAATCTATCTTTAACTCTAATCCTTCTATAAGGCTTATATGCCCTTCCAAATCTGATATTGGAATAATTAGTAAAAATATGTTAGATAGAGTCATCCTACAACTAAGAAAATATGTTAATTTACCACTCTGGGAAAACACATCCCCGGGTAATTAACTGGTTTAATAATATTAGAAATAAATCCTCTGCTTCATTTCTACAATTTGATATAGATAATTATTATTCTTCTATATCACCTATACACCTGAACAAAGCCTTGATATTTGCTAAAAATAGATCTAACTTAACTTTGGATGACATTAATATTATTACACATGCTAGACTAACACTATTGGAATTTCAGAATGAACCAGAAACACATATATTCGATATTACTATGGGCTCAAGCGATTCTGCCCAAATTACTGATCCTCTTTCTTCTGTTTTACATAAATGCTTCCTTTCCCCACCTTAAAGGTGGTTTATATCGTGACGACTGTCTTCTTCTTTCCAATAACCTTAGCCTCTCAGAGATAGAAAAAAATAAAAAGCTTATTAGAACTTTCCTTAAAGACTATTATAGTCTAGATATTACATTTGAAAACACAAGTAAAGTAGTTAATTTCCTAGATATAACATTAGACTTATCTACGGGTATCTACCAACCTTACCATAAACCCAACCAAAATTTACACTACATACACTCACAATCTAATCACCCTAAATCTATCCTTAAAAACCTTGCATATAATATATCACTTAGAATTTCTAACCTTTCGTCTAACCAAGTTGTATTTGATAAAAATGCGACCTTTTATAATGAAGCTCTAGCTAGAAGTGGCCACAAAAATAGATTAGTGTATATACCTTCTACCAATAACACTACAAACATACAACCTAATATTACCAACAAACACCAAATGAAACATACACACCTAAATGCCACTCACAATATACTGCAAAACACCAACAGAAAACCAAATTTCTCTAACTCTTCTAATATACAGTATAGTAACTCTCAAAAAACTACTCATCCTACAACTCTAATAAATGTTAATAATAAAACTCCTAATAAACAAGCTAAAAGACCTAAATCAATAAATCTAACTAAAAATGTGTGTGGTGAGGTCATTAACAATAATTCTCTTAATAAACATCAGGATGCATCCTATAAAAACAATAAACAACATCGAAACCGTAATAGACGAGTTACTTGGTATAATGCTCCATTTAATTTACAAATTAAGGATAATATAGCTAAAAAATTCTTTAATATCCTAGAGAAAAACTTCCCGCCAAACCACAAATACCATCAAATCTTAAATAGATCAACGGTTAAATTCTCCTACTCAACAACCAAAAACATAAAACAAAATATAAGTGCCTATAATGCATATAAATGTAAAAAAAAACCATGAGTATACCACCAGTACATCAAACTAACCATAATATCTCCTCAGATACAGGATTCACGAAAAGTTGTAACTGTAGAAACAAGGCAAACTGTCCATTAAAAGGAAATTGCCTTGTTAATAACATAGTATATAAATGTAAAGTTAACACTAAGGACTCAATTTATTCATATATAGGAGCTACCTCTAACAAATTTAAGGTAATATTTAATACCCACAAACATAGTTTTAAAAATGCCGCACTAGCTAATACAACATCTCTAGCTGAAATAATTAATAGTTTTAGAAAGCGGAATATAGATTATGACCTGACCTGGAGTGTGCTCAAAAGGGCCACCCCTTATCAAAATAGTAGATATGAATGTAGATTATGTTCCCTGGAACTTTTTGAAATAATGAAATCTAAGGATATCCTATTAAATAAGCGACAGGAATTAATAATATCGTGTAATCATAAACTGAGAAAAACCTTTAAATATTATAAACCTAATTAATATACACTTTAGAAATTAATATATACAATATTTTTAATTTAGTTAACCTATAATTAATATTCTACTACTGATGAACTACATAACTTTGCTTTCCTTCTTACATCTATCATTTCCTAAAACTGATACCATTAAGTAAACATATATAATGCTTTAACTTCAGGTTATGACTCTATGTTCCTTGAAATCTATATATATGTATTATTTCTCACTAATAAATTTAATTCCCCCCCCCCCAATAATTATATGTATATGTAAGTGTGTATGTGTGTATATATGTATATGTATGTATGTATATATGCATGTATATGTATATATATGTATATATATATATGTGTATATATATATATATATATATATATATATATATATATATATATATATATATGTGTGTGTGTGTATATGTGTGTGTGTATGTGTATATATATGTATATATGTATATATATAAGTATAATTTTATCAATATAGATATACCCATCAATTAAATTAATTTATATTCTTTTCATAGATGTATTTTTTTCACTAACATTCTTATCGTAAAACTTTAGTCACCTTAGATATTTGTATTGGCATTACTATTTTATAACAGCAACTGCTTGTATACCTTTTACTGACCACCTGCCCTATTTTCACCCCTAAAATAAGCTTCAATTGCTACTATTTTACCATTTGGCCAATTATTAACTTTCTATTGGTTAAATCTAAACCTCTTACCAAACAGACAGAATATATTAGATCTTTGTTGGTTTTATTCAATGAACAAATATAATTATTTCTGAGGTCAGCATAAGACCTATTTCTTCCCTAAAATAATCCTTCATTCATAATATTCTTTTCCATCCAAAACTGAAATCTACCTTCCTCTACCCATAATTTAAGGTTCTTCTACTACTATATTACTATCTTGACCCTCACTATCTCTCTATTGGTCAATTGAAAACCTGTTCCCAAACAGACATATTGTATTGAATCTTTGTTTTTTTCAATAAACAAATATCATTATTTCTGAAGACAGCATATATATGTGTAGGTATGTATATTCCCTCTGATAGTTTGTATAAATATTGTACATAGATCTATAGTATATGCATACCAACTCTAACACATATATATCCTAGAAACGATCGTAAAATGATGAATTTTTTTTAATATAAGGAACTGTTTCTTTGTTTATTCATTATTGTATTAATTTATATATATATGTATATATATATATATATATATATAAGTTGTAATAAAATGAAAACGAAATTTCATTTCTCACTCTTAGTACGGCACTTACTATTTATATATATATACACCTCTTGAATAATTTACTGAGATGGATTATATTGAACATAGATCAATGTGACATATATGTTGTACTGAAAATCTACTTTTTTTTTATAAGAGAGATATGTATTATATCATTGGGCTGTGGCATTACATAATTGTCAGGCCGTGAATAAAAAAAAAATCTGTATTTGTTGTATGTTTCAGATTTTTACGTTTGCGTATTCAACTTTACCTTTCATCGTCAGGACTCTGTAAAATATAGTAGTAGGCAAGTACTGAGGCCGATTCTATGAGATTTTGGCTGGACTTGTGCCTAAATTCGAAACCTATTATTACATTTGCATGTCGTTCGCTGTATTCCTTATTTCAGAGACACCTATATGGAAATAAGGTATGAATTTCGTAGCCAATGTGGTGAGTGTGAAATATGGTAACTGTATATATTTAATATATACAACGTGTTTGATATTATAAACCTTGTAATATAAGGAATGTAAACAATAAATCTGAAACTATCGTTTTGTAACGGGCACAATCTGAAATTCAGTAAAAGAATAATGTCTTTTTGCGGGTGGGTGTGCTTGTTTTATCTTTAAACGTGTGTGGAACATTCGCGTAAATTGTGTATTAATTTCTCCCTTCTGACAAATTTATAAATCGGATAATTATGTGAGGTTCTCTCTCTCTCTCTCTCTCTCTCTCTCTCTCTCTCTCTCTCTCTCTCTCTCTCTCTCTCTCTCTCTCTCTCTCTCTCTCTCTCTCTCTCTCTCTCTCTCTCTCTCTCTCTCGTGTGGCCGAGTGGTTAGAGAATTGGATTCCTAATCGTGAGGTTGTGAGTTCGATTCCCGGACCGGGCGATGCGTTATGTCCTTGAGCAAGACACTTTATTTCACGTTGCTCCTTCTACCTGGAGTTGCGCCCGATAGAGAGTACTAGCAATTGGAAAGACCAACGGAAACATTGTTTCCTCGGTCCGATTTGACGAAAGTCGATCGACTGTCGATATATAGTATATATAAATATATATATATATAAAAACAAATAACGAAACGAAATTAAATTTCGTTTCGTTTGTAACTCACTTTTGTATGACTGACGCTTAAACAATTAAGTTAAAGATGTACATCCATATATGTATACTGAAATACTAGTATGCATATGAATACACACACGTATACATATGTAGATGTACCAAGTTTTTTCACTGGTCACTTTACTGTGAGTGGCCAGCTATTCCGTATGTAAACACACAGACAAACCGGTTTTTAGAGTCATACTGGTTTTTGAGGAAACACCTTTCCTCTATTCTCCAGAAAGCCAGACAAGGAATATTGAACTAGTTTCGTTGTTGTTACAACTCATCAGCAATATTTACCTATCTTCCGGCCTCTCTAGAGAATCGTAAAAGCACATAGCGTTATATGCTTTTTCTATGAAAATTAGTAGTGGGCAGACTAATTTGCATAGAGTGTGAGTAAGTACCGGTTCAACGGAGACGATAAAAACAAATAACGAAACGAAATTAAATTTCGTTTCGTTTGTAACTCACTTTTGTATGACTGACGCTTAAACAATTAAGTTAAAGATGTACATCCATATATGTATACTGAAATACTAGTATGCATATGAATACACACACGTATACATATGTAGATGTACCAAGTTTTTTCACTGGTCACTTTACTGTGAGTGGCCAGCTATTCCGTATGTAAACACACAGACAAACCGGTTTTTAGAGTCATACTGGTTTTTGAGGAAACACCTTTCCTCTATTCTCCAGAAAGCCAGACAAGGAATATTGAACTAGTTTCGTTGTTGTTACAACTCATCAGCAATATTTACCTATCTTCCGGCCTCTCTAGAGAATCGTAAAAGCACATAGCGTTATATGCTTTTTCTATGAAAATTAGTAGTGGGCAGACTAATTTGCATAGAGTGTGAGTAAGTACCGGTTCAACGGAGACGATAAAAACAAATAACGAAACGAAATTAAATTTCGTTTCGTTTGTAACTCACTTTTGTATGACTGACGCTTAAACAATTAAGTTAAAGATGTACATCCATATATGTATACTGAAATACTAGTATGCATATGAATACACACACGTATACATATGTAGATGTACCAAGTTTTTTCACTGGTCACTTTACTGTGAGTGGCCAGCTATTCCGTATGTAAACACACAGACAAACCGGTTTTTAGAGTCATACTGGTTTTTGAGGAAACACCTTTCCTCTATTCTCCAGAAAGCCAGACAAGGAATATTGAACTAGTTTCGTTGTTGTTACAACTCATCAGCAATATTTACCTATCTTCCGGCCTCTCTAGAGAATCGTAAAAGCACATAGCGTTATATGCTTTTTCTATGAAAATTAGTAGTGGGCAGACTAATTTGCATAGAGTGTGAGTAAGTACCGGTTCAACGGAGACGATAAAAACAAATAACGAAACGAAATTAAATTTCGTTTCGTTTGTAACTCACTTTTGTATGACTGACGCTTAAACAATTAAGTTAAAGATGTACATCCATATATGTATACTGAAATACTAGTATGCATATGAATACACACACGTATACATATGTAGATGTACCAAGTTTTTTCACTGGTCACTTTACTGTGAGTGGCCAGCTATTCCGTATGTAAACACACAGACAAACCGGTTTTTAGAGTCATACTGGTTTTTGAGGAAACACCTTTCCTCTATTCTCCAGAAAGCCAGACAAGGAATATTGAACTAGTTTCGTTGTTGTTACAACTCATCAGCAATATTTACCTATCTTCCGGCCTCTCTAGAGAATCGTAAAAGCACATAGCGTTATATGCTTTTTCTATGAAAATTAGTAGTGGGCAGACTAATTTGCATAGAGTGTGAGTAAGTACCGGTTCAACGGAGACGATAAAAACAAATAACGAAACGAAATTAAATTTCGTTTCGTTTGTAACTCACTTTTGTATGACTGACGCTTAAACAATTAAGTTAAAGATGTACATCCATATATGTATACTGAAATACTAGTATGCATATGAATACACACACGTATACATATGTAGATGTACCAAGTTTTTTCACTGGTCACTTTACTGTGAGTGGCCAGCTATTCCGTATGTAAACACACAGACAAACCGGTTTTTAGAGTCATACTGGTTTTTGAGGAAACACCTTTCCTCTATTCTCCAGAAAGCCAGACAAGGAATATTGAACTAGTTTCGTTGTTGTTACAACTCATCAGCAATATTTACCTATCTTCCGGCCTCTCTAGAGAATCGTAAAAGCACATAGCGTTATATGCTTTTTCTATGAAAATTAGTAGTGGGCAGACTAATTTGCATAGAGTGTGAGTAAGTACCGGTTCAACGGAGACGATAAAAACAAATAACGAAACGAAATTAAATTTCGTTTCGTTTGTAACTCACTTTTGTATGACTGACGCTTAAACAATTAAGTTAAAGATGTACATCCATATATGTATACTGAAATACTAGTATGCATATGAATACACACACGTATACATATGTAGATGTACCAAGTTTTTTCACTGGTCACTTTACTGTGAGTGGCCAGCTATTCCGTATGTAAACACACAGACAAACCGGTTTTTAGAGTCATACTGGTTTTTGAGGAAACACCTTTCCTCTATTCTCCAGAAAGCCAGACAAGGAATATTGAACTAGTTTCGTTGTTGTTACAACTCATCAGCAATATTTACCTATCTTCCGGCCTCTCTAGAGAATCGTAAAAGCACATAGCGTTATATGCTTTTTCTATGAAAATTAGTAGTGGGCAGACTAATTTGCATAGAGTGTGAGTAAGTACCGGTTCAACGGAGACGATAAAAACAAATAACGAAACGAAATTAAATTTCGTTTCGTTTGTAACTCACTTTTGTATGACTGACGCTTAAACAATTAAGTTAAAGATGTACATCCATATATGTATACTGAAATACTAGTATGCATATGAATACACACACGTATACATATGTAGATGTACCAAGTTTTTTCACTGGTCACTTTACTGTGAGTGGCCAGCTATTCCGTATGTAAACACACAGACAAACCGGTTTTTAGAGTCATACTGGTTTTTGAGGAAACACCTTTCCTCTATTCTCCAGAAAGCCAGACAAGGAATATTGAACTAGTTTCGTTGTTGTTACAACTCATCAGCAATATTTACCTATCTTCCGGCCTCTCTAGAGAATCGTAAAAGCACATAGCGTTATATGCTTTTTCTATGAAAATTAGTAGTGGGCAGACTAATTTGCATAGAGTGTGAGTAAGTACCGGTTCAACGGAGACGATAAAAACAAATAACGAAACGAAATTAAATTTCGTTTCGTTTGTAACTCACTTTTGTATGACTGACGCTTAAACAATTAAGTTAAAGATGTACATCCATATATGTATACTGAAATACTAGTATGCATATGAATACACACACGTATACATATGTAGATGTACCAAGTTTTTTCACTGGTCACTTTACTGTGAGTGGCCAGCTATTCCGTATGTAAACACACAGACAAACCGGTTTTTAGAGTCATACTGGTTTTTGAGGAAACACCTTTCCTCTATTCTCCAGAAAGCCAGACAAGGAATATTGAACTAGTTTCGTTGTTGTTACAACTCATCAGCAATATTTACCTATCTTCCGGCCTCTCTAGAGAATCGTAAAAGCACATAGCGTTATATGCTTTTTCTATGAAAATTAGTAGTGGGCAGACTAATTTGCATAGAGTGTGAGTAAGTACCGGTTCAACGGAGACGATAAAAACAAATAACGAAACGAAATTAAATTTCGTTTCGTTTGTAACTCACTTTTGTATGACTGACGCTTAAACAATTAAGTTAAAGATGTACATCCATATATGTATACTGAAATACTAGTATGCATATGAATACACACACGTATACATATGTAGATGTACCAAGTTTTTTCACTGGTCACTTTACTGTGAGTGGCCAGCTATTCCGTATGTAAACACACAGACAAACCGGTTTTTAGAGTCATACTGGTTTTTGAGGAAACACCTTTCCTCTATTCTCCAGAAAGCCAGACAAGGAATATTGAACTAGTTTCGTTGTTGTTACAACTCATCAGCAATATTTACCTATCTTCCGGCCTCTCTAGAGAATCGTAAAAGCACATAGCGTTATATGCTTTTTCTATGAAAATTAGTAGTGGGCAGACTAATTTGCATAGAGTGTGAGTAAGTACCGGTTCAACGGAGACGATAAAAACAAATAACGAAACGAAATTAAATTTCGTTTCGTTTGTAACTCACTTTTGTATGACTGACGCTTAAACAATTAAGTTAAAGATGTACATCCATATATGTATACTGAAATACTAGTATGCATATGAATACACACACGTATACATATGTAGATGTACCAAGTTTTTTCACTGGTCACTTTACTGTGAGTGGCCAGCTATTCCGTATGTAAACACACAGACAAACCGGTTTTTAGAGTCATACTGGTTTTTGAGGAAACACCTTTCCTCTATTCTCCAGAAAGCCAGACAAGGAATATTGAACTAGTTTCGTTGTTGTTACAACTCATCAGCAATATTTACCTATCTTCCGGCCTCTCTAGAGAATCGTAAAAGCACATAGCGTTATATGCTTTTTCTATGAAAATTAGTAGTGGGCAGACTAATTTGCATAGAGTGTGAGTAAGTACCGGTTCAACGGAGACGATAAAAACAAATAACGAAACGAAATTAAATTTCGTTTCGTTTGTAACTCACTTTTGTATGACTGACGCTTAAACAATTAAGTTAAAGCATATAACGCTATGTGCTTTTACGATTCTCTAGAGAGGCCGGAAGATAGGTAAATATTGCTGATGAGTTGTAACAACAACGAAACTAGTTCAATATTCCTTGTCTGGCTTTCTGGAGAATAGAGGAAAGGTGTTTCCTCAAAAACCAGTATGACTCTAAAAACCGGTTTGTCTGTGTGTTTACATACGGAATAGCTGGCCACTCACAGTAAAGTGACCAGTGAAAAAACTTGGTACATCTACATATGTATACGTGTGTGTATTCATATGCATACTAGTATTTCAGTATACATATATGGATGTACATCTTTAACTTAATTGTTTAAGCGTCAGTCATACAAAAGTGAGTTACAAACGAAACGAAATTTAATTTCGTTTCGTTATTTTTTTTTATCGTCTCCGTTGAACCGGTACTTACTCACACTCTATGCAAATTAGTCTGCCCACTACTAATTTTCATAGAAAAAGCATATAACGCTATGTGCTTTTACGATTCTCTAGAGAGGCCGGAAGATAGGTAAATATTGCTGATGAGTTGTAACAACAACGAAACTAGTTCAATATTCCTTGTCTGGCTTTCAGGAGAATAGAGGAAAGGTGTTTCCTCAAAAACCAGTATGACTCTAAAAACCGGTTTGTCTGTGTGTTTACATACGGAATAGCTGGCCACTCACAGTAAAGTGACCAGTGAAAAAACTTGGTACATCTACATATGTATACGTGTGTGTATTCATATGCATACTAGTATTTCAGTATACATATATGGATGTACATCTTTAACTTAATTGTTTAAGCGTCAGTCATACAAAAGTGAGTTACAAACGAAACGAAATTTAATTTCGTTTCGTTATTTGTTTTTATCGTCTCCGTTGAACCGGTACTTACTCACACTCTATGCAAATTAGTCTGCCCACTACTAATTTTCATAGAAAAAGCATATAACGCTATGTGCTTTTACGATTCTCTAGAGAGGCCGGAAGATAGGTAAATATTGCTGATGAGTTGTAACAACAACGAAACTAGTTCAATATTCCTTGTCTGGCTTTCTGGAGAATAGAGGAAAGGTGTTTCCTCAAAAACCAGTATGACTCTAAAAACCGGTTTGTCTGTGTGTTTACATACGGAATAGCTGGCCACTCACAGTAAAGTGACCAGTGAAAAAACTTGGTACATCTACATATGTATACGTGTGTGTATTCATATGCATACTAGTATTTCAGTATACATATATGGATGTACATCTTTAACTTAATTGTTTAAGCGTCAGTCATACAAAAGTGAGTTACAAACGAAACGAAATTTAATTTCGTTTCGTTATTTGTTTTTATCGTCTCCGTTGAACCGGTACTTACTCACACTCTATGCAAATTAGTCTGCCCACTACTAATTTTCATAGAAAAAGCATATAACGCTATGTGCTTTTACGATTCTCTAGAGAGGCCGGAAGATAGGTAAATATTGCTGATGAGTTGTAACAACAACGAAACTAGTTCAATATTCCTTGTCTGGCTTTCTGGAGAATAGAGGAAAGGTGTTTCCTCAAAAACCAGTATGACTCTAAAAACCGGTTTGTCTGTGTGTTTACATACGGAATAGCTGGCCACTCACAGTAAAGTGACCAGTGAAAAAACTTGGTACATCTACATATGTATACGTGTGTGTATTCATATGCATACTAGTATTTCAGTATACATATATGGATGTACATCTTTAACTTAATTGTTTAAGCGTCAGTCATACAAAAGTGAGTTACAAACGAAACGAAATTTAATTTCGTTTCGTTATTTGTTTTTATCGTCTCCGTTGAACCGGTACTTACTCACACTCTATGCAAATTAGTCTGCCCACTACTAATTTTCATAGAAAAAGCATATAACGCTATGTGCTTTTACGATTCTCTAGAGAGGCCGGAAGATAGGTAAATATTGCTGATGAGTTGTAACAACAACGAAACTAGTTCAATATTCCTTGTCTGGCTTTCTGGAGAATAGAGGAAAGGTGTTTCCTCAAAAACCAGTATGACTCTAAAAACCGGTTTGTCTGTGTGTTTAC
>OZ024741.1:123837782-123860282 GCA_964016885.1 Eledone cirrhosa
CTTTTTATCTGCTTCCAAACAGACGGACCATGGTGTGATCCGCACATCCATGTCCGTTAAGCCGTTACCCCCCTCTCTCTCTCTCTCTCTCTCCCTCTCTCTCTCTCTCTCTCTCTCTCTCTCTCTCTCTCTCTCTCTCCATATATATATATATATATATATGTATATCCAGGGAGTGTAACGCAGAGTTACTGTAGGTTCACCCGGGTGAGCGCTTGATGCTTAGCTTCACGTTAGTATCGAGGTGTGGAGATAGACAGAGTGTAGTATAATAATTGTTTCTACGTTTGGCACAAGGCCACCAATTACCCAGTGCATTACTGGCAAAGTTAACCTGAAATACAGATGGATGGTTACTCCTTTAATACTACCACAGAGGTCCGACGAGCCATTGCTTACAGAGTCGGGCTAGATCGATACAGATCGAAACTTGAGCTGATTAATAGTGAAACCCGCCTCACTAACCAATAAACGTAATGAAGGAGTAACCATTCATCCTTGTATTATTATTATTATTATTATTGGCGACTTACGTAGTAAATCGTATCATCGTGATCTGCGCAAAGGTTTGTTGTTTTCAGTTATTTAAAATTGCCATTCATGGAAATTTTTTTATTGTTAACTCTATATACGTGCACATACATTGTTATCTGAAAAGGACACCCAAAAGGATTGGGGCCTTATGCCCAAAATTTAAACTTTTATGATTATCAAAAATTTCTTTGAAAAAATCATGGCTGGTTCACCTCTGCACCAAGCAACTGAGAGCCTTCCTCACAAACTAACACCTCACACCGAAACCACCATTGTAAATATTACTACGTTTGCCAACACTAAAACTATAAGCAGTAGAAATATTTTAAATTTGTCTCAGGCAGACATTCATTTCCCGCCATTACCAATGAGTGCAGCAGGTGTTAAATCCGCCACCACCACCACCACCACCGCGACACCCCCCCCCCCCCCTCCATCACCACCGCGACAACAGAAACAAAAGAAAAAAATAAATTAACTCGTGATATCGAAATGAATTCAAACAAAATGAACTCTTCCACACCGAAAACCAGTGACGCCACCACCACCACAACTGAAACTAAAATTAATAATAACAAAAATAACGATAACAACAACAGCAACAATGACATTAAGAAAACCACCCTGAGTAGCAAAACAGTGCGAAGCATTTCAGGTAACTCAGGAGGAATTAGAAGAAGCCAACAAAATGGTAAAGAAAGGTTGGTATAGGGTCAGCCGCAGCCCCCACCTAATAAAATGGAGCATCGGCGCCTATGCACCGAGTCTTATCGAACAATTAATGTAAAATCGCGCCGAGGGGAGCGGGCATCCGAGTCCCAAATCCAAAAAGCTTTGGAACATGTGTTGGCAAAAAACCCCCACATCAGACGTGGGCAGAAGTATGGAACCGTGGACGTGTTCTTTGAACACCAGAGGAGGCTAGAGAACACTCCATGGCCCCATTAAGAAGTGACGACTTCACACTCGTCCCAAGCTATTGTGGCCAGAGACTCGTAAAGATTAGGGTCACCCACGTTCCACCGGCCATCGAAATTCCCTGGATAATAGCTGCCGTCCTCGCCGGCATCGAAGCCAACACCAAAATAATCGAAATAGCGAAAGAAAAGCAGGAGAACAGGTCCGGATCTGGGATGGAGCTCCTGATCCAAGCGGACCAAAAAAGCATGGAGGAGATCCCAGAGGTAATAGACCTCACTGACGGCAGTCACCTCACCGTAATTGTCGAGGGCAGAAGGCCTAGGTGTGGCGTTTGTGGTGAAGGAACCCATCTAAGGGCTTTCTGCCCTCAGGCTAAAAGGTTGAGGCCACCTCTCTTACCCACCCCAGTGACTCAACCATCAACACCACCATCAGCAGAGATGGCAGCAACAACTGTAGCAGCAACAACAGAAGCAACTGTAACAGCAACAACCCCAGCAACAGTAGCAAAACCAACACCACCACCACCCAACGCTTCAGAACTAGCACCAGCGCCTACACCATCCACCACACTAAAACCAAAACTAACGCCTGTGGAGGATTTTCCACTCCCCGGCCTATCACAACTGGAGACAGATTGTGACGACGAGGAGTGAGAAACGGTATCAGGAAAAAAGAAAAAAAGAAACCTAAAGAGAAAAAATGATCTTCCTTCCCACCCCAAACACCAACACCATCACCATCATTAACCCCAACACCACCATCACCTACACCACAAAAGTCACCAAAAAGCGAAACAGAAACAAGCCACAAACAAAACAAAACAACAAAAACGATACACACTACACAGCATGAAATTTGAACAACAACCAATTATTACACTACATCCAACACAACACCAGCATAACAGAAACAGACTACACAACAACCCAAAAGTTCACACCACCTCCACACATACAAATCACTCGCATCACACAGAAAACGTACACGACACTAAAACAAAAATTGCCCAAAGACGTCGGAGACTTCCGACAAATACTCTCCAGGAGGATTTATAAGGACATCCTTACGGAGGAGGCGACGAGCAGTGAAAAGGATGGACAAACCATCCTTCCTCTACGAGAAGTAAGGTAAGTGGTCTTTCCCATCTTTTCCACTCCATTTCAACATGACCTCACTCAGAATAGGCAGCATAAATGCGAGTGGCTTGGGGTCGATGTGTACGCATCTCCCAGCCGTCCGGGATCGGGGGGAGGAGATGCTGTGCTTTTTCGGAGAGGTTTGGATCTCGCCATACGGGCCATTTCCTGGACCCAGAAGTTAAGTTGGTGGTGCTAAACGTGAGCAGCGGAGACGGGCAAGCTTTCAGGCTAGTGGCCGTCTATGCCCCGACAGGAGCAGGGCGGCCTGATTTTCTTCCGGCGTCTGGAGACCTTTCTTTGAACGTTATCATTAATAATAAAAAACAAATCCTCCATTCCCATTATGCCAAACCCTTGACTTCCAAACATCTGATCCACCGAAACTCGGCTGTTTCAGACCACACCAAAGTCAACATGCTGATTGCGGATTTGGTACGGGTGATGAGAAACGTGTCCCGCATGTGCAACCCAGAAGAACTAGAGAGACACATACAACACTTCATCCACCGTATGCAGTTCTCTGGCTACAATCAGAGAGATAAAATCAGAGTGTATAGAGGAGCCAGAACCAAATGGGAATAAATGGTAAATAATGACATAAATGGGACCTGCCCCTTGTATAGGAGCAAATTTTGGAATAGAATAGAAAGAACTAGGAACAAGGCTAATAGAATAAACTCATGGTATGATAGCAATAAATACCAGAGTGTAATGTTCATCGATACAACCCCTAGAGGTGAATTAGCTTACAAATTTAGATGGGCCCTAGATAAACATAACTCAATATTAAGATAGTAGAAAGACCAGGTACCTCCGTAAAAACACTTATTAGCAAGACATACCCTTTTCAAAGACCCTCATGTATAGATAAGAAATGTATAACCTGTAAAATAAGCACCCATATTAACTGTAAAACTAGAAATGTAGTGTATAGCATAAGATGTACTGAAGGACAATGTAGAGACAAAAATATAGTGTACATAGGTGAGACAGCTCGTAGTGTAGGGGAACAGATAAATGAACACTGGCGAGACCTTCAAGATAGTAAAGAATCATCTGTACTCTACCAACATGCTAAAATAGAACACAAGGGTAAATTAGAGAACATAGAAATAAAAATAGAATCTACACACAGAAAAGACGCAATGTTTAGACAAATCACAGAGGCAATAAACATAAATGAACTCCAACCAAAATTAAATAGAAAATATGAGTGGAACAGCAACATCACAACTTACAATTAAGGACAAAATGAAAACACACACACACATAGAACAAACAATCAACCAGTAACATGTAAATAAACAAATAAATAAATGAACATAAACACACACAGACACCCGGATGTGGCGCATGCGCAGACTGAGCACACAACACACACACAGAAACAAAATGGCGTAGGACAGAACAAAGGAGAGGCACAAAAACAAAGAAAGGAATCCCCAGTCACTGAAGATGTCACAGAGCGTGTGACGAAAGAACTATGACAATATATAAACAACTATCTGGTTGTGGAACCAACCAACCAACCAGAAATTTATAAATTCCTAAATTTATTATAAATTTATTATAATAAATTGAAGTGAAAGCAACTGGTGCGTGTGTTTCTTATTGGCAACATGACCCTCCCAAAGTATAACAATATCGGTTTCAACACACGATTTCAGATAAAGAATCTTGCTAAACAAATTCAGAAACGAAATATATATATATATATATATATATATATTCAGGTTTGAGGTTCACCACTGTACAGAGCTGGTCTATTCCGTATGGCCAATCGTGATGTAATACCTGATGATTTCACCGGATTCATACGGAACCCGGTCATTGAAATGATCATAGTATAATAAACCTTTCAAGGATTTACACAAATCCAGCCTCCTGTCATTTCATTATAATATTATATATATATATATGTATATATATATATATATATATATATATATATATATATATATATATATATATATATATATATATTAAAATAAAATAAAATAAATAAGTCAAATGTTTAAAATTTGGCTTTGTTTATTACTGCTATATATATTTCGTAGCAAACACAAAAACCCCAGAAAGAATTTCTATAGACTTTTGACTGAGGAATGCTCTCAAAACTGACCAATGAGAAGATTGACTTTACAAATCTTTATAACATTGAGATGGGTATAACACACATTTTATTCGATTATTTTATTTTAGTTTGCTCCTTTACCATCTTATTCCTTCTACCACTTTATCATTTTTTTGAGCTGACTCCAACAACAACACCACTACCAACATAAGAATAGAGGTCAGATGTATCTAACAATAACAAGAACAACCACTACAGATTGGCTTGCCTCATAACGAATTTCTATAGACTTTTGACTGAGGAATGTTCTAACAACTGACCAATGAGATGAGAAGAGGCCCTTTGACGCTGAAATTCGTTTGTTTAAATTCATTTGATTCCAGTTCCTCAGTGAAATAACAACCCAACCAGGAACTGGGCATATCAGAGTATTGACAAAGTTAAACACCTCAACAACATGTGTACTCGTCTCTACCACACTAATTCGGACTGCCTGAAGAGGTCACAGCCAAAGATTGCTGTCACCGAAATATATATAGCAGTAATAAACAAAGGCAAATTTTAAACATTTGACTTATTTATTTTATTTTATTTTACATTACTCCTGAGTAACCAAACCAACCTGCGCACCTCGTCGAGTGCTCCAATCTGACGTCTTGGTATACAACCAACATATACTCAAAATTTATATATATATATATATATATATATATAATTGTTTCTACTTTAGGCACAAGGCCAGGAAATACCCAGTACATTACTGTTACTTTATTTCATCGACCCCGTAAGGATGAAAGGCAAAGTCAACCTCGGCGGGATTTGAACTCAGATCGTAAAGGGACGTAACTATGCTGGAAAGTATGGCGTCCGACCCTCTACCGATACTGCCAATATATAATAATAATAATAAATTTGAAGACTAAAATCCAAAGAGTTTCAGAAAGGTGGAAGCAGCCATTCATTGCTTAAACTTTAATCTGTTATTTTAATATATATATATATATATATATATATATACATATATATATATATATATATATATTAATGCATATATACATGTATTAATATATTAATCAGGATATAAGCTTCTTAAAGCTAGTTAGAGCATTCCTCTCACAGAACTCAATACTTGGGGTATTAGAGTATAGCGTCGTGTCTCGACTCTATACAGCGCATTGGCTTGTGTCTGCACCAGCTACACGGTTGGCAGTGTTTGAAACTACGAAACTACATGTCAACAGCAGTGGACCCTGGAGTTCTGTGTATTTTGTTTGTATTAATATTTTTCAAAAAATAATTATCTAACTGTTCCCCTAAAACAAATTGTTTTTTTTTTTTATTTTTTAGGTTTGTTTTGCTTTATTTTCGTTTGTTTTCGTTTGTTGTCTTGTCTTCTCTTTGTTAATTTTTTCCTAGATTTATATATGTATATCCTGTTGATTGTTGGCGAATGAAACAGTTCTATTCCTGTAGAAGTAATCTCTATCATAACATATATATATATCTATATTCTACTAACGTATTGAGTACCAATTTTATCTATAGTCACCACCCGATTTACGTTGGGAACCCCTCCACCGCACCATCCGCCGCCTCTTCCGACGCCTCCAGTCCGACCCCTCCACCTCCCACATCTTCCCAACCCCACTACTCCCCTCCTTCAAACTAGCATTCAATCTCCGCACCCTCCTCGTCCACAGCTCCCTACCCCCCAACCCACGCTCTGTTACCCCCACCCCGGTTCCTTTCCCTGTTCTAGGCCCCGCTGCAACACCTGTCCCCACATCACCAACACCTTCCAGGGTCCAAACGGCCAATCTCTCTGTCCGGCATGCCTTCCGCTGCACCTCCTCCAACCTAGTCTACGGACTTCGCTGCATAGCGTGCAGCGCGACTTATGTCGGACAGACGGGACGTCGCCTGCCGGACCGATTCACTGAGCACCTCCGGGATATTCGTCTCGGTGGTAGTTCCCCCATTGCCCGCCACTTTGGTGGCCCTGGACATTCCGCACGCCATCTCACAGTCTGTGGCCTACTCCAATGCCACGGAACACCCGCCAATCGCCTTAGAGTCAAACAATGAACTATCTTCATCTTACAGACCCACACTCCCCCCGGCCTGAACTCCCCACCCTTATTCCTTTAGCTTCGACCGCCCCCCTCCCCCCACACTTATCCCCCACTAACACCACTAACACACCTCTCCTTTTCACCGCCCACCCCACAACTAACAATACTAACACCTCCACTCCACCCCTCATCCGACCACCCTTCCCCAACTAACATACTAACATCCCTCCCTTCTTCTCCCCCTCCCCCTCCTTATCACACGCACACACCCACCGGCACATATATACACGCGCTCGCACTAAACACCACCACTAACCCTCACTCCCACACCTCCATCCCACCACCCCGCAACTAACCTCAGTAACACCCCCTGAGCCCAAGCACACGAACACACGCACCCACTTACACCACCCACCCCACACGCAAGTAACATCACTAAACCCCCCCAACCCCACGCACACGTACCCACACACTCTCGTACACCACCAACTCTACACACCCTACCACCACTAACCCCCACTCACACCTGCATTCAACCCTTTCCCCACCTCCCGTATACTAACACCCACTAACAACCCCTTCATCAAACTACACACACACCAGTACACCTCACTCCCTCCATAGAACTACACACACCCTTCTCTCCCTGCTCCACCCACACCCTCGCTCCACACTCACTCATCCCACTAACACCTCTACTAATACACACACACACCCTCCTCACTCCAACTTTCACACCTACCCATCCTCGCCCCTTTACCATTCCACCTGACTGCTGCTATGCCCTCTGACCACCTCCCAGCACAAACAGACACACAGCACTCCCACCGCTTGACCACTTCCTGTTGCGCGCGCACCCCACATCTCTCCTCTTCCGACCATCTCTTCATGGAATACTCGTATGTGGAACTTGACCACCACGGAATCTACTAAACATCATAGGAATTTACCAACATTTCAACCATCCTCTTACGGAATCACCTATATAACTCACCCAGACACACACCCCAAAAATTTTTTTCTCCCACACGCCACCTACACCCACAGCACGCTTAAACCCCACACACACGTGCTTTCCACCAAATATTTACACCCTCAGCCTCCTGATTCCTCTCCCACCACCCCTCTATCCACACACGCACAGACACTCCGACCTACAACCCCCCCCCACACACACACACACCTCTTCCTGAACATGCAACCCCGTTCTTCCCCCAACCCTTACTTTCACATACACACACACACACACACACACACACACACGTACACCTACACACACACACCACCTTCAGCCCTCCCCACCCGGACACCCCGTCTCCCTCTCCCCACTCCACCCGCCACCACACCTACACACCCCACACCCTTCCACCACCTGTTTTACCCCCTTTTTAATTTCAGTTTATTTTGATCATGCTTTTATATTTAATTTTATTTCAATCCTTGTATTTTGATCATGCTTTATTTTTATTTTTATTTTTAATTTCATTTGCACCGTTTCCTTTCGCTATATGTCTCTCCACCACTCCCCTACACACCCTTTGAACTCTGTTCCCACACACTTCTCACCTGAGGAAGGGCTTATGCCCGAAACGTCGTTCCCCACCACCACCCCACTCTCCAGAGCGTGAAATTAATAAACATTCGTTGTACTGCCTCTCTGTTTTGTTCCTGTTCAAATTTTTCCATTATATATATATATATATATATATATATATATGTTTGTGTGTGTATATATATATATATATATATATATATATATATGTTTGTCTGTGTATATATATATATATATATATATATATATATATATGGGTTCCCAATGTAATAACACCAGAAGGTCGAACAGGAAATATTCTGTTAAAGGCATGGTTACATCATCCGATCATGATATGAGACTTTTGCGATTTCATCAGGTGTGGATTGCAGAATTAATTAATCGACAACTGAATTATGGCAGTCACAAACAGAGTAACGAGAATATATTAGATTCAGAGATTACCCACCAATTCCGTGATATCGGTGTGGCGAACCACCACCGCATGGCTAACATTCGCAATGTTAAGCATTCCGAGTTGGTTGGCGCGACTAAAGGAGGTGGGATTGATTTGGTGGTGACAGAAATTGTATTGTCCTCAAATAATGACACGCGTTTAATCAGCTGCTTCTGATGGCTTTGTGTCAGAGGACATTGCACAAAACCCAGCGTAGGGTGACGGTGAGGATTTAAAAATTTATTTACAAAATTATAAAATGTTCAAAAATTACGTTAAATAAATTAGGAAAAACGAATTATGAAAAATAAATTAACAGAAGATAAATTAAGAAGAAATATAAATATTAATGTAGTGTAAGGTTACGAAACGTGAGTAATTATAATCCTAATGCCGGTGATGCGATAAACGTAAATCATTAATTGATTGGATTGGCAGTATCGGTAGAGGGTCGGACTCATGCTTTCCAGCATAGTTACGTCCCTTTACGATCTGAGTTCAAATCCCGCCGAGGTTGACTTTGCCTTTCATCCTTACGGGGTCGATAAAATAAAGTACCAGTAATACACTGGGTAATTGCTGGCCTTGTGCCTAAAGTAGAAACAATTAATTGATTAAAGAATAAGTTTACGCATATATGTGAGTGTACGTATTTCGAAGGAAAAGAAAATGTCATGTCGTTCCCGAAAGACTCATGTATGTTTTGCACAACGTCGAGAACTATATTTTATTTTATCATGGATAACTAACTGGAATGACAACTTCTACCCAATGGTAAATCACACAACATAAATATATATATATATATATATATATATATATATATATATATATATATATATATATATATATATATATATATATATATATATATATATATGCATCTTCATTGCTACATCTTGTCAGAAGAATGCCATCCCTTCAATGAACATCGCACGATTACGAGCACGCAGGCAACCGCTTTTAATAGAATTATAGAAAATAAATCAATTCACAGTGGTATAAATAACATTTCAAATGTTGGTGGAAATATGAAAAAAAGGGAAAAAAAGAAGAAAAAAGTATAAAAAATGAAACCAACAAGCAACGAAGAGAGGGAAGTTGTAAGGAAGGGCAAATCTGACTGTATAGGAAAATAGGACACGGTCTATAATTGTTATAAGTGAGGGGGTAGGAGGGAAAAAGCAAGAAATATGAAAGAACCGGAAGAAAGGGAAGGAGGAAGCAGAGACAATGATAGGCTCTATGCTTGGGGTTGGGATGTTTCGGCTGTACCTAGCGGATAGAATTGCAAAGTCATTACCACTGCACCCGCTGCAACAGGAACCCCACCTCCCGGGATTCCTTTCTCAGTCGGCCTGCTGATGATCAGATTTTACAGAGGAGCTCAGGAGTACGGGGTCCGAGGTTGCCTGAATTCCCGACGGCGACCGGTGCGAAGACGATAATTGCATTAATAGACGATGTTCTATGCAGGCATGTTCACAAGTATGACACTTGAACTGTCTACCTCCTGGCAATACCCGCTGATCAGTCCACCAGCTGACGTGGAAATTAAGCCACACTCGCTGCAAATGTCCCTCATAGTGCGTGGTGGTAAAATCATTTCACATGGGGCTCAATTTCTCCTAGGCACATGTGATTTCAAATGTTTGACAAATCGAGCTGTTGATAGAAGAAATCGGCCACATATATTACAACTCAATCCCTGCTGGATTTGTGCAGTCACTGCACTTCCGTTCCGGCTACAGAGTGAATGCTTCAAAACAGCATGCTCGACTCACCTTTTCTCAAATATATCACATACATACTTGATGATCATTTTCCATGATGTATGGCCTTCAGTCAGTCTCTCCCAGTTCTGCATATCAATTTTCATAGCTTTAAGATTGTCGTTCATGACATCTCTAAAACGCTTCTTTTGTTTATGTTGTGGTATTTTCTTCTGGTCAGTCCATAAAATAACTGGTAACATAGCTTTCCATCTTCCATCTTACCATATAACCATCCCAACGTATCTGGTTCATAATAATCCATCACTCAATACTATACTACTCGCTTTCTCAAATACCGCAGCATTAGGTGTGTAAAAGGACTACTTGATGTTCAGCATGTGTCGGATACACTGCCGCTGAAACCTTTCCAACTACCTGATGTGATGCCTGTACACTTTCCACATTTCGCATCCGAAAACCAGGACTGTAAGAACACAGGCCGCATACACTTACATACACACATACATATTTACATACACACACAAACATACATACATACATACATACATACATACATACATACATACATACATACATACATACATACATACATACATACATACATACATACATACATACATACATACATATATTATCCACAAATGTATTTAGCATTATTGAGAAAACAAAATGTATTAATAAATTGACAGAGAATTGTGAGTGAATAATTAATGGACCATTATGAACCCGCCGAGGTTAACTTTGCTTTTCATCATTACAGGGTCGATAAAATAAAGTACCAGTAATACATTGGATAATTGCAGGCCTTGTGCCAAAAGTAGAAACAATTATGAAATTGTACGAAAAAATAATTCATATATAGACCCTTTAGTGACAGAACTGAAGATGCCTTCGTTATAAAAACGAAATATATTTCTACTACCATTCATACTTATGCATAACAATCTGGCTGGTGATATCTAGCAACCGAAGTGAATTATGATAAGATTATATCTGTATGAATACAGAGTGTGTAACCGATACCGCACCAACGCGTATAAATATATACATATAATCTAATTTGTAGGCATGCAAATATATTATAAAATACGAATTTTCTTTTAAATTGACAAACTAATAAGAATCTTTAATGGCTATATGGATTTATTGAACCCTCATCAGAAGATATGCATATCATCCAATGAACCTCAAAAAGTAAAGAAAATGTACTTGATGTGTATATATAGCAATTTGCTCTTCGTATTATTCTGAAATAGACAGGCTAATTTACATATAATTAGCGTTCGTGGTGGTAATTAATTGAGATATATAGAAGGAGGTGGTTGCACTAGCAGTCGTAGTGTATGATAAAATTCTAACTGTATAAATACAGTGTTTTTAACTGAGACTGCACCGTGTATATATATATATATATATATATATATATATATATATATATATATGTGTGTGTGTGTGTGTGTGTGTGTGTGTGTGTGTGTGTGTGTGTGTGTGTGTGTGTGTACGTATCCATAGGCGTGTATATAACAGTGTAAAGTATAAGGAATGGTATAAGATCAATGCGGTATAAACAAGTGCATGCATATAAGCATACATAGTCACTTTAATACTTGAGAGTTTGTTACGACAAATAAGCCACACAGCAGAATGAATGGATACATTCATGTTTACTGTGAGGTGTAACACGCACATATGTGAGTTTGTATGAATATATATATATGTGTGTGTGCGTGGGGTATCTGTGTGTGTGCGTGTCTATGTGTGTGTCTGTGTGAGTTTGGTTGTGTGTGTGTATGTGTGTTTGTGCATGCTAATCATGTTCTGTTTAAAATGTTGCAGGTGCAACGAGGTAGCTGACAACATTTTGGTTAGGAAGGACAGGGTGTGGTGATTAGCATGAGGTAGGAGAATCGGGCGTGCTACGTAGTCATGGAGAAGGGAAGGAAGGAATGGTTACGGTAAATTGTGTGAGGAATGTTGAAGAGTTGAAAGGCTGAAGATAAGTTCGAGAAATAATTGTTTCTACTTTTGGCACAAGGCCAGTAATTACCCAGTACATTACTGGTACTTTATTTTATCGACCCCCGTAAGGATGAAAGGCAAAGTTAACCTTGGCGGGATTTGAACTCAGAATGGCAAGGGCCGTAACTCTATACGTCAAAGCATGGCGTCCGCCCCTTTACCGATACTGCCAATCCATCGAGAAATAATTGTTTCAACTTTTGGCACAAGGTCAGCAATTATACCAGTGTATTACTGGTACTTTATTTTATCGACCCCATAAGGATGAAAGGCAAAGTTAACCTCGGCGGGATTTGAACTCAGTCCGTAAAGGGACGTAAATGTGCTGCAAAGCATGGCGCCCGACCCTCTACCGACACTGCCAATTCACAATGATGTGTATGAAGGATTGGTCTTGAGATAACTAACACGAGGAAGGATGAAATGCGCCGGGTTTGACTGAGTGCATACGGCATGAATCTAGCAATCGCAGATTTAGAGAGACCCATTCCAATGACGGTAGAAGAGGGAGTAGAGAGAGATATCACCTTGGTACAGAGTATTGGCGAATGATTTTAAACTGGTGTATACATGTGTGCTCAGCTCTTTGCGGGTATTTGCATGAATTTAGTAAAAAACGCATAAGTCATGTGGGAAGAGCTTTATTTGAGACAAAACTGGAACGTATAATCTTGAGAGTGTCTTTGGCGCATGTACAAGGTATCAGTCGTCAGCATCGATGACTGCTTCAATACGCGTATCGAATCGTTGACATGCCCGAGTAAGATAAATTATTGTTTGGACATTGCGATAGTTATTGACATTTGATAGCGTAGAATGACTTTCGTATCGACTCTGCCCCATAGGTAGTAGACAAATGGATTCAGGTCTGGATAGTTAGGAGGTCATATACTTTGGGTGACCCCATCGTGGAGATTGTAACTTATCCAATCTTCGGTTAGTCGGTGTAGTCTTGTTGATATAAATACCGTGTTCATTTACTTCTGCTCTCTAACTAAGTTCTCACAACCATCACTAACACCTCTTTAGAGTCAGCAACATTGTCCTTTAAGCCCCGAGGAAAGATGTTAGGATGCATAACATCTCGTTCATTGCTCACGATTCCGATAACCATCGGAGTTGCCTGAAACTTTGTGTACATGACCGTTGGAATGTCTTCATAACCATCTGTCAATCCTTCGCTTGAACTTCTGGACCTGATCAAAGTTTCCGCACTAGGGAATACCCAACTCCTTCCAAGCTCTTCACCAATCAACTTGCTCAACAAAGCTTTCCACAGAGCAGACGTTTATCTGAAGTCTTTATAGGAATGAGGTTTCCTCTCTGTATTACATAGGACATATTTCGAAATTCTATATGCATAGTTATTCCAATAGTGTGCCTTGAAACTATGTGCTCCTTAGCAATAGTGCTAATTGATTTTTCTGCACCTTGTATAGAAATTTGGGTGTTCTGATTGTATAAGTTCACTTAGCAGGTGTTTTACGTTAGGCCACTGGAGTACAATCGCCGTCAGCGGCTTCCAGCTCTTTGAGATGTTTAACAACAAAGGAGCGAACAATCTCTAAATTACAATTCTTTGCCTTTAAGACAACGATTACAGCGTGCCTTTTCATTTGTTGAGTTATCTTCAAGTCTGTTATTTATCTGAAAAGAAATGATAATTAATAATCAGCAAAAGATAGAAAAAGGGTTAGAGCTATTATATACGTGTCCTCAATGAACTGAGCAACCCATTATAATGTGTACGTTATATGTATACATGTGTTTGTGTAAGAATGTTACTGTTCAAATATTTCCCTCATTTACGCAAGTTACACAGGCTTGCTGTTTAACAAATAACACCATTTAAAGATTTAGGAGAAAATACTCTCATTCAAATATCTATTGTATCTTTACTACTGAAACGATCATTCAGAAAAGCAACTGTATTAGAGGATGCACTTTAATGTGCAATGTGTCACAGTCATAATTGTTACTACTTTTGGCACAATGCCAGCAATTATCCCAGGGTATTACTGGTACTTTATTTTATCGACCCCATACGGATGAAAGGCAACGTTAACCTCGGCGGAATTTGAACTCAAATCATAAAGGGCCGTAACTCTTTGATGCGAAGCATGGCATCTGACTCTTTACCGATACTGCCAATCCGTCATAATGTTAGTTCGTACCTTTGAAAAAAGTAGTGTTAATGATGTTTTCATGCAGTATATGACGTTAAGATTGAAGTTAGGTTTCTTTATATCCTGTAACTGATCGGGCTGACAAACAGATCTATATGACACATTTTCAGGCTGGATTATAATCTTTGATTCCATGGAGGTTACGAAAAATTTCTATATTCGAAAATTTTAGCTGCTTTTTAGCGTCCCATGCTTTCCATTTTGCTTTTGTCTTTTTACGTTTATTTTGCCTCCTTCCAGCCTTCCCAATTAATTTTCTTTTTCTTTTTATATAAATAATTTTTTTAATTTCTATATTCACTTATCTCTGTCTATCTTAATGTTTGATTCCTAAATGTAAGATGTTCTAGATACTTCTCCTAGTCTGTGATGACTTACTAGTTCTATAGGTACATTTATATTGATTAAAAAAAAATATATATATATATTGCCACCCATTTGGTCGTCTGGAACCGGTGATATTGGTGCTATAGCCAAGGATCATTCCAGTGGTTGAAGTCAATAAAAAGATCGAAAGTGTTCAATAAAAATCAGAAGCATGTGTGTATGGCAAAATGTGTGGAGGCCAGAAGAAGTGCATGCGTATGTGAGTGCATATATATGTGATTGTATATATAAGTGTGTGTATTTGTATGTGTTCATGCGAATGTGTATGCAAGGACATGTGTATGCATGTGCGTATGCTTGTGTATGCGCATGAGTGTGCGCGTGTGTCTCTGTGTGTGCATGCGTATCTATACGTACTTGTTTATGCGCGTGCCCGTCTGCATGCCTGTTTGAGTGATTATGTATTTGAAATGAGTGGATATGTGCGTTATTGCGAGTGTGTGTGAGCGTGATTGCGAATGTATAAGTGCGTGATTGCGTGTGGGGGTGTGCGTGATTATGACTATATGAGTATGTGATTGCGTGTGTATGGCTGCGTGATTGCGATTGTATGCGTAAATGTGTGTTTGTGTGTGTGTGGGTGTGTGTAAATGTGTTTGTATGTGTGCGCGTGTGAGTCCATGCGTGTTTGCATTATTCGTCTATGTGCTTTCATATGTTTATGTATTAGTGTCACTGTAGGTAGATGTGTGTGTGTATGTGTGTGTGTGGCTATTAAAGCCCATTCTCCTCATTAAATATTTCTGCTCAACTAGCTTCATTCTGTATATAATAATGATATATAAATAACCTCTCCCCAACCCACTGTACATTTAACTGAACACCATCATACTAAACATCAGTAGAACAATCATCATCAACGCCTTCACTAACAAGATCATAATCAACAACATCATAGCCTCCATTATCATCATAAAAACACCATCACAATGATCATCCTCAATACCATCAACAGTATCTGTATAATCCTCATCATTATCATCAACACGATCTGTTTCATCAACATTATTCAGTGCATTATAATCGTCGTACCTATTACGTCATTATCTAACCCATCTTCCTCTTCAAAATATCACAGCATACTATCAATATACCATCATCATACCATCATCATACCATGAACATCATGAATATCCCATCATTATCATAACATCATCTCCATATATCGCAATCGTCATCATATAGCCATCATCCTTATCATCCTATCAACATCATCAGCAGCAGCATGCCACTCACCCCTTACTATTAACATCACCATATCATAACCATAACATCATCGCCATCAATATGCCATTATGAAGACAACACCATCAACATACAATCATCAACACTACCATTATATTCCTACGATGCTTATTGCCATCATTGTTCACAATTTTACGACGGAGCCTAGATATAGCAGCCATATCACCCTCTGGCCACTTATTGCCATCTTAATTATAGAAGATCCTTATGTGATAATACAATCCTACATGCACATAAAATGGCATTGTTGTCAGGCCTGGAAGGCTTTTGATGATAGCTCTGATGCTCTTTGTCGACATGAGTCTAAACAAAATTATCGACAACATCCGTATTAATATGATTTTTTGTTTATTTTTCCATGAACCTGTCGTCGCAACATCGATAGTAATCTCTACAACCCCCTCCACACTGCTCCTGGTACATCTCCTATTACAGCTTCTCGTCATCATTATCTTCATCATGGTGGGTATGGGTAGTATCAGTAGAGCATCAGACACAAATGCTTTTTTGCATATAGTTACGTCCCTTTACGTTTGGATTTTAAATCCCACCGTTGTTAGCTCTGCCTTTCATAATAAGTAGTCGATAAAATAAATTACCAGTAACGCTTTGATTTATCGCCCTCCTCCATATTTGGTGGGCTAGTACCTAAATCAAAAAACATTTATCATCTTCATGATTATCAACAGGATTTCCTCACATTCTCATTGGCCATCAGAATATCTCTTTCTGCGGACTTCTACCTTCCTTCGATACATCATCAGATAGAATAGCGGTGCTGTTTTGTAGCTTGTCTGAAAACAAAGATCTGACTGAACTTCCATTAATCATGCAACATTTCTTACAATTATCTCCTCTTTTCATTTTGAGTATCATTAACAACACCCAGTATCATTTCAATAATTTTCTTTTCAAACCAAGCGGGAAATTTCAAATAACTAAAATATTTTACTTTGTGCGTCATTCAACAGATCACGTTTCTAAAGGCTGGTTATGACCGAAAAACTGCAAGACAATATCCCTCAATTTACATCAAAAATCATTAAAACGGAAAAGATACATTGACTGATGTAATGTAAGATTTAGTAAATAGTCAAGGCAGTCCTAGCTGGGCCATTTTTAATCACATATATACTCTATAACAATAACTACAAGAACAACAACTACGTAGCATCATGTTTAACATTAATGGCATAATTAACGTTCAAGCGTAAAAGCTCATTATGACGAAGATTATCCCGATTTCATGCGGCATTAAGCCCCGAAGACTATATTCAAGTCTATCGAAGGATAGGCACCAAACTGCTACCACTAATACTCATTTTAAACAAAGTGGACTAAAAATTGAAGAAAGCAAAGACTCCTTAATTCCTGATGGAATTTCGGGGACGTTGTTATGACCAACGGCTTGTATTAGGCATTTTGAATTAGGCTGAGCCCATTGATCTGAGAACTGAGCAATTTCTATCAGAAAGTAAGGGAAAGAAAGGAAGATAGAACATACGAGCACAAACATACAGATGAAAAAAGCACACACACAAACAAATGTACTACACTCTGTAAAATCCTAGTGATAGGGTTGGTGCCACAATAAAAGTCACCCACGCCAGGCTGTAAAGTGATAGTGTTGGTGTCACTATAAATCTCAGCCAGTGCAGGCTGTAAAGTGATAGTGCCGTTGCCACAGTAAAATTCACGCGGTTTAGGCAATTAAGGGGTAATGCACATTCCACAACATGAACACAGAACATATACAAAATAGGGCCAGTCTTAGATACGTCAACCAGCTCTAGATCTTATCCCAAAACGGTGGTTATCTGCCCGAATGCGATTTCTTATTTATTTCTAATTAATTATTATCTTTTTGATGAGCTAATTTTTGCTGAACTTACTTTCTTATTCCACCAAAAAAAAAAAAAAGAAACATTTACATGTATACGGTTTACTGTGGAAAATTATTATTAGGTTTCATCAAGATATTAAAATATATCAATTTTTATTGTAGTTCTCTCTCTCTCTCTCTCCCCCTCTCTCTCTCTCTCTCTCTCTCTCTCTCTCTCTCTCTCTCTCTCTCTCTCTCTCTCTCTCTCTCTCTCTCTCTCTCTCTCTTTCTCAATCTCTCTCTCCCTCTGTATATATATATGTATATATACATTTAAGTACTATAAACCTAATTAAACAATCTAAATAGCAGCTCACTATAGTTCTATGTGATGTACCTTTTTGTTAGTATCCCCTTCTCCTAATTATACGCCTTCCTGTTAATTGTTTAACCTTTTAATTTTTTAGCTTCCATTGATTCATGTGTTACTCACTAAGGGCATCAAGGTACATAACCACTTGTAATTGCATGGGTATACACATGTATCTATGTATGTATGATAAGAGAATATATATATATATATATATATATATGTGTGTGTATATGTGTATGTGTGTATGTGTATGTACATATATGTGTGTGTATATATATATGATGTATGCATATATATATATATATATGTATGTGTGCGTGTATGTATGTATATGTGTATGTATATATATATGTATGCGTATATATGTTTTTAATGGAGTATCTATGTAATTATACCTCTATCTATATATGTGAGTATATGTACTTTTGTGATCTAAGAAAATTATGCGTTTTTGTCTATATGTCAACATCCATTTATCTGGGATTGATTACTTATACATAGACCCACTTGAAAATATTTACTATTTTATATTTTATGATACATCATACGATATACTATACTATATACAATGTACCATAATGCACTATATTATATTACATTATATTATATTATTATTATTGGCAGTATCGGTAGAGGGTCGGACGCCATGCTTTCCAGCATAGTTACGTCCCTTTACGGTCTGAGTTCAAATCCCGCCGAGGTTAACTTTGCCTTTTATCCTTACGGGGTCGATAAAATAAAGTACCAGTAATGTACTGGGTAATTGCTGGCCTTGTGCCAAAAATAAGAAAATCTTATTATAATGTTGATCTTTTAATATACTATCCTTCCTAGTTATGACCATTACATTACCTATCTATATTTATCCTAGTTATTTCCATATATTTTATATTTCTTTATTTATATTCACCTAAAAACTCCATACAACACAACTCAACATATAATTTTTACATCCCTTTTTTAACTTCACTCCACCATCTACATTCCACTATCAATACAACAATCCCTTTTCTTCATAGGTTCTTCATAGTAATTCTATTTTTAACACCATTCAACCATTCCTTTCAAAAGGTCATGACCTTAACTAAAGGGAGTTATATTTCGTCTTAATATCATATGGCTAAACACCATTTGATTGGTTTGTTCTTCAGCTACCTCCAAATAAGGTCATAGAACTCAATTTACTATTGATTTTGAATAAAATGTTCATTGCTTTTGACAACGGCTGACAATATACACGTAGGTAAATATATTCCTTATCTGATATTTTGTAACTAACCTTACATAGATCGATAACGAAATATGCGTACAATGTATTATTATCACCTAGAAACGATCGTAAAGCAGTGAAGTATACTCCTAATGAGTTGAATTTTTATTTCATTGTTCTAACTTATATATATATATAACTATATATATATAAAACTGTGGTTGTCTGTCTGTCTTTCTGTCTACTAAAACGGTCGGCACACATCTCCTCCTAAACCGTACGTTCAAATTTCGGTGAAATAGCTACACTTATAGATAAAGGTCCGGCAGCGACATCGGTCAAAACAAATTTCAAATCGACCCACGCCATGTGCAACAATCGAAATTGAAATGTATTGATTTTTCAGTTCAAATGTATAAATAGAGATGAGAGACGTGTTATTTCCCTGTTATGGTGTCATTTGTTTATCTATTTACGTTACGAACAAACTACGCGTGCAAAAGTACAAAAATACGCGAACAGTTTCCGACCCATTAAAATTTTAACCTTCAAAATTCATGAGTTCGAAGTTTCAACATTAAGCTTCCATTTTGCTTCATTTCCATTAAAAAGTTTTTTAAAACAATATTTCAGCGCATCAGCCTCGCCATCACCCGAGGCAACGCTGCGAGTGTGCTGGCTTGCCTAAAAAAATCATTAGAGAGTTTGCCCAGTACTCGCGACATTGCTGTCTTTTGCTCTGGTGTTGGCTCCGTTGTTCACCCCTTCCTTTACATTTTCTTTAATATTGTAGCATTGAAGGAATATATCTTTCATTGTTTCACCCTTTGTAGTGTTACCGAGGCATTTGTAATGTTATTTATGTATATATTTAAAACATATTTGTTATGTTATTCTACTGTAAACCTATTTATATGCTCTGTTTATTTTCATTCTGAAGGAATTGCAAACGATTTGTAATGCTGTTTGTGCAACTATGAATAAAATATGTTTACTTGAAAACAAGCCTATTTGAATACACTACTACGCTAAATGTGTTGTTATAGATGTGTTGTTATGGAATCCATCTCATGGAGCAAGAAACGCTGGTCGTCCCAAGAAGACATACATCAAGCAACTTGAGGACGATACTGGATGCACTGCGGAAGAACTGGCAAACGCTATGAGAGACAGAGATGGATGGAGGAAACGTGTCGTAGAAAGCCGAGCAAGGTCGAACTGATGATGATGACTAACCTAAACAAATCTATGAAACTATATACATGTTGCAACTCTCTCTCTAAATATATATATCCCACACACACGCATATACATATACATCTAAAGATAGAAAGGGAGATGTAGAGAGAGAGAGAGAGTGAGATAGGTTGCTATGCAAAGAGAAGTACTCGACAATCAGATAGAGAGACAGAGAGAGGGGCAATGGCGACGATCGCTGGTTCACACACACACACAAACACATATATATATATATAAAGACAGAGAGAGAGAGAGAGAGAGAGAGAGAGAGAGAGAGAGAGAGAGAGAGAGAGAGAGAGAGAGGGGGAGAGTGAGAGAGAGAGATCTGCGCGTTCTTTATTGTTCTCCATTCTGTAGAGGAAGAGAGAGATAGGGGGTATGAGTGAGAGAGATAGAGAAAGAGAGAGAGAGAGGGTATGAGAAAAAATGGAGAGGGGTTGAGAAAGAAATAAATTTTAAGCAAAGAATCGCTGCTTTCAACATTAACGTGATCTTCTTAAACTAAAAAATTCAATCTGTGAACGCAGAATTAAAATATTTCGAGAAACGTTACAACCGAAGGAAAACAGGAAGACGATATTTTGGTTCGGGAAGACGTTCCCTGGTAAGGAACGGGGAAAAAGTGATTATAATACGTCGTTTTGTGGACCTAGAAGAACAATTTCATGCTAAGACAAGACCAAGTTTATGGTGTAAATGGAGTCGTTAGACTAATATTCTATTTAAAATAACAGAATGATTTCCAGCCCCGGAGTTTAAGAATGATGTAAAATTGTAATCGAAATTGTAAACTAAAATGACAGAGGTTATTAAAATAGTTGTTTCTTCTTTTGGCACAAGGCCAGCAGTTAACCAGTACATTACTGGTATTTTATTTTGTCGACCCCGTAAGGATGAAAAGCAACGTTAACCTCGACGGAATTTTAACTTTGCCTTAAAATAGTAAAAGTAAATAGTGAAGATTTAGGCCAATACATACGTATGAGCCGACGGACATACACATACATATACATACGCACGCACAAATATATACACACACACAAACACACACACACACACAGACGCGCGCACGCGCGTGTGTGACCCTTATGAATTTCTACAGTATTTTCACCAAACTTAAGACATAGGTTACTTATGTACTCAGGATGGTCATGGGCACTTTCATTTTTCCAGATATTGTTTATAGGGCCTCGCGGCAGATAACCTCCTTCAACCACTTCCTTGGAGTCGACTGAAGCACTGCAGTGCAATGCAACAAAACGTCATAACTTCTGGAGTTCGCAACCGATTTTCACAAAACTTGACACATGGGCTACGTTTGTTCTACAAATGAATGTGAACTCTCAGAATTGGCACGTATTGAGTAGAGGAAGCTGGGGCAGGAACCCCCTTTTGCAAAAAGCCGATGATTTTGAAAAAGTATAGTTTTCGAAGTAGCACAGAAGTATTGACATAAATAGTATGCATAACTGCTATTTAATACTCGAGCAACGCCGGGTACCTCTGCTAGTATATATATATATATATTATATATCGATGTGGGACTGCTATT
>OZ024741.1:123865282-123872782 GCA_964016885.1 Eledone cirrhosa
TGTATATATATACATATTTATATATGAATATATATATATATATATATATATATATATATATATATATATATATATATATATATATATATATATATATATATATATATATATATATATATACATTATATATATATATATATATGTTTGTGTGTGTATACACGTATAATACATTGGTGTATCTCAGTCAATATGACTGTATATATATATATAAATGTTATATAGGGTTAATCTGAAGAGAATGTATAGTGCCATGTAATAAATATTTTAATGTCATTTTGAATCGAAAGAGAAATAAAGTGAAGTTAGATTATTGGAAAGAGAAGTGTTGAGGATATATATTAACATAGAACATATGTAACTATATAACACGGTAGAAATGATGTCTTTCAAAACCTTCATTTGCGTCCCCTATGTTTCTATGTTATATATTTATGTTTATGTTATGTCCATTCTAGTAGAGTATAACAAAGTCTTATTAGATACTGTATATCACTAGAAACAAAATAAAAGAAGCAAGTGATCTGTATATATATATATATTTCGATTACAGAGTCTGGTTCGATCTGTAATAGATCTTGCTTCGAACTGATCGATAGAGAAACATATGTAATATGGTAATAAACGTGATATGATGCAACACAGAATCCTCTATCTTTATAATAGTATACTCAGCTCTGCGCGAGCATCGAGTGCTCAACCGGCATACCGACTACGGACGCATTTACCTTGCAACATTACACCTATATATATGTATATATATATATATAGGTTCATGGCTTAGTGGTTAGAGCATTGGGCTTGCAATGTGTGTTCGATTCTCGGACCGTGTGGTGCGTTGTGTCTTTGAGTCAGACACATTGTTTCCGTTGCTCCAGGTTACACAGTTGTAGAAATGAATTGCGACGTCGCTGGTGCCAAGCTGTATCAGTCAATCAGTCACAGCCTTTACCTTGAACATCATTAGTGGCGTGGAGAGGAGAGGCAGGTATGCTTGAGCGATTGTCTGTCTTACTTAAACAAACTTGCCGGGCCTGTTCCTCGGAGGCAAACCTTCTAGGTGCAAATTACCTGGTCATTCGTGACCGTAGGTTGTCTTCTCACACACATATATATATATATATATATATATATATATATATATATATATATATATATATATGTATCTCAAGGCTCTGATACCATCAACACCATAAACACAGAGCTGGCATATCTAAGGACTGACTTACTGCCTGATGAGGTCATAGCCATTCAATGGCTATCATCGAAATATATATAGCAGTAAATAAAAGATTATGAGTTCATGTAATCGACTTTGTTTTCGTCACTATATATATATATAGGAAAAAGTATGACACCGGCTATTTCTGGACTGAGCTATGCCGTCGGGGTCATACTTTTATCCTATTTCCCACTCTACTACCCTAAGTATTGAGTACTCTGGTGCGTTATGGTCCATCTGGCACCTTACCACAATTCTTTTGTTATATATATATATATATATATATATATATATATATATATATATATAAACATATATGTATAAGCAAAATGTAAATGGAAAACAACAAAGTAAACAATATAGCAAATATATATTTGTTTAAAGGTTGACTTAGTAGGAAAATATCTAAACCTTCCCGACTCTAGTCCTTTATCAGAACATAGAATTTGAAATAAAAGAAGATGTAGAAAGAGAAAACAAAACGTGAATAAAAATCACTGAATGAACACGCGTGCTTTTTCTTAAAAAAAAGTTTCTCTCTATTCTTCCACTTCTCTCTATCTCTCGCTCTCTCTCTCTCCTGTCTCCTTATTTATTCTTTTAGTTCTTATTCTACATTCTAAAAAGGACTACCGTTGATTTTCCACCATGTGAAGTACTAATAGATATAGAAGAGCAATCAAGGAAGTAGAAGAAGCAGAAGTGTTTCGAGATATTTTGGTAGTTTGCAGATGTACTGTCATCCAAAACTATATGAAAGAACCAGACATGACGTCTAGGCGGCTGAAGAGGTGTGCTTGGAGGAATATATATGAGGAATATATTCTTCATAAAAGAAGACATTAGTTAATATTGGATTTTCTAACAATTAAAATTAAGTGAAAAAAAAAACGAAGAACACATTCCGCACAACATTAGCCTCAGGCCGCCGCCTGGGTCAGAAAATATACAAAGGATATGTCATTCATTTTCGATGAGTAACAATTGAAGAAAAGTACTGAAGTTAGTCGTCTGGCTTTATGAGGTCCACGAACAAATATATACCTTCCCTGCAATGTTTAAGTATATATTGAATTCCAAATATATTATAGTTTTGTTCTATTATCAAATTCTTAAAAGAAAATTAATAATTTGATTCTGAGACCCTTCTTCGCTTGGAGTTAGACCATATATATATATATATATATGCATGTATATATATATATATATATATATATATATATATATATATATATATATATATATATATATATAGAGAGAGAGAGAGAGAGAGAGAGAGAGAGAGAGAGAGAGAGAGAGATGTATATATAATTAGGATTTAGCTTCAGGCATAGCTGTATACAGATATGAATAGACATTTCGTATTTCTAAAGAAACACGGTATGTTTATATATATGTAAACACCTCCACACACAGACACATATCCACGCACACATACACACACACACATATATATATATAAAAGAAAATTTCGCTCTACATGGCTGAATACAATGAATGTAATCTGACTTTTTCGAATATTAAAAATAACATTCGATTCGTTTGCAATTATGCAAACAAGCCTCAATGTCATACCCATGTCAGTAGAATGAAAACTTGATTCGTGCTCTTATGTTCGCATGTAAACAGAACTACAGACACCAAAATTCTCTTTTTTATTTGAATTTGGCAAAGCCGGCCATTTATCGCTCGTATACAGGAAACAGACTGGCCAGTCTGCTAATATGGCTGATCAGTGGATCTGCTAATATGCAGATCAGACTGATCAGCCAGTCTGCTAATATGCAAATCAGGCCGATCAGTCACTGTATTTTTCAAAATAGCATATATGTTCACTAGCTCTGACAGTTTGGCAGGTGAACAGTGAGCTGTACTGATGAAGGGTAATACCTAGACTCATTAGTGCCTGCAGTTCTGTTCGCATGCCAACACAATGGCTAGAATGAAGTGTTCATTCTACTGACATGGCTATAAAATTGAGGCTTGTTTGCATAATTGCAAACTAATCGAATGTTATTTTTAGTATTCGAAAATCTCAAATTACATTTATATATATATATATATATATATATATATATATATATATATATATATATATATATATATATATATATATATATATATATAGAAAAGATGAATATAAGATGAAAGTGCTTTTTTTAAAAAAAAGGAATTTATTAGGTATTGACATATGTTTCTGTAACAGACGGAATACCTATGTATCGCTGCTTGCGTAATCATATAATGTTAGCAAGTATTCGATAGCAAATGTATAATCAGTTGTCACTTCTTCAGAGATTTTGGATAAATTGGATAAAATCAGAAAAATTGAAGTATTTATATTAGTGGTAATAGAGGAAGAAAAGAGGGGATAGTATATGACAGATGGTAATTCAATTTACTGCTAAACAAGTATATAAAGGGTTTCTAATGAGAATACAATGAGTAAATGGTTTATTTTATCTAAATAAGAATTTTTGGGAGTGCCTATTTTAATCTATACTTGACCAATTGAACAATGGACAGGGCTGGTCATTTGGTGTAGTAGTATTAATTATAAAGTGTCAATTGAGGAAGGTGGAGCTTTCGAATTCTACTGAATAACATCAATGCTAGTAGCCAGCTGGTATATGCATTAGGGAATTGAATTAAGAAATCTCATTTTATCTATAGCAGTTTATATTAAATGGTAAATAACAGAAGAGTTGATAGAATTAAGACTAATAGAGAATGTTAATATGTATTTTGACAATCAAACGGAGATGGAGACAGGCGTTCAATCCTGGTAGTATTTGTAATATGAAAATGTAGATTTTAAGCGATGGTTACAGTATAACGATCGCTCTATTCTGTTATTTAATAAAATGTTTTTGGATTTCATAATACAAAATAATTCCATATTACATAATTTACAAAATTCTTGTCCGTGGGATATGGAGGGGCATTCACTATTATATCCCATTTTAGGTTAAATTGTTGGTTATTTTCACGCAGCTGCCAAGCTTTGTCTGCGAGTGTTGTTACATAACGCTGGTTTTCATGTTTTATCGAGTAACGATGTCTATAAAGGCGTGATTTGAAGGAGGTGGCTGTAGATCCCACATAGTACCACTTCTGTCTATCCGATTCGATAGTACATTTGTATATGATGTTGCGTTCAAGACACTGATTGTTCAACGGACACATTCCTGGTTGGACACAGTTACAGTTATAATTTTGCGTTGTTGTATTGGCATCGATGGGTTGATGAGGTTGTTTAGGTAGGACAGGATATTGTTTGTTGTTTTGTGATGTTATAGCTAATGTTTTACGTGTATTGTTATGTGTTGGAAGGCGTTTATACAACCGTTTTACGTTAAGCTTTTTTATATGTTGTTCAATATTAGGGGCGGTTGAATATGAAAGTCGAATAGTGTTAGGGTTTAAGATTTTATTATATTTATGTGATGTTGGAAAGTGTTTTTTAACTAATCGAAAGAATTGTGAGGGTAGATTGGTTTTAATAGAGTTGTTATAGACCGGGTTGTACCAAATATACTCTTTACATCGCCTTCTGTTTGGTGGTGTGCGACTATTATTGTGTCTATTACGGTAGTGTATGTATGGTGGTGATTCTGTGCTATTTCTACCCCTATGGGATTTATTTTGGGTGTTTTGGTGATCTTCGACTATATACTCTATATTATCTAGGTGTCCGGCTTTCCTAAGTGCATCATCATAATATTCGGCATGTTCTTTGAAGGTTTGTTGGTTGGACGACAGGCGGGAGATTCTAAGAGAAACATTTCTAGGGATGGATTTAATTATAGAGAGTGGATGGTTAGAACTCGTATTTACATATTTAAGGTTCTCATTTAGTTTATGGAACGGTTTAATCATTTCTGTATTGAGATTCAAAGTAACATCAAGGAAATTGACCTATTTGAGGTTATATTCAAATGTAATATTTAATCCTAGTTCCTTAAAAAGCTTTCTGATATTTGTACGCATCCTTTCTAAATTCTGGTTATTCATATGCTTAACTAATAGGAGCGCATCGTCACGGTAGATTCCACCGTGGAGATCCTTGAATTTTCCTTGTAGTCTGTGGGTGATATAAATTCCCACAAGATCTGTTACTTCCGCCGAATCATTGGAACCCATAGTAATATCAAAATTAGAAGGTCTATCTTTGCGAACCCAGTAGCTATCATCAAATTTAACAATAGTTTTCCTCGCTTCCATAATAATTTTAATTTCAGCATCCGTAAGGTCGGAATTAGCCTTGGCGAACGAAAGAGCTTCATGTAGAATATCAGGTGAAATTGAGGAATAATATTCATCAATATCAAACTGAATAAATTTTGATTTTTTCTTATCAGTAATGTTATTAAACCATCTTATTGCTTCATGAGTGTTACCCCATAGTTTAATTTCTACTTTAGCCTTAACTTGGGGGATAATTCTGTCTAGTATATATTTGCTAATTTTGCCTATATCAGATTTAGAGGGGCATATAAGTCTAATTTTAGGGTCACTATCGAAGTTTACCTTGTGGTCCTTCAGGTTGAAGGATGGTGTAGCTGGTGTTAAGGGTTGCGTTCTATCGTCAATGCAAAGTTGTTTAACAATTTCACATGCCGAGTTGTTGATGTTTTTAGGTGTAGCTTCATTAGTTTTCTTGTATTTTTTATGCAATTCCTTACGGATGAAGTTATTGTAAGTGTCCACATACATGGTATATACGTTTGATGTTTTGTCTGCTGCTCTAACAATAATTCCATTGGCGTTTTTTAGATTATTGAGCAGTGCCGTGATGTCATTCTGTAGTTTATTGTTCTTCCGTTTTGTAAATTTGATCTCCATGATCATATCCATTAGGTCTTGTTGTAACCATCGCTTAAAATCTACATTTTCATATTACAAATACTACCAGGATTGAACGCCTGTCTCCATCTCCGTTTGATTGTCAAAATACATATTAACATTCTCTATTAGTCTTAATTCTATCAACTCTTCTGTTATTTACCATTTAATATAAACTGCTATAGATAAAATGAGATTTCTTAATTCAATTCCCTAATGCATATACCAGCTGGCTACTAGCATTGATGTTATTCAGTAGAATTCGAAAGCTCCACCTTCCTCAATTGACACTTTATAATTAATACTACTACACCAAATGACCAGCCCTGTCCATTGTTCAATTGGTCAAGTATAGATTAAAATAGGCACTCCCAAAAATTCTTATTTAGATAAAATAAACCATTTACTCATTGTATTCTCATTAGAAACCCTTTATATACTTGTTTAGCAGTAAATTGAATTACCATCTGTCATATACTATCCCCTCTTTTCTTCCTCTATTACCACTAATATAAATACTTCAATTTTTCTGATTTTATCCAATTTATCCAAAATCTCTGAAGAAGTGACAACTGATTATACATTTGCTATCGAATACTTGCTAACATTATATGATTACGCAAGCAGCGATACATAGGTATTCCGTCTGTTACAGAAACATATGTCAATACCTAATAAATTCCTTTTTTTTAAAAAAAGCACTTTCATTTTATATTCATCTTTTCTATATTTTCTCCGGAATATAATTTATACTCGTTGAGCAAACCTACACGTACGCTGTTCATCTCTAACGTAACGATATATTATCACTACATTATTGATAACCTGAAATTTTATATATATATATATATATATATATATTACGCGAAAGAAAAATAGGGCACTCTATTAAATTATGGACGTAATTACAAAATTGATATATACCAAAAAATAACCAACTCGTCCATTAACTAATCAAGGTAACATTTATATATACGTTCGTATGTACACGTATATATAAGTATACATGCATATATATATGTAAACATATATATATGTGTGTGTGTGTGCGTGTGTGTGTGTCTGTGTGTGTCTGTATGTGCATATGTGTGTGTGGAAGTATAGTCTTAATTTATATGTGTGCGACCGTGTGTATAAATAAAATAGCAGGAATGCAAACAACTCAAACAAGTTTCTTAACGCCCACCTTCACAACGCCCACGACAGAAGAGAAGACGTTAAGAAAGGGACATACCATGACATGTGAACTAAACGACGTTAAGATAAAAGAATGTTTTCCTGGAAACAATACAGAAAGTCATACTATTATATAGAAATATATATATGAATATAGCTACATTGTACATATTTAATGTTTACGTTAGGTTGTTTTCTGTGCTTTGGACAGGTGCGTTTGATAAATCATACAGGTGTTGTTTATGTAATTAGTTATTTAA
>OZ024741.1:123877782-123907782 GCA_964016885.1 Eledone cirrhosa
CAGTCTTATAAATAGATAGATTTGACATACCTTACAACTTCAACTTCCATTTAAAAAGTTGATTTGGTAGTGAAAAATGTTAGGGACAGTTATAAAAATATCGTAAATATCGTAAATATACTCCAAATACTTGTTGAGTGCTTTTATATCAGTTATAAATATTTACTCGTTGTAACCCAACAATTTAAATAAAACTTTGCATATATATATATATATATATATATATATATATATATATATATGCAAAGTTTTATTTAAATTGTTGGGTTAACAACGAGTAAATATTTATAACTGATATAAAAGCACTCAACAAGTATTTGGAGTATATTTACGATATTTACGAATATTTATACGAATTGATATTTACGATATTTATACGAATTGATATTTACGATATTTATACGAATTGATATTTTTTACATTGATGAAACATAGTGTTTTAAATCTGCCTCGTTTATGTCTGGATATTTTTCTTTTTTTCTTTTTTTCTTTTCTCTCTATGTAACGGCTGTTTTCTCTCTTAACCACATATATCTCTCTCTACATTAATACTAGAGCTAAATAAATAAATAAATAAATAAATATATCATTGATACGTCATTCAACTGGTGCCCAACTACCTATTCTCTTTCTCTCTATCTCTATCTATACCTATCTCTCTATATTTTCTCTCTCTCTCTCTCTCTCTCTCTCTCTCTCTCTCTCTCCTCTCTTCTCTCCCTCTCTCTCTATCTATCTCCCTCTGTGTTTTTTTCCTCTCTCTATATATCTCTCTCTGTTTCTTTACATGAATTTCTTCTCTCTATCTATCTCTCTATATCTATCTCTCTCTATTTAGTTGCATGCATTTCTTCTTTTTCTTCGTTTTTCTTTCTTTCTTTTTATAACTGTCCCTAATATTTTTTCACTACCAAATCAACTTTTCAAATAGAAGTCGAAGTTGAAAGGTATGTCGAATCTATATATTTATAAGACTGTTTATATTGTATTTTGTCTGAAGAAGGCATAACATATTTTTAATATGATATCCCTGAAATATATATAATGAAATAAATATGGTTTTATAAATATAGTTTCCATTTATTTAATATCGTATATATATATATATTTATATACTTACTGTACTTAATTATTCTGTAGCAGCATATTTTATAATCTTTCTGTAACACCTTTTTTTTTTACTTTTTAATTTTTAATACTTTTATCTGCTCCTAATTTTTATTGTATGTATATGCTCGTATTCTTCATATGCTTCTTCCGCCTCTCTTATCTTATATAAATGTTGATACTTATGATTATCTAGCCTCCCATATTATGTATCCTCCTAAAGTTCCTGTGACAAAGTTTTGATATTATATTTTTGTTTGACTTTTGCTATCTACTCCGATGAATCGACCTTGTATTAGGATGAAACGATCGTAACTGATTAAATGTTTTAAACACTCTTCGATTGTTATTTACATTTTATTTCGGCTTTGAAGTATACTTGTTATTTTACATTGAGCTATTTTTATAATTATAACTGGGTATTATTTATTATTACACATATTATGTATATATTTATATATAGCTGCACTTATATATATATATATATATATATATATATATATATATATATATATATGTATGTATGTATGTGTGTGTGGGGGGGGGGGGAAACAAACCGAGGTTTCATATTAAGGTCTTTATTAATTATACATAATTACGACCGTCATATAGAGTCTGCCTTAAATTTGAGTGCTGATTTGGGTACCTTTGGCAGTATCAGTACTGTGTTGGACACCATGCTTTTCAACGTAGAGTTACGGCCCTTTACGGTATGTGGTCAAATCCCGCCGAGGTTATCTTTGCCTTTCATCATTACGGTGTCGATTATTCCTCTATGTCTTTTTAAGAGTCTGTTTGTATGTGTGTATGCACGTGTGTGCACGTTTGTGTGTGTGTGTGTGATTAAAAGGTTGTCTTCCAAATATCGTGGCTCAGATTTCAGTCCACTACGCTTCACTTTGAGTAGGTGTCTTCTGATACATCCCCAGTTTGACCAAAGTCTTCTGAGTGAAATTTGTAAGACGATTGTGTTTGTTTCTGACCTGTCACATGGCTGTTCGGCAAAAACAAATCGTTTAACTAAGTACAAGCCTATTACTGAAATACACAAAAAGTAGATCACTTGGCAGTGTATATATGTTTCAATTGTTTAAAATAAATAACCTCTTCTTAGCCTATTTAAATAAAATTGGACAGTTTTAGTCTATCCGACTGCATTAGTATTACACATAAGCAGCTATGAACACAAATCTGATGCCTGCATCTTGTTCGCAGTATCTTTGCCTATGAGGGGAGGTGGGGTACGTGGAAGAAATAATTCATATTGTTGATTATCGAAAAGAAAACAAGGAAAATATAATCAAGCAAGAAGTAACTAAGTAAGAAATAATCAAGTAAGAAAGTGAGAGGGTGGGAGAGCGACAGAATCTACACCCCAGTATGAGCGATACTTCAGCTGCGGATTAAATAGCAAAGGTATTCCTGCAGATTATGGCCTGTGACACCTACTGCAACAGCTACCCCTCCTCACGGGTCTCTTTCCTGTTGTCTTCTTGGTTGTATAAAGGGATTGACCTTGTTTTCCTGATTTAACTTTTCGGGTGATTCAGAAAATATATGTGTGACCATGTGGGGCGTTTGAATTACTGGTAGCGTCCAAGCTAACAGAAATTCGTGAACACTCAGCCATCTTTGCCTCCACATTTTAACAATCTGACAATCATATAGCAAGTTTTTCAACTGTCAAATACCAAGATGTCAATTTGCTTAGATATTGTGTCAGTTAATGACAAAGTCCAAAGAATATAGTGCTTAAGAAAGCTGTTTGACTGTCATTAACTCAAGCATTCTATTTCTATCAATGATTTGAAATTGTTCTAGCCATCCTGAAAGTTGTTCAACTGCAGAAGCAATCGGTGTTACTTTTTTTCCAAACATTTCATTTTTCATAATTTGAGGCCCCGTCATTAGGGGATTTGTCCTAACTTTCGTGGGTAGGAGAGTTAAACTACTCAGAGCAATTAAAATCCAAAATACAAGCAACCGGTAGAAAAACCATAAAGCCCCTCGGCGAATGCTCTAACAATTTTTAAAATCCATCAACAGGGTCTAATCCTTTATGTTATCGATCCCGAATGGATTAAAGGAAAATGTAGGTTTAAAATGGCGGGATTTGAACTCAGATTCATAACGACTAACGATTCTATTCTATTAAAAATTTTTCTACTATCTATGTAAATTTTAATCCAGTAGAAAGTTTCAATCTGAAATTGCTTGAGGCAATATAGGAGCCTCATATACATTTTATATTTAATTTTTGTGACACACACATACACATCCACATTTATATATACATACACACACACATACATGCATATATATATATATATATATATATATATATATATATATATATATATATATATATATATATACGTGTGTGTTTTTATGCGTTTGCATTTATCTGTGTGTATGTATGTGTGTATATATATATATATATATATATATATATATATATATATATATATATACACATGTATATATATATATATACTTATGAATCACATTTTGGATTTTAAAAAATGGCTTCTAAACAACAACATGCCCCATGTTTTGTTTTATTTTATTTTCACTAGCACTTTGGACAATTTTCCAATTTAAATGAGATGATCAAAAGTGTATAATATAATTGAGAAGAATTCTCTGTTTTTTTTCTTCTAAAAATCTTTTCTCCAAGACCATATGCAAATTTCAACGTTTTCTGTAAAAATAACATGCAAGTAATTCAGCTCATCACTGTTGTTTATTAAACAAATTCTAGCAGAATTGTGAAAATATACAAAGAATATAATTTATTTTTTCATTTTCTAATTTCAATCGTCGCGTTAGAGTATTTGATTGATGTGTATGAAAAGGAATCCGAATTAATTTTCAGATTTTATGTGAGGAGCTCTGAAGATTAATAAATACGCATAGCTTCACATTTGCATGCAGTGCAGATCATACCATTTATAATATAGATTTATACATTCATCATTCAGTGCAAGAAATTCTCCCAATTTGTTCATAAACAGAACTTTTCAAATATTCCTCTGGAATAACAATACATTACTATGTTTAATTATAGTTCGTGTATACACTGAGGATATGGATGGTGTGTGTATATGTGTGTATATGTTATATGGACACATATGCGTATACATGTGTGTGTAAGGGTAAATATGTATGTATGCGCGTGTCAATATGTATATATATATATATATACACTCGGGATATGAAATGCTTACATGAATATGCATGTATATATGTATGTTAATGTTTATGCATTTGTATATATATATATATATATATATATATATATACATATACATATATATATATATATATATACATATACATATACATATATATACATATACATATATATATATATATATATATATATATATATATATATATATATATATATATATATATATATTATATATATACAAATCCACACACACACATATATATATATATATATATATATGTGCGCATATGTGTGCATATAGCCAAGTATGTGTGTATCTACTTACGTATGTTGGTATTTACTTATGGATGTATGTGTATATTTCTATGTGTCTATGTGTATGTATGTGTACGTGTGTATATGGTGCCAACTGGCGGTGTAGTTCATAAGACGCTTCAGCATTACTGTTTATACATACAAGAAGTTGATACTTTGCCAGAGACTGGGATTGCAGACAGTAAGGAGTAATGTCGATTAATTATTCCTTTTTAAATTAGATATAAAACCCTTCAGATATTTATGCATAACTACAAACAGTGTCGAATGTTTTCCGTCGATTGCAACGATGATTTTTCTTTTCATATTTTTAAACGATCGACATGATCCCAGAATTCAATTGCTTACGAAATAGCGAGGAACTCGTAAAATCGAACAAAGGAAACAATGTTTCAATTGGTCTTTCTATTGCTGATACAATCTCCTCGCAACTCCTAGTAGATGGAGCATCGTGCAATAAGTTGCTTCCTCGAGGACAAATCGCCTCACCCGGTCCGGGAAGGGAGACCGCAAACTTACGATTGAGAATCCAGCTCCCTCACAACTAAGCCATTAGTTTTTTAAAACAATGGAAAATTCTGCTCGTGAAATTAAGCTACAAGTGGTGGAGCAGTGTACAAGCAGTGGTGTGTATACGTCACGACTGGCTTTTTCAATACAACTCATCATTTCCAGTTCAGTAGACATATATTATGTATCTACGTACGTAACAAGGTGACATGCTTATAAAGATTATACATGTTTATATATAGATAAATATATATATATATATAAACATGTATAACCTTTATAAGCATGTATATATATATATATATATACGTATATATATATACACACACAAAACACACACATTATCATATGCACATGGACACACACATATATGTACATGACTATGCATCCATATTTATATATATATATATATACACACAAACATACATATATATATATACACAAACATATATATATATATATATATATATATATATATATATATATATATATATATATATATATATATATATATATATATATATATATATATATATATATAAATACATACATATATACTTACATGCATACATACATATATACTTACACTTATACATACATATATACATACACACATACACAGATTTATAAATACATAATGCTTGTACAAGCATAGTCTTACAAAATATTTGTAGAAACGTCAGTTACCTGTAATTATCAAATATATTATTATGCTAGGAATGACATTTATTATGAATGAGATTCTCCATTTATATGCACACAGACATATCTGTGAGGTTCTTGGTTCAGATGAGTATATATATATATATATATATATATATGTGTGTGTATATAGTAATTGTTTTTACTTTAGGCACAAAGCCAGCAATTAACCAGTGCATTACTGGTACTTTATTTTATCGACCCCGTAAGGATGAAAGACAAAGTTAACCTCGGCGGGATTTGAACTCAGTCCGTAAAGGGATAGTAATAATAATAAATTTGAAGTCTAAAATCCAAAGAGCGCTCGATAAGGATAAATATATATTAAATATATAAGAACCCTAGAGAAAATATATATATATATATATATATATATGAAAATATGGGTGAGAAGAATACTGCAGGTTGCACATGGATAACATGTTATAAAATGAGTCCCTCATCAGTGATTTACCAAACGATCATGGGTATTTCATCGCATTAAAAATCATATACCTCACGTTGGAGCGATAATAACTAATATAAGTTATTAGGACAATAGAAACGCGTAAAGCGAGTGAGACAAGTAAACAACACGGGGAAGCTAACCGAAGATGGAAATAAACGCAAGCAACATAGTTATTCTTTCAGCATAAGCTGTGTGAATATATGAGCGAGTCAGAAAACAAACCTTTCGCTAGTGAATCCGGTGTTAGAAAGAATGAAAACCGTTTTCCCAGCGAACAGGAGGAAGAAAGAAGGAGAGAAACAGGGACTGAGTGAGTGGGAGTGCGAGGAAGAGGTCAGTAGAGAGAAAGAGTTAACTGACATGGCAGAGGGGACGAAAGAAAGTAAGAGAAACAGAGAGAACGAGGGAGCAGTAAGAGAGAAAGAGAGAAACACAGAATTGCAGTTTGGATAAATATATGAAAATATGGGTGAGAAGAATACTGCTGGTTGCACATGGATAACATGTTATATATATATATATATATATATATATATATATATACTACATCGATGATCACCCGAGCCAGTTATCAGTGGAACATGTGTAATGTTTGATATGCAACAAAAATATTTGAAAGTGAAATTCATTATCTCATACATAATATAGATATTAGTGTGTGTATATGAGTGTATGTATGTTTATATATGTGTGAGTGTCCGAATTTATGTCATATGATATAGAGGAAAATTCTGCTCGTGAAATTAAGCTACAAGTGGTGGAGCAGTGTACAAGCAGTGGTGTGTATACGTCACGACTGGCTTTTTCAATACAACTCATCATTTCCAGTTCAGTAGACATATATTATGTATCTACGTACGTAACAAGGTGACATGCTTATAAAGATTATACATGTTTATATATAGATAAACCAAATCGATAAAATAAGTACCAGATCAGACATGACATAGCAACATATGTCCTAGAATCGGTATGAACGGCTATATCAATGTACTGCTCCAGTATGGTCGTATTCTACAAGTAAAATTAAAAACAGTAAAATATCTCACTGTATATTTTCAGAAACATCATAAACCATAATTAGCAACTGTCGAATGGTTAAGAAATTACCTTCTCAGCCATTAGGTTTCTTATTCCATCCAACTCTAGATTCTTTGGCAAGTGTCATTTACCGTAGTCTTCGGTCGACCCATATCTTGGGAAGGATATTTGGCAGATACTGTCTGGAAGTCTTTGAATGACGGTACTTGTAATTAAAATAGTCTGTCTTGTCAAACGCAGCATTTCCCTGAGAATAACTATAATGGTAGACCAGACTTGGGACAGTCAACTACATAGACGTTAATTTCATGAGCAGGTTTTTGTTGATTAAACAAATAGAACACTCATCGTCGAAACCGACGGAATTTCATTGCCGTCATATTGATCAAATATCATTACGCAAGAAACTACATTTATAATAGAAGACATTTTGCATTTAAAATATGAAATAAATAAAGATGAAAAAACGAAAGAATTTTACCGATTTATTTCGAAAGTAAATTTGAATTGAAGCTGTTCTGCTCTACCTGAGATGAATCTGATGTAGCTATTTCCTACATTAGCCCGTATGTCTATATATTTGTATATGTATGTGTGTCGGCCTGTGTATGTTTTTGTGTCAGTGCCTTCATACATATTTGTATATATGTGCATATATATATATATATATATATATATATATATATATATATATAGTAATAATAGTAATAATAATAATATTGAAGACTAAATAAATATATATATATATATATATATATATATATATATATATAGATAGATATATATATATATATAGATATGTATGTATGTATTTTTCGCATGTTAGTGGGTATGACTGTATATTTTTATGCGTGTGTGTATCCATGTATATTTTCATACACACACTTACACACACACACACACCCACACACATATATATACTTCTGTGTTTGTCTGTGTGTATGTGCGTATCTGTGTGTATATGTGTATTTCTATTTCTGTATATATGTGAAATTATTCTTGGAATATTGGACGTTATGTGAATTAGATTGAAGATTGCTTTCGTTGATATAGTTGAACGGAAAGATAAGTAGCAAGACATGGTTCTTTATTAGTAACCAGAAAAATTAGATGTCAAAATAACTAATGGATATTATATGCATGTATATGGGGCGATATATCATCACACGCATACATAGTTGCAGAACAATATATATACATATATATACATTGGTGCACACACACAAACAACTATTCATATACAGTCAGTGCTCACACATGTATGCAAACAGACACACACACACACACATATATATATTTATACATATAAAATATAAAATTGTATTTGCGTAAGCGTCGCGGGTAAGTGGGCTAAGGGTTATGTGTATTTTATGAATCTTCGTATATGTGTGCATATGAATATGCATGAGTATACATATGTCTCTGTGCAATACCGCCCACTCCTTATATATCGACACAATATAAGCGCCACATGAGTATGAACTAATACTTCGTAATAACACAATGTATAAGTGTTAGCTTATATCTCACTCCAGCTGAAATCTGCACACAAACACACACACACCCATACACACACACACACATATAAGTATATAAGTATATAAATATAACTATATATATATATATATGTGTGTGTGTGTGTGTGTGTGTGTGTGTGTGTGTGTGTGTGTGTGTGTGTGTGTGTATGTGTGTGTGTGTGTGTGTGTGAGCACAAACATATATATATATATATATATATATATATATAAGTTATATGTGAAACCATAGATCATCCAAATATATCTAAATCTCATTTGAAGACATGATTTCATGGACATTTCTCCATTTTCCCTGATACACACATAACTGAAACAGATAATGTCGAAACATATATTTGTTATACTTTCGAATTTTAATAGTACTTAGAATTTAGTCAAGTCAGCACTAACATTCTACGTGTCTTCACTATTGTTATTAACGTATGTATTTATGATGCCCTAGTTTTAGCATTTTTTTTTTAGCATTCTGGCTTGTCACAGGAATCATACATAAAATATCAATCCGTATGTATGCATATTAATATACTATATATATATATGTGAGTCGTGTGGGATTCTGTGGCTATGTATGTATATATATATAGATATATATATAAGTATAATTACGTACTCACATATATGTGTAGAGACGCACAGTAGTATGTATATATATATACATACATGCACACATATATATGTACGTATGGATTCACCGAACATTTATTATAATGGCATATGTGTGCATATATGTATATATATACATACTACTGTACGGCTGTACTAGTTTCAAGCTTATTAGCTATCGTCAGCAACGTATACCTTTCTGTCAGATGATTGAACCTCTGAAAGTATATACTTTCCTTATGCATATTAACGACTAAGCAGCCTAATTTGCATATCCAGTGAGTTAATCGGCCGGGCATACCAAAAATGATAAATGCAAAAGAATGAAACGAAATTTCATTTCTCACTCTTAGTACGGCTGATACCTAAATATAAGTATGTATACGTACATACATATATGTGTACAGACGCACAGTAGTACGTATATATATACATACATGCACACATATATATATGTACGTATGTGTTTACCGAACATTTATTATAATGCCCGGTTTGTTTGTAAACAAACAGCCCGAATTACGCCATACAGTGCTCGGCAACCATCGTCGAGTTTTTGTTCAACACTGACACAGGAACGATGTACTAGTTTCAAGCTATTAGCTATCGTCAGCATCGTCAGATGATTGAACGTCTGAAAGGTTGCCGAGCACTGTACGGCGTAATTCGGGCTGTTTGTTTACAAACGAACCAAGCATTATAATAAATGTTCGGTAAACCCATACGTACATGTATATATATGTGGGCATGTATGTATATATATATATTCATACTACTGTGCGTCTGTACACATATATGTATGTACGTATACATACTTATATTTAGGTATCAGCCGTACTAAGGGTCAGAAATGAAATTTCGTTTTATTCTTTTCCATTTATATAAATATATAAATATATATATATATATATATATATATATATATATATATATATATATATATATATATATATATATATATATATATATATATATATATTGTTATGTTTGGGAGGATCATGCTGCCAATAAAAACACACGCATCAGTGATATCACTCCAATTTATTATAAATTAAATTTATAAAATTAAGAATTTATAAATTTCCGGTTGGCTGGTTGATCCCATAACCGGACGGTTGTCAAACTTCTTTCGTCACACATTCTGTGACATCTTCAGTGACTAGGAATTCTTTTCTTTGTTTTGTGTTTCTCCTTTGAACTGTCCTACGCCATCTTTCTTTTGTGTGTCTTGTGTGCTTAGTTTCAGCATGTGTTACATCCGGGTGTCTGTGTGTGTTTTTATTTGTTTATTTACATGTTACTGGTTGGTTGTTTGTTCTATGTGTGTGTGTGTTTTCATTTTGTCCTTAATTGTAAGTTGTGATGTTGCTATTCCATTCATGTTTTGTATTTAATTTTGGTTGGAGTTCATCTATGTTTATTGCCTCTGTGATATGTCTAAACATTGCGTCTGATCTGTGTGTAAATTTTATTTTTATTTCTATGTTATCTAATTTGCCCTTATCTTCTATTTTAGCATGTTGGTGGAGTATTGATGATTCTTTTTTATCTTGAATTTCTTGAAAAAAGTTTAAATGTACACTGGCGAGAACTTCAAGAACTTCAAGATAAAAAAAAAAATAAAAAAGAATCATCAATACTCCACCAACATGCTAAAATCGAACATAAGAGCAAATTAGGGAACATAGAAATAAAAATAGAATCTACACACAGAAAAGACGCAATGTTTAGACATATCACAGAGGCAATAAACATAAATGAACTCCAACCAAAATTAAATGGAAAACATGAATGGAATAGCAACATCACAACTTACAATTAAGGACAAAATGAAAACACACACACACATAGAACAAACAACCAACCAGTAACATGTAAATAAACAAATAATTAAACAAATAAAAACACACACAGACACCCGGATGTAAGACATGCGCAAACTAAGCACACAACACACGCAAAAACAAGATGGCGTAGGACAGAAAAAAGGAGAAGCACAAAACAAAGAAAAGAATCCCAGTCACTGAAGAGGTCACAGAATGTGTGACGAAAGAAGTTTGACAATATATGAGCAACCGTCCGGTTATGGAACCAACCAGCCAACCGGAAATTTATAAATTCTTAAATTTATAAATTTAATTTATAATAAATTGGAGTGAAAGCAACTGGTGCGTGTGTTTCTTATTGGCAACATGACCCTCCTAAAGCATAACAATATCGGTTTCAACACACGTTTTCAGATAAAATATCTTGCTAAATAAATTCAGAAACGAAATATCTACATATATATATATATATATATATATATATATATATATATATATATATATATATATACTGTGGGAGGGTCATGTTGCCAATAAGAAATACACGCACCAGTTAATTCACTCCAATTTATTATGAATTAAATTTATAAATTTCCGGTTGGTTGGTTGGTTGGTTCCTCAACCGGACTGTTGTTCATATTTTGTCAAATTTCTTTCGTCTAATATTCTGTGACCTCTTCAGTGACTGGGTATTCTTCTCTTTGTTGTGTGCCTCTCCTTTGTAACAACAAGATGGCGTAGGACAGAACAAAGAAGAGGCACAAAACAAAGAGAAGAATCCCCAGTCAATGAAGAGGTCACAGAATGTGTGACGAAAGAAGTTTGACATTATATGAACAACAGTCCGGTTGTGGAACCAACCAATCAACCGGAAACTTATAAATTTAATTTATAATAAATTGGAGTGGAAGCAAGTGGTGCGTGTGTTTCTTATTGGCAACATGACCCTCCCAAAGTATAACAATATCGGTTTCAACACACGTTTTCAGATAAATAATATTGCTAAACAAATTCAGAAACGAAATATATATATATATATATATATATATATATATATATATATATATGTATATATATATATATATATATATATATATATTATATGTGAGTCGTGTGTGATTGTGTGGGTATGTATATATACATATATGTATATATATATACATATATATTATTACTTTTTTTTTTTGCTGGCATACGTATATACTGACTTTGATTAACATATGTTATTTTGTTGAGTCAATAATTTCCGTGGTTTTGTTTCAACATGATGCTTGTAAACCTACAAGCAGCCCAGGGTGTGTTTGTGAAACCAATTTTGAACATCAATGAATGCTAGGTGAGAGTGAGAGCGAGAAACTACGTGCAGCAATAATTAAACACCGACACACAAACACTAACACCCGCGCTCACACACACAAACTCATGCGTACGCTCGTGCAGACATAATCACCTTTGAACAAATCATTTTTAAACATGTATTTGAGGGGAATGGAATAGAATTCCGTCTGTTTCAATGCCGTTGTTTGAGTAGTTTGGTGAACAAAGGTAGGAATTAATCGTATTTATCAATCCCAATTTGACGAAAGTAATAGTTGATCTCGGCAAAATTCGAACCTAAATTTCAGGGAACAGTAACCAATAAGAAGATATGTAACCCGGCGTTCTAACAATCCGGGCCAGTGTTTAAGTGACATAAAATGCAGGAGGATTTTAGCAAGTCGACTCTTTGTGTGTACACACATTACGTTTTCATAAATATAAAAATATTTGCCTACAGGTCATATAATATTTAATAGAATGTGAACTACTATTATGAGATGTAATGCTCAGAAATATATGATCATTATTCCGCTTTCTACTAAGTTTATATATTAGTAAACATACTTCTGTGATCAAGTATTAATTTCTTGAAATTATCCCCTTTTGCTTTGGGAGTCGCTAACGACAGCCGATAGCATTTTTCTCTCTCTTATTAAGAAAGAAATTCCAATGAATTAGAATTGTTGAGTGTACGCGCTCCAGAACACTATCCTACAAATTATTTACACAACAATTGTTGATGTACGAATACATTAGCATGCAATGCATACAATAAACAATGAACGTTGAAAATCTTTGTGAAAATAGACAATAACAAAACTGAACCTGAGAGAGTTTAGAGCAAAAATGCTTGGCAAGAGAAAACGTTCATTAATGCATAAATATGTAGATTTACAAAGCTACATTAAACTACAAAGGTGTTTTCAAATATGTTCAGCATTAATAAACATGAACTCTAGTTATCAATGCATCTTAAACAATAGAGAAATATTTCACTGATACTAAACCGAATAACTGTGTATGAATACACTATTAAATCAAAGAAATTTGAATTCATTTTATCGATGACGTTTTAGAGTGCATTTCTCATCCAGGAGAGCAGGTAAAGTTAAAAATATTTCGAAATATTTCAAAACAAGTGAACAATTAACGGGCGCTAATATCTGCTCAAACTATATTGACATATCTTCATAGTGTACACACGCACACAAACAAACACACATACATATATATATATATATATATATATATATATATATATATATATATATATATATATATATATATATATATATATATGAAAATGTGTGACCCCGACGGTAGAGCGAGCTCAAGACGTTTCGACAGCTATTTCTGGACTGAAATAGCCGTCGAAACGGCTTAAGCTCTGCCGTCGGGGTCATACATTTTCCTATTACCCACTCTACTACCCTAAGTATTGAGTACTCTGACAATAAGAGTTGCAGCATTTTTGTAAACTTTATTACATTTTACAATTTGTTTCCATATCGATCGACTCGGGGTTGATCATATGATGGGATCCGATCCCATGATCAAGCCTGGGCTGATTAATGTGGAAACAAATTGTAATATGTAATAGAGTTTACAAAAAGCTGCAATTCTTATTGTCACATATATATACTTACTGTCCAACTGTGGTTGATGGTTGAGTGAAAAGATTACTCTTGATGACCCTATGATGAATAGGTGAAACTCCAGAGTAACAAAATTCACTATATAGCCATAATAAAATGAATGTATATATACATAAATAGCAAGTGTGCTAGCAACCGACATTTGTGATAATGTTATCGACAGTCGATCTCCTTTCGTTAAATCGGACCGAGGAAACAATGTTTCCATTAGTCATTCCAATTGCTAATAATCTCTATCTATCGCAATACTCTCTATCGCAACTCCAGGTGGTAGGAACAATGGGAAAGAAAGTGTATTGCCATAGACATAACGCTTCGCCCTGTCCGGGAATCGAACTCACAACCTCACTATTGCGAATCCAATTCTCTAACCACTAAGACACGCACCTTCATAGATATAATAGTGTTATGTCTGTATAAATACAGAACTAGTACCGACACTGCACTAACCTGTATGAATTTATATTCATATCTAATATGTTGGCATGTAAACATACCAGAAAATATGCATTCCCCTGTAAATTAAAAAAAAATCATAAATATCTTGGTATAAATGCCTTTTGGATTATATATACATTCAATATATTTTGAAAATCGATAAAACATGTTTATCGTGTTTTTCAATTTAAGAGAAATATTCATTTTCTGTGATGTTAACATGCCTGCGTATTAGATATTTGTATTTATTTATTCACGTTAGTACAATCTCAGTTAATGATGTGTGTCACAGATAATATTGCAAACTTACCAACAGGTAGAAAAACTCTACTGTTATCGGCCGTCGAAATGGACGTACATTATTACGAACACGACCGACGGCTACACTGATCTGGAGACACTGTGTTAGAAGAGTATTCTAACGTTTTCCTTGGAGTACATACAAGATGAATCCGGAATAAAGTGTATGGGTAAAAATACATATGTGTGTGTGTACGTTTGTATACACAGTTCATGACTGTAGTTAATAGTAGATAATATTATACTAACTTCTACATATTTATGACATTTCATATCTTTGATATATTTTACTTTTAACAAAATCTTTTAGGATTTGACTGCTAATTCCTATTGAACCTCTAAGACACGTTCGGTGATATCGGCAGCAATTTCAAAGAACCGATGCAAATGGAGCAATTTTGCAATGCATTTGAGACAAGAGTAAGTGGAGCTATATCTCTTCCTTTTAGTCACTGTAAAAATCATATATATATATATATATATATATAATTCTATCTATATCTACTCATCTACCTCTCCCTCTATATTTTCAAATCTACCCTATCATTGATTGATATATATATGCACGCACACACACATGAACACACACATAGGATAGATGCAAAATGAACATCGATCGAAAAATAATTAAATAGTAAATAACAAACGTGTATGCATTTATACAAAGTAAAAAGGCCAGAACATTGGTAGAGAGTGGGAAGCATTGAAGAACAAAATTTACCTCAGAGACAAATAACGATTTCCTTTTAGCAATGTATTTATACCTTGCCTCGAATACTATTAATAAATGAAATAAGAGGAAAAGGATACTACCAAGAGGACAATTTTATATCAAACGTTTGTTAAATGAAATATCTGTAATATTTATATATATATATATAACGAAGGAGGTGTGGTAATGAACCATTGGACCATTACGCACCAGAGTACTCAATACTTAGGGTAGTAGAGTGGGTAATAGGAACATGATTGACCCCAACGGCAGAGCTCAAGTCGTTTCGACGGCTATTTCTGGACTCTTAAATCCGAATCTCTCCTTGGTTTCGAAGTCCTGGTTGTCACGTTATCTATCGTAGAAAAATGTTCCCTATCTCAGTCTTTTCGCAAACAGGTCGATTTTTTGCGTGAGCATCCGAAGGTAAAGTTTTCTCGGTGTACCTGGGATGTTCTTGGTGGAGAAGTCGATATTGTGTTTTCGCATGGTGCGGGTAATTAAACTTGAGCTGGGTGGAAAAGTCAGGATATGGCATCGTATGGTCGGAAAGTGCTCTACTACAGAGGTAGGAGCTAGATAACGAAGGAGGTGTGGTAAGGAACCAGATGGACCATAACGCACCAAAGTACTAAAATACTTAGGGTAGTATATATATATATATCCAGGGAATGTAACGTGAAGTTACTGTAGGTTCACCCAGGTGAGCACACGATGTTTAGATTCACGTCTGTAGCGATGTATAGAGCTAAACGGAGTGTAAATATAATAATACAAGGACGATTTGTTAAGCGTTCATTACATTTATTGATTGGTGACGCGTGTTTCACTACTGACCGGCTCAAGGTTCGATCTGTATCGATCTGGCCCGACTCTGGTATCAAAAGCTCGTCGGACCTCTGCTAGTGTGTTGACAGAATGAACATATAACATATGTTCATATAAAATTATATGTTCATTCTGTCATTACTACAGCAGAGGTCCAACGAGCTTTTGATTCCAGGGTAGGGCCAGATCGATACTCATTGAACCTTGAGTTTATCAATAGCGAAACGCGCGTCACCAATAAATAAACGTAATGACGGCTTAACAAATCGCCCTCGTATTATTATATTTACACTCCGTATTATCCTATATATATATATATTCATTTATATTTAATGGTTCACCATTGGAGAGAACAGGTCATTCCGTTTAGTTAACCATGATGTAATACTAGGAAAAGCACTCTACGTACGCGAGTCACCCACAGGTTTTATTGAATCCTGTGATTGTTGCAGGAACGGAGTTAAATATTGGTTTGATTTAAACAACAGGTGGTCGGATTGGTGATGTCCCTTTTAAAGTTTTATACTTTCAAAAACATTATATATATTTCAATGACCTGGTTACGTAAGATGCACATCAGGTTGTTAGGAAACCTTGGAGTAGATACGGCGAATGTTGTGCGGCGTTGTCTTGATGCACCTGCTAGTTTTACAAAGGCCTCAGATCCCATCTCTTGCACTGAACTACATCACAAATACGTTAGATTACTTCTTGAAAGTATCACTTTATAAATGATTGTTGTGGTGTGCCTTCACGATAGACACATCTTACCCAATATCCACACGCGACGGTACTTTTAGGACCACAGTGTCGTTCACTAATTCTGCTGTGATTAATGATCTTTGCTTTTGGTGTTGCAGCCCAACACACGTGTCACATTTTCAGTTATCATGTTATACAATTCTTTGTTGACAGTATAGAGAGAAATGCAGAATCGATATGTAATTAGTAGACAACTACACACGCTGACAACATGTTGATGACTGATGACCCTATAGAGCTCACCAAAAACCATATTGTACCTGACTGAAGCACTCCGAAAACTTGTCTCACTAACGTCGTTATGATTCCACGGGAAAAAAATCGAATATTTTTTGACAAACCTTGAATATCTTCCTTGAAGATAGATATCATCATTAAAGAACATCTCTGCAAATATTACCAGTTTACTGTTATTTTTGTTCATCATTTGTTGGCATAATGTCTACGATCAGCAGAAGAAAATCAAATTTATATCTGGATAAATTGAGCTACAGCAAGGAGAAAGTTAAAAATATAAGGATGAAAATATTCAAAAGAAGGAATAACACAAGTACATTATTACAGAAAATATATTTATCAGTTAGAGAGAGCGACAAACTCAGAATATACTCTGTATATATATATATATATATATATATATATATATATATATATATATATATATATATATATATATATATGGGGCGGGTAAAATTCCCGAGATCCATGGACGAGTTCTCTCCAGCGGTCTCTGTCCCTCATTATCGCTGCCATGTCTTGCGTCTCCAACATATCGTGTCTTAGGGCATCAACATACGTTAACCTTGGTCTTCCTCTGCCAGTGTGTCCGTGTAAAGACCTGAAAATTGGCCTCTTCATTGCTGTAGTGGAGTTTGCGCTTCTGTGCGGTTCTGAGACTTGGACACTGACCAAGAAACTCACTCAGATGGTGGATGGGTGGCACACGGGAATGCTGCGGATGGCTCTGAACATTAATCAGTATACATTGAGGGTGAAAAACTCAGAGCTGTATGGGAGCCTCCCAAAAGTCAGCTCAAAAGTGACACAGACGAGACTGAGGTTAGCTGGACAAGCTCACCGACATCCAGAGTTGACATATATATATATATATATATATATATTAATAGAAAATATATTAATAGAATCTGACGGTAAATTATGGGAACGACAAAATAGATCAGATAGCTTCGACATTACTATGGGGTCTAGTGACTCCGCACAGGTTACCGATGTAGTAGGCCTATACCTCCTAAATATAATAACGGATGAGATCCCCACCATGGGCGGAGGCTTGTACAGGGACGACGCCCTACTCATGGGCCGCGGACTCAATAATAGCCAATTAGATAGACTACACAGACGACTTAGATATATCTTTAAGACCCAAGGATTAGCGGTAGAATTAGAACCCAACACTAGGACAGTAAACTTCTTAGACATCACATTAGAATTGGACACAGGTCTCTACCGCCCATACCATAAATCAAGCGAAAACCTAAAATATGTCAACAGACACTCCAACCACACTAGGAGCATAATTAACTCAATAGTTAAAAGCGTTTCCTACAGAATGTCAAACCTGTAGGCGAACAGAACTATCTTCAACCAGCAAGCGGAATACTATATCTCCGCACTTGAAAAGGCTGGGTACAATGAAAAGATAACTTACAATGACCAAACTAGAACCACAACACTGCTAAACCCAAACAGACCCTTAGAAACCCATATAGACAAGGACACCCCTCCTAGAACTAACACTAATCTAAGACCACCTTTAGCCGGCAGGACAGGCAGCGTTACACACAACTGCCAAGAGATAAAGCTATACTCTTCAACGCCAATAAGGACTCTAATTATCGCACACGACGACCTAGTAATAGTGACCCTAGACTTAACGACAATAGAATAGCAAGAATCCCATGGAAAATACGCCTGACCAAAACACACCCACACAACCACTAAACACACCCACGCAACCACAAACCCACCCACACAACAACTAAACTACAACAACCACACTAAGCACCGTACAGCCCGAAGCAGACCTGTGACATGTACAACATGTACTCCATACACGTTGCCACCAATATACCGGGAATCTTCTTCAGAGCTCTTGACCAATCCCCCCTCCCACACACACATAAATACCACAAGCTCTTTAATAGACACACTGTCAAATTCGCCTTCTCCACAACACCAAATCTAGGCGACACAATAGCACAGGCAAATAGGACAAAATTACGCAAACACATGAGAGCACCACAACCAACCCAGAACGAAATAACACACACAACACAATACAACAACCTACATGACAGCTCCACACAGAAGACCTACAACCGACAACGTAACAACACAGCCATAACACCCAACTGCAAATGCAGAAGGTGGGTGGAATGCCCACTAAACGGGGAATGCCTCGTTAAATACATTGTTTACCGGTGCGATGTCACAGCGGGCCAAAATGAGTACTCCCACACAGGGGCGACATCGACTAAGTTTAAGGAACACTTGTATAACCACAAAAGCTCCTTCAAACACAGGCCCAAACGATCCCAAACAAGACTGGCAGACTGGATCTGGAACCTCAAAGACAAGAACTTGGAATACCAGATCAGGTGGTCTATTAAAAGACGTGTGGCACATGTCCCCAACGACAAAAACCACTGCAAATTATGCCTGGCCGAAGCGGCTGAGATCATTAAATTGAAATCGGCCATAAACTCAAGACCTGACGTTATTATAAACTGCAGACACACCAGAATGGCCACCTTCTCTGCACAAACATTCAGCCGAGGACCAAACACTAACCCTGACCCAACATAGGTATAACAAACTTTTCTTTTCCACACCGCCTCTCATCTCAATACATTTGTATTCTATAAGATGTAACCCATGGTAAGATCATATCTTGTAAATATCATGTCGCACCCTTCACCCCACCAACACCACCAACAAATACCTCTCCATACATCCCTCATCTCAATATTATATGTGTCTTCTCTATCAGGTATTAACTTGTAACCCATCGTAAAATCCGATCCTGTAAATATGATGTCGAACAAATCATCCCCATGTGTGTGTGTGTGTGTGTGTGTGTGTGTGTGTGTAAGCAAAGGGATATTTAATTTGTCGGTTATTCAACAAAAATATTTATATTTATAACTGATTCGAAGTTCTCGACAATGTCTTCTGGAGTATAATATCAATTTTTGATTTTTTGATTTTTTTCATTTTTTGGTACGCCCCTTTTCAAACTCTCACATGCGAGCGTGTGTGTATCTATAGTTTGTCTGCCTACACACACACTCACGTGTATGTATGCATGTGTTTGTGTGTGTGTATATGTATAGGTGTATATATATATATATATATATATATATATATATACATGTGTGTATGTGTATATATATATATATATATATATATATATATATATATATATATATATATATATATATATATATATATATATATATATAACAAAGGAATTGTGGTAAGGAACCAGATGGACCATAACGCACCAGAGTACTCAATACTTAGGGTATTAGAGTGGGAAATAGGAAAAATTATGATCCGACGGCAGAGCTCAAGCCGTTTCGACGGCTATTTCAGTCGAGAAATAGCCGTTGAAACGGCTTGAGCTCTGCCGTCAGGGTCATACTTTTTCTTATCTCTCTCTCTCTCTCTCTCTCTCTATATATATATATATATATATATATATATATATATATATATATATATATATATATAAATATATACATGTGTGTATATCTATATATTAATTTCAACAATGTCAGTATTCCGTGTGTCAGAATTCTCGATTATCATTGGTTCATAGGTTTCAAACGACTCCGCCCACCTCAACTACGCCAAACTGAAATTAGTATGTATAATTCCAATGAGGGAGTGAGAGCGGAGAGTGTGAATGCTGTGTTGGATACACTATGTATATGTGTCAGTGTAGAGACATGTGTGTGTGTGATGTGTGTGGAAATAAGAGGGGAAGGAAAGCAATAACTATTAACATGTGTGTGTGTGTATGTACGTGCGCGTATGTTTATGTGTGTGTGTGTGCGTGCAGCGTTCTACAGAAAATAAAAACTATCAACATGTGTGAATGAGTGCGTATGTAAGTTTGCGTGCGTGTGCACATTTCCATGCGTGTATGTGTGTGGCGTTCCACAATCGCCACGCAGTTTATCTGTCTGTGTGCCTGTCTGTCAGTCTAACATACACAGAGTTGTAAAGGGAGTAAATAGGGACCTTTTTTTTACATTGACGGATATATTTTCTATTTATTATTGTGTAATATTTTGACAATTGCTCGAAATGAATACTGATAATAAAAGCAATTCGACTTTATCAAACAGTGAACTACCGCGGCGACGGTGTGCAGCCCGGAATGAAGAAATACGTGCCGAACAGAGCCATCGGAACGCTGAACTTCAGAGGTGATGGCGTGCCGCCGTGAATGAAGGGGAGCTGGCTGAACAACGCCAACGAAACACTGGAGCCAAGCAGCGACGGCGTGCTACGATGGTTGAAGACGAACTGGCTGAGCATCATCAGCAGATGGCCGGAATTCAACACGAACGGCGATATAATGCCCCTGAAGGATTTCGTGAAGTTGCTGTGTTGATGGATGATAAGCTTGGATCAAGAGATATCGTCCTCAATCGCAGAGATGGTGGTCTCAAGACTATCAATGAGTCAAATAGGGCATACGATCCATTGCATTATGATCTTTTATTCCCAAAAGGTGAAAATTGATGAAACATGTCTGTTCATTTAGATGATCATGAGAATCAGCATCAACAGGGAGGCGGCAATAGACACAATAATTCGATTCGCGGAGTTTACGCGTTCCATTTGAACGAGAGGAATCAACAGAGAAATGCGCTATTTCAAGCCAGCAGATTGTTCCAGGAATACTGTTGTGTGGCATTCGCAAAGATCGAAAATCAAAGGATAAATTATATAGCTGCATATCAGCAACATATCAGAGCTGAATTGTATAATAATATACAGGATGCGATAAGAGCCGATGAGGCCAATTACAAGCAAATTGGTCGACGCATCATTTCGTCATCGTCGTTTATCGGCGGCCCGTGATATATGAACATTCGCTATCAGGATGCAATGGCTATTGTCAGAAAGTTTGGAAAGCCAGATTTGTTTATAACGGTTACATGCTATCCTGAATGGACTGATATTAAGGATGCACTTTTGCCAGGACAACAGCCAAAGGACCGTTCTGATATTGTGGCAAGAGTATCCAAAGGATATCTGAAAACCATAATGGATGATGTGGAAAAGTGAGAATCTTTGGAGGTGTAGTTGCTTTTACATACGTAATTGAATTCCAAAAAAAGGATTGCCACATGCACATTTGCTGATCATTTTACATAGAGATTGCAAATTGAGATGTGCTGAGGATGTCGACAGCGTTGTGTGTGCTGAACTGCCGGAGAATGAGGCACTACGTAACTTGGTGGCAAAGTCAATGGTGCACAACCAATGCGGAGCGGCAAACCGGAAAGCGCCTTCCATGAAAAATGCCCAATGCAGTAAGCACTTTCCGAAATATTTCGTCGCGAACACTTCCTGGAACGATGGGGATGCTCATCCCTCATACAGAAGACGGTCACCTGCAGATGGCGGTTTGGTCGAAAATGTAAACGGTCGACAGGTTACAAATCAATGGGTTGAGCCATACAATCCATATTTGATTATGAAATATCGTTGTCATATGAATGTGGAAATTTGCAGCTAAGTGAAAGCTTGTAAATATCTATTCAAATATGTTTACAGAGGTCATGATCAGGCAACAATGATCAATGTCAGGAATGAGGAAGCGAACCAAGGAGATGAAGTTGGCAGGTTCCAGGATGTTCGCTCGATTGGATCTAGCAAAGCTTGCTGGAGATTGTTCGATTTTGATCTCAATGAACGCAAACCCAGCGTTCAGAATCTGATAGCTCACTTAGAGAATAGGCAAATGGTTTGTTTTCAGGACACTAGAAGAGATGTCGAAAGAATTGCTAACGCACCACCTCCTAATACGGAATTGACTGAGTGGTTCAAGCATAATATGGAACATGCTTTGAACCCGAATCAAAGGCAACTCTACTGCGATTCCCTTCGAACTATACATGGAATAAGAAGGGAAAGAAATGGAATGATAGAAAACAAAAGTTGAGATTTATGACTATTGGACGGGTTTGTAATGTCCATCCCGCATCTGATGATGTGTTTTATCTCCGAATTATGTTGCATAATGATTTTTCGAGAGGTAAACAGAGCTTCGCTGATTTGAAAACAATCAATGGCGTGGAATATGAAACATACCAGGCTGTGTGTCAGCATCTGTGACTCCTTCAGGATGACGATGAATGGAATAACGTCATGGAAGCTGTAGGAACAACACAGATGCCAGTTCAAATAAGGCAGTTGGTTGTCACGATTCTAGGATTATGCAATCCTGCCGATCCAAGAGTGTTATTTGAACGCCATTGGCGAATTATGGCTGATGATTTTAGTCATCATCTTCAGGTGGATGATGAAAATTTGATGAAAGCTATTGTTTTGCTCAATATTGAGCAACTGCTTGAAGTTCAATTCAAATGTTTAAGAGATTTCGATTTGCCAATTCCTGATGAAGAAATGCGGCATGAGACTGCAGCTTAAACGGTTGCCACTCGATCGGAGGGAACTATTCCAGTTTGATCCAGTGGAACAGCAACGTATTGTGGATGAACGTATGCCAATGTTGACCCAATCTCATAGAGAATTGGTCGATGGCGTTCTCCATTCGATTTCCACTAATGAGCAACTTTGTGCTTTCATAGATGCTCCAGGAGGCACCGGAAAGACATTCTGTTTCAACACTATGTTATCGGCAGTCAGAGGTTAGAGGAAGATTATTGCTCTCCCTGTGGCCACCAGTGGGATCGCTGCCACTTTGCTGAATGGTGGAAGGACTTTCCACTCATGCTTCAAGGCTCCATTGACTCCGGATGAGTTGAGTGTCTGTAACATTACAGGACAAAGTGAACTATCGGGCCTTATACGCAATACGTCTCTGATTATTTGGGACGAGGCTCCAATGGCACACCAATGGCATTTGACAGAACTTTGACAGATATCTGCGGTAGTGACCTGCCATTCGGTGTTAAGACTATCGTTCTTGGTGGCGATTTCAGACAGGTGCTACCAATTGTTAGGTATGCTCAAAGAGCGCAAATTGTCGATGCATGACTGAAAAAGTCCCCGCTGTGGCGCCATTTCAGAGTTTTGCGATTACACGATAATATGCAACTTCGTATGTTCGTGCAAAACGAAGAGGCTGAGACATACGGCCGATGGTTGATGCAGTTGGGAAACGATGAATTGCCACACGTTAGTGATAATCAGACTGTAAGTATCCCAGACCATTTGGTCATGCCACTGGACCGCCAAGCATTGATTGACTGGGTGTTCCCTAATTTGAATGCTTTTTGGCAGAATATCTCCTGGATATCGGAACGCGTTATTCTAACTCATATGAATGCAACGGTCGATGAAATAAATTTACAAGTAGCCGGAATATTTCCTGGAGAGGAATGGTTGACCGTCAGTGCGGATGCAATGGAGCCTAATCAGCAGAACAATATGGATGTTCCGACTGAGTATCTGAATTCCCTTCAAATACCGGGATTTCCCCCACATATTTTGAGGTTGAAAAAGGGTATGCCGATTATATTGCTTAGAAATATCAATCATAAAATGGGTCTTTGCAATGGTACCAGATTGATTGTTGAGAGATTGATTAACGGAAGAGTTTTAGATGCTAAACTCCCAGGCAGAGAGGAATCGGTTCTCATTCCGAGGACGATGCTGAGACTAAGTAAAGATCTGCTGCCATTCATTTGGCAAAGGAGACAGTTACCCGTCAATTTGGCCTTCTCCATGACTGTCAACAAGGCACAGGGACAGCCTTTCAAGCGAGTCAGTGTCTACTTGAATGATCCAGCATTCAGCCATAGCCAACTGTATGTTGTTGCATCTTGAGTGTGCGATCCTGATGGTATAAAATTTGCAATTGATACCACTAACAGAGGAATAACCCTGAATATTGTCATAATGAAGCTTTAAGCTGATGTATGCATATCTTTAATGCTATCAATAAGCGATGTAAATGATTCGGACATTGGTGTCCTTTGATCAGTATTGTGAGATTTGACAGAGTTATCATTGATGTTCAATGACATTTAATGTCGTTATGAGCAATAAAAACAAACAAGTATTGGTAAAAATTGCTTTCACTGCTATATTGTACAATAAATACCAACACGTATTGGTAGAAATTGCCTTCACTGCTATGAATATTCGACGTAAATGATTCAGACATTGTTGTCTTTGATCAGTATTGTGAGCTTTGACAGAGTTATCATTTCTGTTCAATGTCAATTCTCGATAATGAGCAATAAAATCCAACAAGTATTGGTAGAAATTGCCTTCAAATTTATCGCTTCTGATTGCGGTGGTAATAAAACCTCATCATATGCTGAGTCTGGCAAAAAGGTTCGATCCTATGGCCGCCCTGAGCTAGAGTAATATTGAAAAACGAAGTAGAAGGATCCGCCATTTGGAGTTCAAACCAGGCCACCTCCCCGAGTTGAACTCTGGGCAACATTGACCGTCTATTACTCAGTGGCTAAGAGCCTGGAAATTACTGATAACATGTTTGTGTCATATAATTTGTGAGTGAGATTTGGTAAATGGAAACTGCGTGGAAGCATTGATGTCCATATATATATATATATATATATATATATATATATATATATATATATATATATATATATATATATATATATATGCATAGATATATATGTATATATAGTTATTTATATATATATATACATATATGTGTGTGTTTGTTGAAAATTGCAAACTTGACTGTCATCACTGAATCTGAACCTGAAGATTGCGAAAGCATGAAAGTACTTGTTCAATTAACATTTAACATTTAATATTCTACCATAATATTTCATTATAATATCATTATAATTTTAAAGGATTGTAAATAAAACGAGTAAATGAGTTAATCGGACAAAGTTGGAATTCCTTTTATTACTATAATCTTCTATATATAGTTATACACACCCGTGTATATTTATATATATATATATATATATATATATATATATATATATATAACCAAAGTGTAATATGGTTCATTGATTACTCAATGAATACAGTTTTACAATAGATTAAATGCACTCAACAGAGAGTTTTTTCTGGAGTTTTTTAATATTATTCAAAATATTAACAAATGAAGATATTCACATTATCAAAATATATGCTTTAGTATATATATTTCGAAGGTATTGTGTTGTTATTTCAGTACGTCCTCGTCAGTTAAAATATATGATTTGATATATGACATACCTCTACGGTCTTGATGTTTCAATTCCTGTATTGGCAGTGATTTATTTCGTCAAATCTCAACATTTATATACCACAAATAATAATATGTTAAATTTAAAGAAGAAAAGGACGTGGAACGAATTAAAGATATAAGAAAGGGTGTAAAGAGGTGGAAGGCAAAAAAAATAAAATAAATACATACAAAAATATTTAAATGAATAAAAATAAATAAATGGATGGATGAATAGAGGAAGAAGAAAGGAGAAATAACGGCAAAAGAGATGGAACATAAAATATAGGGTGATAGATAGAAAAAACCGTTGTTTTCAAATATTAGGTCAATTAAGGCAACCAATCAATTACCATAAACCATTGAATATCTCTTTTATTTGATTATAGTTAAGCTAATTATACTTATATATTATATCAATTATACTTATATATTATATCAATTATACTTATATATTATATAATATGCGTCTGCAAGCGCGAGTTCGATTCCCGGCATTAAAATGTGTCCTTACCCAACATATTTTTTTCACGTTGACCTAGTCCACAAAGCTGGAAAATATGAGTTGTACCTGTAATTCAAAAGAGCTAGCCATGGCACACACTGCCTCACACTGGATCTTCCTGAGAAATGCGTTAGAATTTTCAACCACTGACAATATTTTTATTTCTACTTTTGGCTCAAGCCCAGAATTATCCCAGTGAATTACTGGAGCTTTGTTTTATCGACCCCGTAAGGTTGAAAGGCAAAGTTAACCTTGCCAGGATTTGAACTCAGACCGTAAATGGGGTAACTCTATGGTACAAAGCATGGCGTACGACACTCTACCGGTACTGCCAATTAACCGCCCTGACAATATAATTGTTTCTACTTTTGGCACAAGGCCAGAAATTTCCTCAGTGTATTACTGGTACTTTATTTTATCGACCCCGTAAGGATAAAAGGCAAAGTTAACCTCAGCGGGATTTGAACTCAGACCATAAAAGGCCGTACCTCTTTGCTGCAAAACATGGTGGAAGCCTGGCGTACGACCCTCTACCGATACTACCCCCATAAGGATGAAAGGCAAAGTTAAATAGTACCACTAATTCAATATGCCAATCTCATAACATACTGGATCACAGTGAATCTTCCTGTAAACGACATTAAAGATACGTATCTGTGGAATGTTCAGCAACATCCACGTGAACTTCATGAGCAGGCTATTCCGTTGATCGAACAACACTCATCGTCAACACCGACAGCGATCCATTCGATTAACTAGCTAGATGTCACCACCATTTGACTGACAGTTGGATATATCCTAGCTACCTTGGAGAAAAATGATATATATTGTATTTTCTCTTGTGTATTATGTCAAGTATTCAAGATTCTTAATATTTAATTTTTATTTTGGTTTACATTTTGTGCCTGATGATGATGAATATTTATTTATTTAATTAAGATAAAAGTTCATATAGACCCGGTAAACCATAGAATAGAAAAGGTATCCAATACTCATATGTAACTGGTTAACAATGGAACACAAGCAGAGGTTTCTAATACAGCTTGCATAGAGCTAGTATGTCATGACAGACTAGCAGAGGTATCAATGCCTTTTATAATTAAGAAGTAAAAACAAGAGGCAGGGAAAGAAAAACGAAATGAAAAGGAAAAGATTGGGCGAATCAAGCAAAATAAGAAAATAGGTAAAAAAGCAAGGCCAGCTATAAAGCAGCTAAATGATTCTCTTATTGAATCTTTCCGTAGCTCCCCCGTTCTGGAAAGTGTATGGGGGGGATAACCTTCTCAGTATACTGCGACTCCAATCCTGGTAGTTTTTAAAGACCAGCTTTGTTTCGTTTTAAACATTAAACACAAAACAACAAATATTCAACTTCTCTGCTTTTACACATTTTCTAGTTTCAGTCATTAGACTATGGCAATGTTGGCCCACCGCCCTGATTTAGTCGATCTTATCAAAAACGTACTTGTATTTTTTAAAATCTGGTAGTAATTTTATCCATAGTCTTTCTCTCTAAAAGCTCAATTACTGAACATATTTACACAGAGACCTGGATGGGCACACACACACACACACACACACACACACACACACACACACACACACACACACACATGCACACAACCCCCCACCCCACACACACACACACATATATATATAAATACATACATACATATATATATAAATATATATATATATATATATATATATATATATATATATATATATATATATATATATATATATATATATATATACATGGGCTTCATCAATTAAGTCTACCAAATTCAACTCATAAAGTTAAGAAGACGCTGTAGGAGAATACAATTGACCAAACTGCTGCACAGTAGGGCTGAACGCAGTACCTTATGTGTGTAAAGCCATGCTGTTAAGTTGTGTTTTTTTGTGTTAGTTGTTGTCGTTCATATTTCACATCAAGTACCACCACCACCACTGCTACTACAACTACTCACTCTTTTGATCCGGTGGAATATCTAGGAAACGTGATAATGCGATAGCTGGAAGGAAAGAGTCTTATACCAAAACTGGACTAGTAATTTCTTTATGGACCCCCCAAATGATGAAAGGCAACGTGAACCTCGACGGGACTATAATTCAGGATTCAGAGACGAGGACCAGCACTATTCAACGCCCAAATGAGAGCCAACCAATGTTCTTACATCTGGTTATATCGACACAAATGAACCAATATTGAAAGTTCTTAACTCTTGTAGAGGAATCCTTTCTTGAAAGTACTATGTTATGTGTATCTATATATAAACATACACACACACATATATGTGTGTATATATATAAGGAAAAAAGATGAAATCGAAAATGCAACTGGAGTCTTTTTTTTAAATATTTATTTGGTTCCTTTACCGGTTTCGCAGTTCTTGTGCTTTTCAAAAGTATAATTGAGATGGAGGGATTATGGTTTTTCTCGCATCTGTTTGGTGTTCGAATATTACTTCTGTTTTATATGGAAAATGTGGCTGGAAATGCTAGGTTTTTAGAGAAGTAATTTGGTTGGTTGATGACTGTCATATGAATAAGTATAATAAATTTCGCACCAGTTCGCGTTACAAAGTGCTTATTATATTTGCCTTTCATAAAAAAAAGGGGGGGGGGGGAGTGCTCAGATTGTTTTTTCATATGTGAGTGAAATTTAGTTGGTTGATGCAGTCACGTGAAAAAAGAGTGGCTCAAGAAGGTTTTTTTATATAAAGGTAATTTGATTGTTGTTATTCCTCCGAGGAAGGAATACCAACAC
>OZ024741.1:123912782-123930282 GCA_964016885.1 Eledone cirrhosa
GAATTAGAACTTCTTGCATCGACACCGACATGCTTTCACACTATAAACTTGTATAATCTCATCACACTTCCATCTTCACCTCGTACATAAAAATATTGTTTTCTATAAATCCCACATGCACATCTAAAAATATTCGTTAATTAGTGATTGCCATTGAGCACATAGAAATTCCAAAGTTGCCAAGTCAAAAAAGCGTCGTGGAAACAAAACACCACAAATGTGTTATTAGTATGAAGCTTTTATAATATATATATATATATATATATTACACACACACACACACCCAACCACACACACACACACACACACACATTAACACAACACACTCGCTCTCTCTCGTACACACACCCATACACACACACGCACACACGCACACACACACACATATATTTATATATATATATATATATGGGGGGGGGGGTAGAGAGAGAGAGATATGCATATTTCCATTTGTGTGTCTACTACGTTTAAACTCGCATTATAACAATACAACCAATCATCTTATTAAGATGTTTGAAAGCAGCTGCACATGTCGTCCCCGTATGAAAAATGACACCTGCATAGGATCAAAAGATCAATGCTGCAAAACAGCATTATGTAGTATCCACGAACCCAGAAGAAACAAAACATAACATGCAGAGCCAAGGACATATATATGTAATATAGTTTTTCAATTTCCACATATTATTTGCTTGTCTGGACATTGAGTTGATCGAAGCCAGTCGTTGAAACTCACAGAATTACATGCTTAAACACTATATCTCACATACTCATTCACACATGTATATACATTCATACACACACACACACACACACACACACACATGTATATATATATATATATATATATATATATATATGTATATTTAGTTGTGTGTGTGTTTTGTGAGACATTTCGGTGATTAGAAAATAACTATAAGCAGTTCTAGACACATTTTATATAATATTTTCGGTGATGTCAAAATGTTCTTCATAACACCACGGCTTTGTCTCGACAAACAAATCCACTTCATCTCTTTAAAACTTAGTTATTTGGTGAGCTTTTATAGGTCTTCGCTGAGTTTACAGATATATCATCGTTCTATTGCCGTCTCACCTATTGACATCTGTCGCCGTTAGCTTTACCTGTGATCCATACTTCTCTATTACTTATCTTGTGAATATTGTCATTCAAACTATTTTCTCGCTCATAGAATCTTTCCTTTCTCCGTTTCAATTTATCTTCTCTTCGCCAATAATGGCTACTTTAGAAAGTAAGCAGACTCTGTATTCACTATTTATTCATTCGTTTATTCTTTTACTGGCTTTAGTCATTGGATAGCAGTCATTTATGGGCATCATCTTAAAACTATACTTCGTTTTCCAAGTTTTGTACTTATTTTAGTTATCTTTTTCACGAACAACTTACTGATGAGACAGAAACACAGACACGGATACATCCAGGCATGAGTGTGTGTTTCTGTATGTACGTGTGGTTTTGTGAATGTGTGTGTTAATACAGGAGAGGCTCTAAGCGAGCTGCACGAAAATGCACAATTTGTGAAATGTAACAAGTAATCAATGGTCGTACAGCATTCCAAATATTTTTTCATAAGTCACCATCGAATTCATAAGACCGGACAATGTCGACAGCTGTAATTTCACGAATAAGTGACGTAAAATGCAATGTGTGTGTGAAGATCTGCAAGTTGATTGGTGGATTACAATCCCAGTGTTATACTCAAGAATACATTTATGTATGTTGACGTGCACATATGCAACTTTGTTTATAAGGTTCCACAATAGGCATATAAGATCTGTCAAACTTAAAGAACGCTCAAGTGTCGAAACCACGAATCACTTTAACAATTGTTTCTGATTTTAACATATTGTCTGACGCTCTACCAACGGTGCCAATCTACTGCCATTGATATACTTTAATAATGGTTTCTTATATAGGCACAAGGCCAGCAATTTTGGGGGAGGGGAAAGTCGATTGAATCGACCCAGTGCATTACTGATGCGTTATTTTAGCGACCCCGTAAGGCAGAAATTCAAGCTAATCTCGGTGGGATTTGAACTCAGAACGTAAAGAGCCGTAACGATTATTCCAATCCACCGCCCTTTTGATACACTTAATAATGGTTTCGTATTTAGGCACAAGGCCAATTCGATGAGATCGACTCCAGTACGTTACTGGTGCTTTATTTTATCGACCCCGTAAGGATGAAAGGCAAAGTTAACCTCAGCCGGATTTGAACTCCGACCGTACAGGGCAGTAACTCTATGCTGCAAACCATGGTGTCCGACCCTCTACCGATACTGTCAATCCTCAGCATTTGATACACTTAATAATAAATAAGATTTCTAGTCAAAGAAGTTTACCACCATCAAGCGGTGGTGCTTGGTGTTTAAATTTGCTGCATGTTTATATCCAGTAGCTTAAAGTTTCGACATAAAATTCGATGAAATATGTACTAGTACTATGGTCGATATGACAGAATAAACCCCATAAGATATACATATTCAACACTTATAAGAACCCGTACCACGCAGCGTATATCTCCAAAGTATCAGGATACGATTATATTGAGTAGTCATTCACACATCAACAATAATAAACATCTATGTATATACACGATATATATTTCATATATTGCATTATTGTATAGGTGTATTTGTGTGTGTGTGTGTGTGTGTTCTACTTTCCTCCCTCTCTACTTCTTTCAGCTAGTCAGACTAATTCGACTCATCGTATCTAAACACTTATATATTATATAAACACACTTATGCAGAGAAATCTTGCAATACACTCACACGTAAACACACCTATTCCCATCCCCATCCTTCATTTCTCTCTGAATAACTCCAATATACATAACGACACTATGTCAAGACAAACAAATTAACAATCACTTGATCCTCTCTAGACAATCACTTAATGCTGTTAACAATCACTTAGCGCAGCTTTTTGTAAATGTAACGAATCGTTTATGTTTATATACTCAGATACATACAAATACCAATACATACAAATATAAATACATACAAATATAAAGGCAATTACGTATATGCATACTTAGACAACTCTATCACATAAACAAGCATGCATATGCACACATACTTGTGGGTGAGGATGTATGTATGTTTACAATTATGTATGCATAGGTTTGAATGTAGCTGGCACAGCGTCGGTTACGACGACGAGTGTTCCAGTTGATGCAATCAAAAGAACAGTCTAGTGATGAAATTAACTTGTATGTGGCTGAGCCCTCCACAGACATGCGTGCCCTTGACGTAGTTCTCAGGGAGATTCAGTGTGACACAAAATATGACAAGGCTGGCGATTCGAATCACAGGTTCAACTCACTTTTGCCAGCTGAGTGGAGAGGAGCAGCGTCAAATATAAACCAATGTGTATATATAATCATATATATATATATATATATATATATATATATATATATATATATATATATATATATATATATCAGAAGATCACGTTAAGGGTGAAAGCAGCGATTCTTTGCTTAAATTTTAATCTGTTATTTTAATAAATATTTGCTTTAGGGTTCTTATATATTTGATATAAATATTTATCCTTATCGAGCCCTCTTTGGATTTTAGTCTTCAATTTTTTTATTATTACTATATATATATATATATATATATATATATATATATATATATGAAGCACTCCACGGTTTGTGCTCCTTAGGATTTTCTCCTTAAGGTATCGCACGGAGTTTTAGTATAATATATAAGAGAGACGGTCTTATTCATACATCTTCATTTTATTATCTAATTCATTATACGTATTTCGAAGATGCAAGGTAGTTATATAACAACCACCTTATACGTTCTCTTCAGACGAATCGAGATGTATTTTTCCATTGAAATGCCACTGGTTCAACGTATCGTTAACATCACCGCCCATATGACTAGATTCTGTAGCAGCTCTATTTGGTGTGCGAGACGGTAGTGTTGCTGGCATTGGTGATTGAAAGCTGGCTGGGTATTAAGTTACCAGTGTTGACATTTGTTTCTCATAATCGCTTGAACGTACTATTAATTTGTTTGTTTTGTTTCATTTCTGGACGTAAATTTACGTACTTAGATTTCAATTTTAGATATGATTACTTTGATAGTGAGATTACAATGTATCTATACATTTATGAATGGTTTATTAATTAGTTGATGGTCTACTTTATATTACTCATGGGAGTTTTAACTATATATTGTGCGGAATGTCTTATATAATTTGTGTAAGCTTGTATTAAATATGTCGGAGTGTTTATTAACAATTTGGGCCTACTATTCATGATATGCAAAGTCTCTGTTGTACAGAGGTCACACCCGGAAAAGGAAAGGCATATGATAGTTTTGACCAAGAAAGAGTGTATTGTATTTGGTTATTTGTAGCTTTCAAATCAGTTACAACGGGACTGTGTTAGACCTTTTATAAACTGTTTTAAAGGTGTGGCGCTGGTTATACCAGCTTTCATTATATCTATATGTTTCATTAGTGGTTGTTACTCGACATTCTGAAACAAAATTTCGATCTAAACAATTATTTTGCATAGGGCATTTGTTAGGGACTCTGTAATTGTAATTAGTCTCGTTACTGTTCATTGTGCCTTCATTATTGGATTGTGTCCATTGGTTTGTCTCATTTGCGTTTATGGTGTTTGTCTCTCTCTCTCTCTCTCTCTATATATATATATATATATATATGTGTGTGTGTGTGTGTGTGTGTGTGTGTGTGTGTGTGTGTGTGTGTGTGTGTGTGTGTGTGTGTGTGTGTGTGTGTGTGTTGCGTGTATGTGTGTGCGTGCGTGCGTTTCAAGCATTTCAAGGGTTTTCAAAATGTCTCTGCGCAGGGAGTATTTTATTTCCAAATTAAAAAAAATAATATAAAACGAAATGCGAAATAAAGCAAAAATGCTCATGATAGACACACGGCTGAACTCAGCTTACAAATAACAAAGTTACGCATGTGTAGTATGAAAAATACTCACTGGGGAGAGTCATTTTGAACACCCTGTATATATATATATATATATAGGAACGAGTAGGACCCCGACGGCTGAGCTCAAGCCGTTTCGACGGAATTAGCCGTAGAAACGGCTTCAGCTCAGCCGTCGGGTCCTATTCGTTCCTATTACCCACTCTACTACCCTAAGTATTGAGTACTTTGGTGCGTTATGGTCCACCTGGTTCCTTACCACATTTCCTTCGTTATATATATATATATATATATATATATAATAAAAAATTGAACAGGGACAGAACAGAGAGGCAGTACGACAAATGTTTATTAGCTTCACGCTCAGGAGAGTGGGGGGTAAGTGGAGGACGACGTTTCGGGCATAAGCCCTTCTTCGGGTAAGAGTTCAAAAGGTGTGTAGGGGAGTGGTGGAGAGACATATAGCGAAAGGAAACGGTGCGAATGAAAAATTAACAAATAAAGACAAAATTATAATAAATAATAAATAAAAATAAAGCATGATCAAAATACAAGGAATGAGAACATTTAAAAATAAAGGCATGATCAAAATAAACTGAAATTAAAAGGGGGGTAAACAGGTGGTGGAAGGGTGTGGGGTGAGTAGAGGTGGAGGCGGGTGGAGTGGGGAGAGGGAGACGGGGTGTCCGAGCGGGGAGGGCTGAAGGCGGTGTGTGTGGTTAGGTGTGCGTGTGTGTGTATGTGAAAGTGAGGGTTGGGGGAAGAACGGGGTTGCATGTTCAGGAAGGTGTGTGTGGGGGGTGTTTTTGTGTGTCGGAGGGTCTGTGCGTGTGTGGATAGGGGGTGGGGGGAGAGGAATCAAGGGGCTGAGGGTGTAAATATGTGGTGGGAAGCACGTGTGTGTGGTTTAAGCGTGTTGTGGGTGGGTGTGGGTGGCGTGTGGATAAACAAATTTGTTTTGGGATGTGTGTGTGGGTGAGTTATATAGGTGATGGTGTTAGAGGATGGTTGAAAAGTGGTAAGTTACACGGATGTATGGAGATTTTGGTTGGAAGTCAAAACGCGTGTGGGTAATCCAAGAAGCGGTGGTCGGAAGAGGAGAGATGTGGGGTGCGCGCGCAACAGGAAGTGGTCAGCAGTGGAAGTGCTGTGGTCAGTGGGTGCTGAGACAGTGGTCGGAAGGGCATAGCAGCAGTCAGCGGAATGGTAGGGAGGCGAGGATGGGCAGGTGTGAGAGTTGGAGTGAGGAGGGTGTGTGTGTGTGTGTGTGTGTGTGTGTGTGTGTGTGTGTGTGTGTATTAGTAGGGGTGTTAGTGGGATGAGTGAGTGTGGAGTGGGGAGAGAAGGGGGTGTGTGGTTCTATGGAGGGAGTGTGGTGTACTGGTGTGTGTGAGGTTTGGTGAGGAGGTGTTAGTGGGTGTTAGTAGACGGGAGGTGGGGAGGGGTGGAATGCAGGTGTGAGTGGGGGTTAGTGGTGGTAGGGTGTGTAGAGTTGGTGGTGTACGAGGGTGTGTGGGTACGTGTGCGTGGGGTTGGAGGGTGTTAGTGATGTTAGTTGCGTGTGGGGTGGGTGGTGTAAGTGTGTGCGTGTGATAAGGAGGGGGGAGGAGGAGAAGAGGGGAGGGAAGGGATGTTAGTATGTTAGTTGGGGAAGGGTGGTTAGATGAGGGGTGTAGTGGGGGTGTTAGTATTGTTAGTGTGGGGTGGGCGGTGAAAAGGAGGGGTGTGTTAGTGGTGTTAGTGGGGGATAAGTGGGGGAGGGGGGCGGTCGAACGCTAAAGGAATAAGGGTGGGGAGTTCAGGCCGGGTGGGGTGTGGGTCTGTAAGATGAAGATAGTACGTTGTTCGACCGTGAGGCGATGGGCGGGTGTTCCGTGGCACTGGAGTAGGCCACAGACTGTGAGATGGTGTGCGGATATATATATATATATTTATATATATATATATATACATAGACAAATAGGAAAAGTTACACGAGTTTGCATGTTATTATTGCGCCGGATGACACGCAAATTCATGTAGCTTTCCTTATTTCGATATGTAAATAGGTAAATATTACTTTTTCTTCTTTGTGTTTCCAAATATAATTTTTATTAATTCCTTCATCGAGTAAAATTACTATTTGTGGGGCTCTCTCATATGTATATCTATATATGTGTACATAAGTATATATTTTCAGTATATTTCTTAATTACTCCCTTACGGTTGAGTAAAGAATTTTACTAACTCGGACTGCTATATTTAGCAGCCCGTTTACTTGTCATTGTCCACATACCTCTGTCGCTCTGTACGGCGCTAATCATGTGATAATTCTCCCGTTCCAAATTATTGCTGGTAGCGGACAAATCCGTTGAATTCTTTTTTGTTTGAAAATGTTCCCTTGTGACTTCAGATTTCCCAGCTCAAAATGCTGAGTTTTGTTCACAGAAAGTGCAGTAGGGATGCTCTAAATAAATAGGTAAATATTTCTTTATCTTATTTGCGTTTCCTCAATATAATTGAATAGAATTAAGGGTGGGTGACATATTGGTGTAATGGTTAACACAGTGGTCATCATAGTCAAAGATTTAGATTTGTGTCCTATGTACGTCAATGGTCATCCCCATTTTTCTATTCTGTTGGTTTTTATAACTCCAACTATTAGGCTAATTTCTTAGTAAAAAATACGGCGGAAGCACTATTTCACTATCTAATTTTCTAATTCTCCGTTGTTTGTAAACAAAGCTAAGCTTTGTATCTAATATATATATATATATACATTATGTATTCTTTCCCTTGTATGCATGTATGTATGTATGCACGTATGTATTTCTATATATTATCCATGTAATACGTATGGCAGTCTTTAGTAGTTTCCTTCGAGCAAATTTCATTTGCAAAGCATCACAGAACATTGTGGAGCTGAATTTGTAACGACAAAACTATCAACCGAATTCTCTCTCTACACAGCCAACATACACTTATATGTTGTGTGTTTAGGTATTTATGAATATGTGTATATGTATGCATCTACAATTTTTCGAGTTATCAAATATTAAATTAATGCTTCTTAGCATCACTAAGGAGATATTGAAGAAACTTAGAATGGAGGAGGATTTCTTAGATATAATGTTGCTGATCATGTGGCATTTGGGGAGTGGGAGATGTTTGTCAAGATGTGTCGGTGGATGTTTCATGGTAGGCTGGTTGCTGAGTCCTAGACACCAGAGAGAGGAATAAAGAGGGAACATATATTTGAGGATACAAAATGGTACTTGCCGTAGAGAAGAAGGGCAGTGGTACATTACGAATGTATGTACGTATATAATAATTGGTGTTGGATGCTTAAAGCGTGCGTAGGCGCGTAGGAAAATCTGCTTCGTAGAATCAAGACGTATCTGAGGACCTTGAGATTTTCAGAGTCAGGTTCGATCATCACATAGATCGTGCCTCGAGCTGGTCGCCAGAGAAACGATTGTAATATGTCCAATAAATTCCATTCGTCGCAACACTGATTCTCTTTTTTTCTGTGATATATATATATATATATATATATATATATATATATATATATATATATATATATCTGTATATATAAGTTAAAAACAAAAAAAGCAAAAACAATAACGAAGAGTGCAGTACAAACAGTGTTGGCATTAGGTTCACGCTTGAGAGTGTGTGTGTGTGTGGGAGGGGGTGTATATATATATATATATACATATGCGTGTGTGTGTGTGTATGTGTGTGTACATATATATGTATCTGCATACGCATATACCCATACAAGAAAACATACCCACACATTACTTTAAAAAAAATATATTCGTCACTTCAATTTGTATTACACTACGTTTTTTTCATTTCCTTTAATAAATTTGAATGATATTTAATCATGTTTTTTTTTTCATTATAAATACATTATCATCTTATTTTTCAATGCAAAAATAAACGACTCCGTGAAGTTACGTAGATTTTGCTTTATATTTTGGAAATTTTTTGTGAATTTAAGCTGGTTATCTAACTCTTTTAAGAAGCTCACTTATATCACTCGTTTTACAAGTGTTGCATTTCATTTTAACTCAGGAGTATCTGTTTTTCCCAATTACCATATATATATATATATATATATATATATATGTATGTGTATATATATATATATATATTTATATATATATATATATATATATATATATATATATATATATATATATATATATATATATAGAGAGAGAGAGAGAGAGAGAGAGAGAGAGAGAGAGAGAGAGATAGATAGGTAGATATGTATATATAAATATCTGTATATATATGTATATATATATATATGTATGTATGTATGTGTCTGTAAGTATATATATATATATATATATATATAGTTGTGTGTTTCCTCTATTCAATACAATAGAGTGCAGTTTAAAGGGAATGTTTCCACCAATTCTGTCAGTTCAGCTGTGTAGAAACAGTTCACTGATTTATATTTGCAGACTGTTGCTAGCATTGATATCACGCGTGTGCTCCTCTTTAGACTTGTTGAACTGTTTCTGTTACTCATATATCTATATACATATATGTACCAACTTACCCTTATACATACACTCACCTATACATACATCTGTATTCGCGCGCACGCATATCTATATGTATAAAGAGAAAACTGGGGAGGGAGAAAGGAAATGACATAACTATTATAGATGCTAAATATATCGGCCATTCTTTAGGAGACAAATTTAATGTATATGTCGATATATATTTACATGTTATTATCATGGGTTTTAAAACAGACCTTTAGACAGTAACATTTTACAACAACAGCATCAAAGCTAATCTTACCGGTAAAGAAACACCTTATCAGTTTTCTTTTTCATTCACACTTGAGACATATCATTAAACTACACAGGGATATCGCCTTAAACATATTTCTTAAAGATAGTTTGGAAAACCTTGGTAGTTGGTATTATGGAAAACAGCTGTTCTGATGAGGAATAAAAAATAAAATAATATATTTACAGCTCTAACCTAAGTAGGTTCAGCTTGGCCTAAGTAGGTTGCATCGGTGAAGAGTTTTCTAGGGTGTTTTAATGATAGACGGAAATCATTCCTAATATGAAAGGTAGCGTGAAATATAACAAATTGCTCAACGAGACTATGAACTTATCCTGATTCCAAACAGTAATCTGTAGACCACGTGCCACTACTTTTGAGCCAGAAACAAACTGAAGTTTCAGCTTCAAAGCCAGTTTCTTGTGCCCGACTGGCTGAAGATTCCAAACTGACAAAGTATCGGCCGCACTCTTCTAGCTCTATCGTCGAACACTTGAACGGAAGCATCCGGTATCATGGGTCCCAGATCTACCTTCCTATTTTCTGCAAACAAAAGCGATCACCACAGTAAAAGTGCTTTAACAAAATGAATAGAAATTCCCATCGTTGTTTGGACATATCAAATGCACTATATTTTGTCTCTTCAAAGTTTATCAGGTGGATGTGAATTATACTGGAAAGGAAAAGCTGATCACATATCAATGATGGATGGAGATCCGATCTTAGAATATGTTAATGGTGTACATGATAGCACAGTAACATTTCTTTACTTGCCATAACATTTATGTTGGGGGTTAATACCTTAATGCACAAATGTTGATCTGTTATCCAGGGTCGATGTTTATATGAGATATGCAGGAAATTCTTTCTAGACTATATGATAGCGGGAACGAGAGCGATTGGACGACCCAAAGGGTGATAAAAATACAAGATTCTAAAGTTGTCTCATTGTTAATGATGGGTAGAACTCAATGCAATAAAGATGAACAGGTGGTTTCTCTAAAGTCAGTATGTAGGGTATGATACTTAGGACACCAAGAATGCTCCAATGGTAAATATAGAGACACGATTCTAAAAGGTACTCAATGTCAAGGAAAATGAACAGGGATAAACGGAAAAAATATGTTTCGTACTGTGCTGTAAGTAAAAAGAACACGATAAAAAGATAAACTAACAACATATGAGAGTTTAAACTTGATACTGAAAAAATGCCGTCTTATACGGATTACTGTCTCAATGAGATAAAAATAGGAAGATAAAGGAAACGAACTTAAATAGAGCTATGATTTAAATGTAACATTACTCAATGCTGTCAATGGTGTTGATAGGATTAGAACGAAAACGAATATGAGTTTTTCAATTAGGTACTGTAATAGCTGTGTGGTTACGATGCTCGCTTCGAAACAGTCTAGTTTCAAATTGCCTCCCATGGTGAAGCACCTAGGGCTAGTGACTTTTGCTAGAACAACCGGTTGACAAATGCCTTGTGAGTGAGATTTGGTAAATGGAAACTGCGTGGAAGCATTGATGTCCATATATATATATATATATATATATATATATATATATATATATAAAAATCGAATAATGTACACCATTTTACCAGGGGGAAAAACATACTGGTCCACCCACACACACACACACACACATATATATACACACACACATACACACGCGTACATTAACATACAAAGAGACTTATACACACACACACACTTCTCCGTATAAGACAAAAGCTGAAAAATATCTTTTGACATGCTAAAATACCCCCCATTGCTTTCAGACACATTCTTACTGACCATCCCTGCTACCGCGAATTACTCTGCTACACACACGCACACACACACACACACACACACACACACACACACACACGCGCGCACACACACTTATCTTAATAGCCATTTGACACACATCCCTGCTAACCATTATCACAACATCGAACACCTTACTACTACTACACACACACACACACACACACACATATTTGTTGTGAAAGAGTCATTTCTCAATCTTGGCGCAAAACCAATTTTTTATTCACATGACCTCTACCGACCAATCAAAATTGTTTTGACCACAAGAATTTTTGCAAACACCAAATAGCGCTGGAGCCACTTTTTTAACATAAAAACAGTCTTGGCGCAAAATCAATTTTTTACATCCACATGACCTCTACCGACCAATCAAAATTGTTTTGACCACAAGAATTTTTGCAACACCAAAGTAACGCTGGAGCCACTTTTTTAACATAAAAACAGCTAGAATTCCCAAAACTAATCAGATCAGAGCAAACAACACGGACACTCTATCTCAAAATTATTTTTGAAAAGCATTTAGAAATGCGCAACCGGTAAAAACTTAAAAACTTAAAACCACAACTGAATACTAACCCATACAATCACTAATACTCTTTTATTCCTAATTAAACCATTTTTCAACTGTGAACAATTTGTCAGCATTTTCTATTCCGTTTACCAATATAAACATATATATATATATATATATATATATATATATATATATATATATATAAACATATATCATATTATATTTAGAGTTTAAACTCAAACAGTCATTTACAATTAATTAGCTCAAAGAAAGAAGCATTTCTGAGCCGTGAAATACAAGTTAATATAAATTAATATATGATAAACACCTAAGTGTTTGTATTGTAAAAGACGAAGTTAGCTAGAATGAAATAAACTAATTCAAATAAATATAGCTTGCCTGTATCGATTTAAAATAATAAATCAATATACACAAACTCATATTGGCAAATAGCCGTGGTACCAGGACAAATTTAAATTTCAAAATTCAAACCTTTCCCGCAGATCAATCTGAACATCAAAATCCAAACAAGTTTCGCAAACGATTGTATAAAAAGTGTAATAATCAATTTTGTGCTTATCAACAGGTACCCGGAAAAATTAGGTTACTTCACCTCGAAAACATTTTGAAGGTCTGGTTTATGAGCACAAAACGCACGAGGTTTTGCACTCGGTTTTTCCAGCTCTCTAGCTATCTCATATTCATGGCGCTAGAAATAACAGCCGTTTATATGGGATTAAAAATTAGCTCTACCGAAGGAGCAGTAATATCATATCATATTTAGAGTTTAAACTCAAACAGTCATTTACAATTAATTAGCTCAAAGAAAGAAGCATTTCTGAGCCGTGAAATACAAGTTAATTTAAATTAATATATGATAAACACCTAAGTGTTTGTATTGTAAAAGACGAAGTTAGCTAGAATGAAATAAACTAATTCAAATAAATATAGCTTGCCTGTATCGATTTAAAATAATAAATCAATATACACAAACATATTGGCAAATAGCCGTGGTACCTGGACAAATTTAAATTTCAAAATTCAAACCTTTTCCGCAGATCAATATGAACATCAAAATCCAAACAAGTTTCGCAAACGATGGTATAAAAAGTGAAATAATCAATTTTCTGTGCTTATCAACAGGTACCCAGAAAAAAAGCTATATTTATTTGAATTAGTTTATTTCATTCTAGCTAACTTCGTCTTTTACAATACAAACACTTAGGTGTTTATCATATATTAATTTATATTAACTTGTATAAACATATATATATATATATAGTTACACATTTACTATATATAAAGCGAAGGTGTAACTATATACACAATGCGCGAAGGAGAGTAGAGAATTATATATGATAGTATGTAATTAGTACATGTTCTTAGATCTAGCTGAATATGTTTACATATTATAGAGAAAGAAATTATTAGTGGAACGATTTAGAGGTGTAGGAATAAACATAGAGCAAATATAAACAAGTATATAACTTCTAGCATTTAAAAACCATATTTATTTGCTTCGACATATTTCAAAGGAGTTGTATATACAATTATTTGAAATGTTATGAAACATTTCGTCTATTCTGTGTCCATAAACCTGCGTAAATATATAGCAATAATTTTGCATTCCTTATCGTCCGAGGAGTGATACATGTTTCAAAATGAGTGGGGAGGTGTGTGAAATACCAATTTTACCTGAGGCAAGAATACTGATGCAAGGACATGCATTAGTCTTACAGTTTAAGCAAGGACATGCCTCATTCTTATAGTTTTTTTACGTTTCTCGTGTCGATATTTTACTAGCTTTTCAACTGATAGTAGTCGGTGTATGGTCTACCAGAACACTTTTTCTGAAGATCTGACGTCGGATTCCAGCTTAACACCAAATCCTCACATGTCTTAACTTTGGATGTCTTTACTGTGTCCTCTGCGATTCGTCGTGCTTGCTTCGACCGCAAATCCAAGAATGATAACTTATTTCCAAGCCCAGCTTGCAGGCCTCCTTTTTTACTGCTTGATTGAACCGAGACTCCTCCTGCCCTCCGGTGCCACACCAAGCCCCTTTTTCCCGCATCATTTAACAACTGAATGAGAAAATGTGGTGCTGAACAATCCCCATTCCGTTTCAACGTCCTCGGTTTGCCCAGGGAGTTCTCTAAATTTGGATGTAATTGTATCTGCATACCTGGGCCAAGAAATAAATATAAATATCCTGTCGCAATTTATATAAGGTACTATATTGTCGAATATATCCTTTTTTTTTAAGTGGTATGTTGTCTTCGTGCTATTTCTCGCCATCACCCGTGACAAGGGCCCACCAAAATTGATGGTCACTGCATTACAAATTCATAACTGTAGCACACTGTTTAACTTAACTGCAGTCGTATCTCCTCCCTAAAAACTGGATAATTGGATTCACCATCAACAGGAGTGTGGAAATGTGCCATCACAGAGAAAGGCCACCAGCTGAATAAATGTTACCGGCGACATACTAAGAAATACTCTGAAACGATCTAGTTAGAAACAAAGGTATTAGGCAAGTGGGTTATGCTATAACAATCAAATGGCTCATAGACCAACAACAAACCAAATGATTTAATTTCCCCCATTAGGGTGGCGGTAATCCACATACCCAGAAGGGGCCGATAATACCAAGTATTCAGGCTTCAGATGTTGTAGATTTACCACAGCGGTGGTGAGTCCACAGAGACTCTAATGCATGCAACATTCACAGTACGGCACTGCTACATGGCTAACGATTGAGTGTAGAATGTTAATATTGTCTCCCTCCAAAATGAATACACCTGGTTTGTAGATCTAGAAACGAAACAGGGCTGAATTATTAAGATGTTCTTATCGTAATTGTTATGTCCGATTTTGGCGAGTGATACCGTCTCAAGTTGTATCTCCCTGATAAGTACGTTATGTGTCTGTTCAGCAATCAGTTGAAGCATTCATCGTCGAGAGTGAGAGAGGTCCGTTCTGCAAATGCAGTCACTTATATATCGACAGCAACGTTATACTTTATATTTTTATCTGATTGAAACAGTGGAACGACTGAAAATTGAGTTTTCTATAATAATCTACCCCGGAAATTCCCCACCATCATCAAATTATGATGTCTGATCTATCGGCTAATAAAAAAAATCTCCAATATATATATATATGTATATATATATATATATATATGTGTGTGGGTGTGTGTGTGTATGTGTGTGTGTGTGTGTGTGTGTGTGTGTGTTTATATGTATGTGTATGTGCGTATGTGAGTATGTATAGAATATAAATATGCATCATACTATAGCAAAAAAATAAATATAAATATACAAATACAAATTAGTTTCGGGACAAACAGAATTTGCAATATCTATGCGTATGTAAATATGTGTAAGAGGTAGTGCGTGTGTATATGTTTATAATCACTTTTCGATCCATATATTTGTGTTCCCATGACAACAAATATAATTAAACTACGTACAAACATTTGCACTACGCCAAAAGCTATTTTTGAAACTTTTAAATTTGTTTGTGTCTTGGACGTTTCATATAACTTATTTTCTCAGTGTTCATACAGTCACATAATATATATATATATATATAATAATAATAATAATAATATTAATAATAATAATAATAATAATAATACGCCCAATACCATGCGTAACACAAGCATGTACTGCGAGATGAACAAATAAAAATTAATACACAATACCAAATCGCTTTTCCTATGGTTAATCAGGAAGCGCGTCCCTCAGGAAGGTGCCAACCTGAGATTGAAAAGTCCTCCTCTGGCACAAACTCTTCTCCAATTAAGGACCTGGATGGTCACTTCATCGGGGATTGCTCCAACTCGAGCCCTCCAGATCCACCACCCAAACCACCTCAAAAAGAAAAACCTAAAAGGATGAAATGGACCCGAGAAGAGTATAAAGAAGTAATATATGCATATTACTATGCATTAGGTAAGCCATCACAAGACAGACTCACTTTAAACTCCTACAAAATCTGGAAAACTCGGAATCAAGCTAGCAGACGTGATATGGACGGAAATAAGTTGGTAAATGTAAGGAGGTATATCTTCAGAAATAATAGACTCAGAGACACTGAACTAACTGCGATCAAGCAGGCTGTGGAGAATCACATAAATATAAATGACGAAAGAACTGAAGAATCTCCTGGAGATAGCAACCAGTCACAAGTCTTTACTGAAAGACCTCCATCTGACCAAATCACCAATAGGTTTGTAGAAATTAGAACCCCTATTGAACCCGCTGAAAATAGCCAGGAGAGGGACTTAGAAACAGTAATTGAAAACCAAACATCTGCTGAAGAACACAGGGAGACTATGAAGGAATTAAAGCAAAAAAGACTGAATGAGCTTGCAGTAGTAAGACATTTTAGTATAAATGATAGAGAACCACTTCAAAAACTCCCAAATACAATCCAAAATAGAAAACAAATAATGATTGCTAATTCAGTGATAAAAGAAACCATAGAAGAACTAGAACCTGATCTTACTCAGTTAAATGAAATCATTTATGCATCTGCTAGAGTATTTGAAACAAGTTGTTTACCACCGACTAAAGAAATCGATTGATAAGATCCCAGTCCTCATTCGCTTACCGAGTGGAGTAGAGCTCGTCAAATTGAAACCAGGAGACAATGTTTCCACTGGTATTCCTATTGCTGATACTAATTACTGGTGGCATCTCCCGAGAGTAAATGCAACATAAAATAATGTGTTTTGCTCAAAGACATAACATATCACAGACATAACAATATTGCGAATCCAACTTTCTAAACACTAAGCCAAGCACCTTCATTGTCATCTTCCAATCACCAATTATTTTTTAAGTTTATTATTTTACTAAATCCCTCGAAATTTTTATTATTCCCTTTGATATTAATGGCATATTACAGGTTGTCTATTTCAGTACATATATGATAATATGGACTTTGTAACATATAGACAGGTCGATTTATACTCGGTATGTTTGACTTGTGTTTAGTGTATCATGAAATATTATAGCACATTGATATATTTGGAAGTAGATTGATAGACAGAATGAGATGTAACACTGACGGAATAGTGGGGATTTGTTAAAAAGTTCGTTTCGAAACCTTAAGATTCGGGGTTCAATCAGACGGTGTGGACTATTGGACAAGTGTCATCTACCATAACCACGGGTAGACACAAGTGAAATTGAGTAATCAAAATTATTTCAAAACTCATCGGATGGATCTATAATTCAAATTTCCAGGTTTCTTGCATATTGTAGAACATTGAATCACACAGAGAATTACGTTAAAGGTACACGTGTTTGTGGAATAGTCAACCAATGATATGTTACGTGATGATTGGCAATATTCTAGATTATGTATCGGTAAAATACACAAATATACATATACATATACATATACAGAGAGAGG
>OZ024741.1:123935282-123965282 GCA_964016885.1 Eledone cirrhosa
AAAAATACACACATTGTACCATCGTCATCCCAGTGGCATGAATAGGATTATCGACAACTAGAAATAGCAGCCGCGTCCTTTCAATTGAGTTAGCTCTACAATTAAGTGGCCGTATATATGTCCAAAATTAAATTAAGAGTGTCATGTCCGAGAGACATGCGGCCTATCCACCGTAGAATAAGCTCAAAGATTCCAATGAATAGATCCAAACCATTTTGTATCAACTAGAAATTGATTGACATATATATATATCTAAAATAAACACATGAAACAATCACTTTTAATTTACAAGGTAACATGATATTTGACATTTTTTCATGTTTAAATTTATATGTACATTCCCGCATTCTCTGTTACATCTACACTCTCTATGCATATATATATATATATATATATATATATATATATATATATATATATATATATATATATATATAGTGAAAAATAGTTTAATTAGGAATAAGTAAAAATTAGTAATAAGTATTGGTTAGTATTCAGTTTTGGTTTTAAGTTTTTACCGGTTGCGCATTTCTAATGCTTTTCAAAAATAATTTTGAGATAGAGCGCCCGTGATGTTTGCTCGAATCTGATTAGTTTTGGAAATTCTACCTGTTTTATGTGAAAAAGGTGGCTCCAGAGGTATTAAAATAAGTTTCGCGCCAATTCGTGTTGCAAAAATTCTTGTGGTCAAAACAATTTTGATTTGTCAGTAGAGGTCACGTGAATGTTAAAAATTGATTTTGCGCCAAATGTAGGTTTGTCGAAGCGTCTCTTTTTTCGCCTGATTGAGAAGTCACAGAAAAATAAGTCTTTTAAGATAAATATGTATGTGTGTGTGTGTGTAGTAAAGAGGTTCTTTGTTGTGATAGTGGTCAGTAGGCATGTGTGTATGAATTGCAGTCATGTTGACAGATCAACAGTTCAGGTGCCTATTAAGACAAATATGTATGTGTGTGTGTGTGTGTAGCAGAGTAATTCGTGGTAGAGGGATCGGGCAGTAGGAATGTGTCTGTACGTGTGTGGGGGATATTTTAACATGTTGAAAGCTATTTTTCAGCTCTTGTCTTATACGGAGAAGTGTGTGTGTGTGTGTGTGTGCGTGTGTATATGTCTCTTTGTATGTTAGTGTATGTGTGTGTGTATATATATATGTGTGTGTGTGTGTGTGTGTGGGTGGACCAGTATTTTTGTGATACTGGTAAAATGGTGCACATTATTCGATATTTTCAGCAAAAACGGTTCTCTCAAGAGAACATCAAAAACCTTAATAATAAAAGGTGTGAAATGATATATAGTATTGTCATAACACCAAGGTGTGTGTGAGTGTCCAGATTGTACGTACTGCAAGGGGAATCCATTAGGCCCTGCCGTATTGGAATACTTGTGTACAAATATGCATGTGCCCCTCAGTGTGCAATGCATGTGTGCGTATATGTATGTGTGTGTGTCGGCATGTTTATATCTATAGACATCAAAAGGTATGCAAATTTGTGTATATTTGTGTTGCACCATAGAACATGTGTGTTTACGTATGTCATTGTGTTTATATGTGGATAGAGATGTATGTACGATGTATGCTGATGTAGGTATGTATGTTGACGTGTGTATGTTGTGGATTCGTCTTAGGGAGTAGTGTTTAGATGGGGTCCGTATTTGTTAATAAAGGGAGATTCCTTGCTGATGCGTTAAAAAAGGACCATAGAATGAACCAAATCCTTCGAACACACGATATCATAAAGAGCAAAAGACAGTCTAAGTCAATGAAAAATATCCTAACACATGCCAAAGTACTGCCAACCACAACAACGAAACCCACAGTAAAAAGAATGCGATAGACCCAACTGTGGCATATGCATCAACCTAATAGAGGGTTCGGAATTCTATGTCAAAGAAGAACAACGTTTTATAGTAAAACACAATTTCACATGCGCATCAGAAAATCTAATATATGCATTAATTTGCTCAGGTTGTCGAGAACAATACATAGGCCAGACCAAAACAGCCTCCGCCAACGCATGACTGTCCATAGATCCCAAATTAAAATACAGGAATACAGGAAAATACCACTGAGTGAACACATTGATACCTGTGCCGCCCAAAATCATCCCAACTTCAGAATCTTTCCCCTCTACAAATTTAAAGATAATGCCCTCCACACCCAGCGCATCAACAAGGAATCTCACTTTATTAACAAATACGGACCCCGTCTAAACACTTCTCTCTAAGACGAACCTACAACATACACACGTCAACATACATACCTACATCAGCATACATCCTACATACATCTCTATCCACATATAAACACAATGACATACGTAAACACACATGTTTTATGGTGCAACATAAATATACACAAATTTGCATACCTTTTGATGTTTATAGATATAAACGTGCCGACACACACACATACATATATGCACACATGCATTGCACCCTGATGGGCACATACATATTTGAACACAAGTATTCCAATACAGCAGGGCCTAATGGATTCCCCTTGCAGTACGTACAATTTGGACACTCACACACACCTTGGTGTTATGACAATACTATATATCATTTCACACCTTTTATTATTAATGTTTTTGATGTTCTCTTGAGAGAACGGTTTTTGCTGAAAATATCGAATAATGTACACCATTTTACCAGTATCACAAACATACTGGTCTACCCACACACACACACATACACACATATACACACACTCATATATACACACACACATACACTAACATACAAAGAGACATATACACACACACACTTCTCCGTATAAGACAAGAGCTGAAAAATAACTTTCAACATGTTAAAATATCCCCCACACACGTACAGACACATTCCTACTGCCCGATCCCTCTACCACGAATTACTCTGCTACCCACACACACACACACACACACACACACACACACACACACACACACACACACACACACACACACACACACACACACACACACACATACACACGCGCGCGCGCGCGCGCGCGCGCGCACACACACTTGTCTTAATAGGCACCTGAACTGTTGATCTGTCAACATGACTGCAATTCACACACACATGCCTACTGACCATTATCACAACAAAGAACCTCTTTACTACACACACACACACATACATATTTGTCTTAAAAGACTTATTTTTCAGTGACTTCTCAATCAGGCAAAAAAAGAGACCGTTCGACAAACCTACATTTGGCGCAAAATCAATTTTTAACATTCACGTGACCTCTACCGACCAATCAAAATTGTTTTGACCACAAGAATTTTTGCAACACGAATTGGCACGAAACTTATTTTAATACCTCTGGAGCCACTTTTTTTCACATAAAACAGGTAGAATTGCCAAAACTAATCAGATTCGAGCAAACATCACGGACGCTCTGTCTCAAAATTATTTTCGAAAAGCATCAGAAATGCGCAACCGGTAAGAACTTGAAACCAAAACTGAATACTAACCAATACTTATTACTAATTTTTACTAATTCCTAATTAAACTGTTTTTCACCGGGAACAATTTGTCAGCATTTTCTTTTCCTTTTACCAAGCGGATGGGTGAGGCCTTTCGCCAACATTTTGCCCGGTTGCTCGGGGGAAGTGGCGTGTCAGAGATGGTTGCGGACTTCAGTCCCTACCTCGATGGCTTGCTGCAACTCTCGACGGTTGACGCTGGGCGCTGTGTGGATGCTCGTGTGTTACACCTCTATTCTTGCAGCATGTATATATATATATATACATGCTGCAAGAGTCATGGTCGGAGATCGCTGAAATAATGTCAATCACTCTAGTTAATCTCGTATATATATATATGTGTGTGTGTGTGTGTGTGTAATAATAATACATTTGGAGACTAAAATCCAAAGATGGCTCGATAAGGATAAATGTATATGAAATATATAAGAACCCTAGACCTAATATTTATTAAAATAACAGATTAAAGTTTAAGCAAAGATAGATAGATAGATAGATAGATAGATAGATTGATAAGAATTCATATATTATATACAGCTCTCTTTTTTTTTCTTTTGTAATGTCACCTGTTCTTTAAAAATATATTAAGGACAGTCACTGAAGCGTGTGTAAGTGCAATAAATCCGGCAACAACTTTATACGATCAGTGTTGAAGTTAAGTGAAGTACTTACTCATCCAAGCAACTAACTAGCTCATGAGAATATATCATGATCCTTAAAATTGACATAGAAATATATATAAGACATACACGGTGCCGATAAATATCTTTCGTTTGATGAAGCGTTAGATACTTAACAGCAATACTTAAGGCGGGCCGCTACAAAAGATGCGAATTTTGCTCGCAAAATTTATTATCAAAATATGTTTCCTTCTTTGCATCGAAAGTATTAATACTTTTTTTCTAATATTATCACAAGGTGGATTGGCAGAATCGGTAGAGAGTCGGACACCATGCTTTGAAGCATAGAGTTACGTCCCTTTATGATCTAAGTTCAAATCCCGCCGAGGTTAACTTTACCTTTCATCCTTACGGGGTCGATAAAATAAAGTACCAGTGATGTACTGGGTATTTGCTGGCCTTGTGCCTAAAGTAGAAACAATTATCACAAGGTCATCAATTTAGGGGAGGAGAAATCTACATTGACCCAGTATTTAACTGGTACGTTATTGATGCCGGAAGGATGAATGGTAAACTTGCCTTCAATTTGCTTTGAACTCAGGGCGTAAAATGCTGTACCTATATGGCGCAAACCCTTTTATCTGACGCTCTACCGAAACTGCAAATCCATTGCCCTAGGAATTGGTTTTGTATTAGACACAAAACCAATACATTGAAGGGGTGGGCGTAGTCGAATAAATTGAACCAGAGTGTTACTGTTACTTTATTTTCTCTCGGAAGAAGGAAAGGCAAAGTTAACCTCGGCGGGATTTGAACATAGAACGTTAAAGACCATAACACTATGTCGTCCACATTCCTTTCACCCAAACCAGATCATTATATTGTTGACTTTGCCTTTCATCCTTACGGGGTCGATAAAATAAAGTACCAGTAATGCACTGGGTAATTGCTGGCCTTGTGCCTAAAGTAGAAACAATTATATTAACACATTGAAGTGTATTTAATCGACTTACACCACATACTATCAATATCATAATTTCTGCTTACAGCAGTGAAATATTTATACACGCTAATATATGTTTGGGATGATGCAGTAGGCTGTTGCACGGGACATGATATCGAAGCTCCAGTCTGACTGATAGAGCCAGATCTGATAGAACAAATCTATTCCACATATGACCATCGCAACATTTTATATACCATCGATTGCATTGTCCAGAGAATAAATTGCGTGCGTTCGTACATGTGATTAAGTAAAATAGTTTCCCAGGTTGTATTTCCGAAGCAAGAGAATTACAAATATTACGTCAAGCAGGATGTTTTTACCCAGCATAAATATTGGTTGACCTATATACATATATACATTATATTTTATGTGAAACATAATGTCTATCATAGGTAGTATATTTTCAACTGCACTATGATCATTTTGGCTAAAAATTTAACTAGAATTTTGTATATTCATCCAATTTATATACACACGCATACTACACTCACACACTATATATGTATGCGTTTGTATACATACATAAATACGTACACAATGAAGGTACGTGGCTTAGTGGTTACGGAGTTTGACTCAGGATCATGAGCTCGTTTCCCGGTGGCGCATTTTGTCCTTGAACGAAATATTTTATTTTGCGTTAAAGAAAATTGTGCATATAATTGAAAGGACCCGTATCCTTTATACAACTGAGAAGTACTAAACATCTATCATGTCACCGAAAACGTTTTTTTATTTTATTTGCATCATAATGTAGTTAGTTAATTCCTTTTTACAATCTTTTTACAATCTGGTAGATCATTTATTCTTAATTACGAGGTAATTAGAAATTATTCAAATATTTTAGACAGATGTCTGCCATTGGGTAAATCACCAATGATTCACTGATATTTAAAAAGAAAAAAAACGGGACCCACATTACATGGGATTTATGTGTTGGAAACTCATTTTTCTAGTCCAGTATAGTTTACTGGAGTAACGAGAAATAAAGAATCTTACTCAAGGTCACAGTACACCAGCCAGTCTGAGATTAGAACTCAAGAATACCATATTAACAACTAAGCCACGCGACTTCCCTACATATATAAATAAAATTAAGATGTGTTGACCGAAAAACTGATATATTTTATTTTTCTAAATTCATAACACTAGTCTATTCATTCATTTACGTTTCAATAGGTTTTTGGCTGTTCAAAATAAAGTGAACCAAAAATATTAAAGTAATCTGAATATGTAGAATATACTAGTAGCTGAATATTAGAAGTACCAAATATCTCATCTTTCAAGTCGCTGAAGACCATGGTTTTTGATTTATTATTTCCTTTGGTAGAAGTTTTTATTATAGTTTAATGCAAAAGGAACGAAGAATGTAAAGAATACACCAGAAGAATACATGGAGAACCCGAAGAAATATCGACAGAATTTTTTATTTATTTTATTTATTCATGACATCCATCAGTTACTGCGTTTATGTTCCAGTAGGTCTTTTGTAGTTTAAAACAAGGTGAACCAAAAATATTCATAATTTTTTTAATAGAAAAGAATCATCAGTTACTGAAGATTTGTTAAGAAACCAGAGAATTGTGAAACATTTCATCTCTCTGATTGCACAAGACTGATATTTTTTCATCATAACTTAATTTCTTTTTATATCCCGGTGGGTCATTTGTAGTTTAAAACAAGATGGAACCAAAAATATTCAAATATTATTAATATCAAGACGATACCACTAACTTTCAACACGCATTAAGAAAATCGAGAAGTCTCCACCATTTGAATAATGTCGATTAATCCAGTGTACTATATTCTAACACTATACAGAAAATCTGCAATCTCTCTCAGTTTAATCTCAACAACAATTGCATCAACACCAGCAACGACAACAACGACATAAGCCATAACAGCGACAATAACATGAGGGATATTTCCTGTATTCAGCAATAAAATATGCACGTTTACAGAAATAAAAAAAAATAGTGGAAACCATTGAACAATATATTCTTTCTTGCGTTTAATGATTTTCTATAAATTTGTTCTCTTCGAGCACAGCAAGGCTTCCATTGCCGATAGTGGGTTGTGTTGTTATTGCTTTTCTTTTCAAGTCATTCAGATAAGCGAAAACAGTAATGCTTAAATAGAGATATATAGACAGAAGGGAGGAGAGAGGGAGAGAGAGAAAGAGAGAGAGAGAGAGAGAGAGAGGGGGGAAAGACGTTCGTGTTCTTTAAAGTGCAATCTCTGTAATTTCTAATTACCTACAGCTTGAATTATTTATCTTCACCTAAAAGAAATAATAGGTTGACATTTTTGTTTGCAGTATTATACGTGTTGAATTAGAAAGTCGGATAAAAAGATTTACTGTATCCGTTCCGACTCTTTGCGTTCTGATTTCTAATTCCACTGACATCAACCATACCATTCTTTGTTTCGTGGTCGATAAATAAAGTACCAATCCAGTATTGTGGTAAATTTGTCCTCTGTATTCCTTTCTCATTTCGTTTCTATCGCTCTCATTCTCTCCTTCTCGTGAAGAAATCGACTATGTTCAAACATTGAAAGGGTTAGCATCTGTCAGATTTAAAATGTCCAAGAAACGCCTAATGTAACTACGGCAGAGTTACGAGTTTTTACGATATATGAGGCAGTAATAAAAGCGACAAATTGTCAGAGTAATTAGAACGGCATTCGCTCCAAACTTTTGCTTTCTTAGTTCAAATCTCGCCGAAGTCAACTATGCACTTCATTCTTCCGAAATCCATAAATAGTTCACTATTAGTGTCGATATTTTTCTAAACATCTCCCATCCTAACTTTCTATAATGTATTTACTTCGAAGAAATTTGAGTTCCGACTCGGAGAGGGTTAAGCTTCGTTAGATTTAAATCCTTCAAATTAAATGACCGCGACACGCCATCTGTTAGTACGACGCATATACAGCTCCAGGAGTTCAGGTAGAGTAGAATATACTGATTTTTTGTCTCGCTTTAATTTCTGAAAAAAGCAGTAAATATTGTAATAATTGTTTCTACTTTTGGCACAAGGCCAGCAATTACCCAGTGTATTACTGGTACTTTATTTTATCGACCCCATAAGGATGAAAGGCAAAGTTAACCTCGGCGGGATTTGAAATCAGAATGACAAGGGCCGTAACTCTATGCGTCAAAGCATGGCGTCCGACCCTCTACTGATACTGCCAATCCACCGTTATGTAGTAAATATTGTAATAATTGTTTCTACTTTAGGCACAAGGCCAGCAATTAACCAGTACATTACTGGTACTTTATTTTATCGGCCCCGTAAGGATGAAAGGCAAATTTAACCTCGGCGGGATTTGAACTCAGGCTGTAAAGGGACGTAACTATGCTAGAAAGCATGGCGTCCAACCCTCTACCGATACTGCCAATGTAATCCAAAGATAAAAATAGGATTTGTGAAACAGAAGTCGTTGTATATTCAATATGTCGATTGTCGGAAACGTTAGGGTATGAACGTACTTGTTCACGATACGACTATACAGAGATTGAGAGGAGCGACGGTAGACAGAGACAGGCACATGCAGACAGCAGCAGACAGAGCCAGAAAGTAAGAAGCATATATATATATATATATATATACATATATATATATATATATATATATATATATATACATATATACACATATATATATATATATATATATATATATATATATATATATATATATATATATATATATATATACATATATGTATATATATATATATAATACAATATGTTGAAAAGGTAACACACCAGAGAGAGGTATATAGTGCGTTATCAATAATACAGGGAAAAAACCACCAGTGTATGGAATCTATAACCTATGAAAGGCAGACTATAGACACGATAATTAAAAATATAAATTAAAGCGTAAACTGCCCCTAAACACGCTGTGACTTTTCTCTCCCAGGTGTAGCTGGACAGTCAATTTTAAAATTATCTTAGTGTTATCTGAAATGTATGGCCTTACACACGCTGATGAACCGAGACTAGACCATTTCTTTCAACAAATTTTTGGTGAAACATATCTTTGGATTTGTCCGTGTGTTATATAGTTATAGAGGTATTTATTTACGCTTTAATTTATATTTTAAATTATCGTGTCTATAGTCTGCCTTTCATAGGTTATAGATTCCATACACTGGTGGTTTTTTCCCTGTATTATTGATAACGCACTATATCTCTCTCTCTGGTGTGTTACCTTCTCAACATATTGTATTTTAAAGAGCTCAGGTTCGGTTCTCCTTTGAGCACATTATTTACAGGGAATAGCGAGGGCCTAAGCCTACGTTAATTTATCGTGATATATATATATATATACATATATATATATACATATACATATATATATATATATATATATATATATATATACATATATATATATACATATACATATTTATATATATAGAAGAAGTAAAAATGCCCAAGGGTACTAAGTACCCCTAGAAATATATAGTTTGTCTATGATTTAAAGTTGTTCTATGGTATTAATTTGACATACCAGAACTATAATATTAAGATAAGCAGAACAAACAAAATTCAACCAATTTTTTAAAATAAATTAAAAATATAATTTAAATATTTACCTATTCTTTTCTCCCTTACCGATCGGTTTCGCTTTGTAAAACACCAGAAATCCAATGGATTTCTAATGGAAAATCAAAGTTCATCAGAGAAGCATTTTCCTTTCCTAGGGCTTAAGACCCAGGAACGATAAAATATATTGTTATCCGCCAGCTAGAATAGGTAAATATTTAAATTATATTTTTAATTTATTTTAAAAAATTGGTTGAATTTTGCTTGTTCTGCTTATCTTAATATATATATATATATATAGAAAGATAAAGATAAAAAAGTACGAATGAAATAAAGAGAAACGGGGGGGGGGGGGGGCAGAAACAGAAAAACAGGGGAGGCTCTCTGCAGTCACTCGATTCGATTAAACAAAAAATACGATAATGCTTTATTTTAGGGCTTTCAGTCATTATAGTGCGGTGGAGCTGGGTTAAGACTTTGTTTTCTTCGTTAACAACGACCTCAGTATTTAATCGTTCAAGTTTATTAATTATTTTGTCGATTACGTTTTGTCGAACCGCAATGTTGATGATGATAATGTTAGACACAGAAACACATATATTAAATAAATATATATAAATATCGATTGCAATATATACATATATTTATAGTTAGAGAAGCAAAAAATTGCTTATTGTGATCCAGTTCTTGGTTAAGATAGCCAGTTTCATGGATGGTTTCAACATACGGTTAGGGGTAACTCCACAAGTTTGTAAGAATTCCGTTCAATCTTGGAGTATAAAGTATAAAAGAGAAAACACAGGTAATCATTAAGAGAAGGATTCTATCCAGGTATTTACGACCGTTTCATTGGTAAGTGCAACCTTTATATTGATATACTGCAAATAGCAGCCACTCAATTATAATTGTTGTTCACAGTCCAAATTTTCAAAATAGTAAATTACTCTTGAAATAATTCTTAATATATAGAGAAAAACATTTATTTGGAACTGTATTTACTAGTATAGAGAGAGAGGAATCAGAATGTGAGGGGACAAACGGAATAGTATAGAGAGAGAGGAAGGGGGAAGAGGTAGAAAGTAGAGTGACAAACTGAGATGGAGGGAGGGGTAGAGGTGGAAGGATTCCTTGGTCAGTTTTGTAGCAGACTTCACGTCGTGGAATGTAGTGAGTTAAAGAGAATTAAATTAATCATAGTGGGAGGGAGGGATAGAGGGGGAGAGAGAGAGGGGGAGATATAAAGAGATACATATATATATATATATATATATATATATATTTATATATATATATATATATATATATATATATATATATATATATATATATATATATATATATATATATATATATATATATATAAAATAAAGATAAAGATAATAATGACCAAAATAGAAGCAAAGAAGGGGGTAGAAAGAAGAAAAGAAAAGATAGCCAAGAAGGGAGGGAAGGAAGGAAGAAAACGAAGGAATAGAAGAGGAATGAGGGAGAAGGGAGGGATATTGTATTGGTTTTGTGGCTAATTAACAGGGTTTAGATACAATAAGTGGGTATAAAGTCTAAGTATATGCAGTTTGTCGGTTGGTAGTAAGAGGTTACGGGTTCGATTTGTAGTGCGAAAACTTCTCTTTGAGTCTATGGTTACAATAAATTGATCTTTCGATTTTATTGTTGAGTAACTTATTCTTCGAACTTAAGATGTGGAACAGCTCAAGGTCGCATAATCGACAGCTTCTCATACCACTCCGATATGGGGGCGCGTTCGATAATGTTTTCCACTTCACGGTGTATTGATGTTTACTTTCCCTCAGTTGCCAGGTCTTGTTTACATAACGGTGCTGGGAATGTTTCATTGCGTAACGGTGTGTATACCAACGGGCTTTAAATGTATTCCCAGTCGCTCCAAAAAACCGGAAGAATAATAAACTCCAGAATGACATAAATACATTCCTAAAAAAGCTGCGAATCACCATGTAGGATATAATAGTAGGATATCTAAAAATACGGACGAAACCATGGTAGAGATGTAATTACGGTATGTACAGGTTTCTTCAAAGTTTAAATTTAGACCTAATTGTGTATGGTTGACGGTATATTTAGTCAGTTTCTACATGCTGTTGAAATGTTGGGTAAATACTCTATTGGGGTCACCGCGAAGAGGCCGCTTTCGGTTATTTATCGAATATTTTTTCATAGGAGCCTTTATTCTTATAGCTTGGCCTAATTGATTTTTTATATGGTTAATTTTCCTAATTGGGAGAGGAAATGGTATATATATTATCTAATAATTCTAAGGACATGATTTATGATATATGCTCTGATTATTTAATTTATTAATTCTTCATTGAGCCACAACGTGACCGGTTGCCACATATATATCTGTGACTTTATGTATATGTAAATCTTTATATTATATATATATATATATATGGCTGTGGATTATATTAAAAAATAAGGAGCGAAGATAATGAGAACGAAGTGTCAATATAACATCATTATGTTTATTCACAAGTGACGTGCGTTTCACCATGAATCACCTTGTACGATCGGTAGAGTTGGCACCAGGGTTTATAGTGATACACCATTCCTGCTCTAAGTTTTGAATTTTACTGTTAGCACTCTGCTTCGTAAGGATACCACTTGCAATAAAGTACCAAACGTTGAATCCCACATCGCCAGCCGGACCCTTATTAGCATTGAGTGCTCAAACTGCTGAACCAACAGTAATTAAAGGTTACACACTAATATAATAGATACACACACACACATACACACACACACACACATATATATATATATAGAGAGAGAGAGAGAAAATTGAGGTTGGTAATGGCACATGGAATATATAAGAGACAGAATACTTTTTTGTGAAAAAACATATAAAATGATATCTTTTTTCACAAAAAAGTATTCTGTCTCTTATATATTCCATGTGCCATTACCAACCTCAATTTTCTCTATAACCTTCGTTATATATATATATATATATATATATATATATATATATATATATATATATATATTACGGTTATAATAATAATGCTACACTGATTTACAGGTTGATCTGTAGCTCGATACAGTAAGCATAGTATTAACCTCCGAAGAAACGAGGCAGAAACGGCTGTCAGTTTTAAAATGCTTCAAATCTTTGGTGTCTTTTAAATTGTAATATATATATATATATATATATACAGCGAAAATTGAGGTTGGTAATGGCACATGGAATATATAAGAGACAGAATACTTTTTTTGTCTATAACCTTCGTTTTGTGTAGAAAATTACACTTTTCATATATATATATATATATATTACAATTTAAATGATATATATATATATATGTATGTCTGTATATATATATATATATATATATATATATATATGTGTCTGTATATATATATATTCCCGATTCTATAGTTAAAATCACTCGCACAATTGCTGTGCAGTAGGACAGAACCTAGAACCACACAACCATGCTTATTATTTTTATGCAAGGCATCTTCAAGCAGAGTTCATACGACCTGGTGGCTCATAAAATTATACGATTCACATAATTTAATATGCAGACGTCTCGAAATTCACTAGATGTATGGGAGTGTTAATATTTCATATTTAAGTAGAACAGGATCAAACTGACCATTTCGGCATCATTACCAACGCTAATTAATGCCGAAACAATTAAAATTAATTGTAAAATATACTAGAACAAAGGTATTTCCCACATTAAATGCCCATTGCTAGATATCTTTGTAACAATCAGACGTACGTGAACTGCAAATAAAATATGTAAATATTTATGATTTTATTGAATAAATATTGTTATTTTTAGATTAATATATGAGATAAGGCATAAACGTGGTTTTAACTGTTCTTTTACTGTGGCCTATTCTTTATGGAGTAGACGGTGAATTGGCAGAGTCGTTACAACGTCGGATAGAATGCTTTGTGTTATTCGTTCTGGCTCACTGCTCTCTGAGTTCAAATCCCGCCTATGTCATCGTTGCCTTTCACATATTCTAGGTCGATAAAAAAATGATCGTTCTAGTACTGTAGTTGATTTTTCCTCTATATATCTTTCTCGTGTCCATTCTCTTACTCTCAATCTGCAGTATTCAGCAGATGTGTAGAAAGGAGATCGGTTCCACAGGTTTAAAATTGATTTGTATATTTAGTACGTCAATATGGTGCCCCTATGGCACCCTCAGGTGGTACGGGACAAAGCAAGCATTCATTATGGCATTTCATTCACCATCATAAGGCTGTAGTTTCGATTCTCAGCTGCATATTTTTCATTGAGCAAGATAGAATATCACGTTCTATCAGTCCACTTTGATTCGTTTCACACACTCTGTCACTTAGAATCTCCCTGAGAACTATGTTATGGGTGCACGCGTCTGTGGATAGCACAACGACAAGTACGTTAATTTCACTGAAGTTTCGCCGTTGAAACCGACGGAAAACTAACACGCACACAAAGACACACACACATACACATACCCACACACGTGCGTACGTACGTATGTATATATGTATGTAACCCGTAACAATATGAACATTTCCTTTTATTTACAAGTTGTAACATTAATAATTTATATATCCCCACTTCACTGTCATTCTATTTATTTAATTCCACTTCAAGTTGCTTCTTCAGTATGTCGATATATGTGTCTAGTCGATATCACAACTGAAACAATAGAGGACCTTGAAGACGAGGAGAAGAAAGAAAGAAAAGAAAAAAAGGAAGCGAAAACAAAAACAAAATGCTATTATAGACAAATAAATAGCATTAATGTTTTCACAGTATTTCTATAATATATGCAATAAGAATGGAATAGCTTAGCTTACATAGCTGATCGACTGCTATTTGAGTGAAGTTGAGAGACAAGCTTGACATATTTCTATGCGATTGACTTGCAGAGACAAAACAATGCTTATTTAGGACACTTAAGCTGTAGCTAACTCTCTCTCCTGGCTTTCTATGACTTCTTTATTTATATTGCTATTATTGATGTTGTTGCTGTTTCTGTTGTTGGTGGTGTTAATTTTGCAGTTACTGTCGTTAATGTTGTTCTCATTGCAGATGTTGGCGTTCTTTTTACATATGCTGATGTTACTGTTGTTGATAATGGTTTCTGATTTAGGTACAAAGCCAACAATTTTTTGTGGAAGGGGAAAGTCGATTAAATCGAACCAAGTGCATTACTGGTGCTTTATTTATTGACTCGGTGGAATTTTAACTCTGAACGTAAAGGTACATAATTCTATGATGCAAAGCACTCTACCGATACTGCTAATCCACCACCGTTAATAGTATCATTGGTATTGTTGTTGCTGCCGCTACTGTTGCTTTTATTCTTATTGTTGTGGTTGATTTTTATAATGGTGAGGTGCCTTTGATACTGTTTAAGATGGCGTTGGCGTTGTCGTTGATGCTGTAGATAGTGCTACTGTTTAACTTCAGATATAATCTCATCAAACAGGCGTATGATCGAACGCATTTCAGCTTTGATCTTCCAGTTGTGGGTAAAAGGTAAAATTGGATAGACAGACACTGTGAAAGCCCACCAGATTGATTTAACACGTAATTCAAAGAGCCAACTATGTTGCATGTTGTCTCCCTTTGATTTGACATAAATATTGAATCGCAATCATAAGGTACCGCTATCGTTCCCACAGAATCGTATCTCGGGCGTCATGTACCATTGCCTCGAGTCAAACAACCCTTGAGATTACAAATTAAGTAGACATAAACTATGTGGAAGATTTCTAGGTGGACTGTATTTGTTATTATAATGTGAAGACTTGCCATGTACCATTACATTAATGGTACACGCTGATTTAATGACTAAGTAGTTCAGTTGGACGAGGGATTTAATATTCAATGACGAAGATCCTTTAATTGTACCTGTCTGTGCAATACTCAGCCACATAAACATTAATTTAATGAACAACTGAATGCACATCGTCGAATCCGATGAAGAATCCATCATATGTGATTATAGTATCTAATGCACCGATGTGGTATTCGTGTTATTGTATTTTCAAACCACGGAGTGTGATTTGATGGAGATCTGGCTGCTAATTCTAGCAATTTGAATGATAATATAGAGAATCCCTCATTGTCACGTGCTGCACCATAATTAACGATGGTCGGCTCTCGCAACTATGTAAGGCTTAATTGGTTTGTTATGCTTTCATTAAGGTACTCGTATAATCGCTAAAACTCAGACATACTTTTGCCGCTTCAATATTGTTGTAGAGGAACACCTAAGATGAAGTGGGAGGTTAGAGAGAGGGCTGCATGAGCACTGGGCTGGTAATTTATAGACCTCCAGAAGGAAGAAAGCCAAAGTATATCTCGATAACATTTGAATTCAGAACGTAAAAAGCCCAAAGAAATAACGCAATGTGTTCTATATGGCGCTCTAACGATTCAATCACTTTAAAAAAAGAATTTAGTCAATTCCAAGCCCAGAAGTACGCCATGCCAGAGATTATCTCGTTTTTTGTTTTTTTTTTGTTTTTTTGGCATTAAGCGATTGAAAGTGCAAAACATCACCGTAGATAAGAGGTCAGTCTTTAACAGTACTAAAACCTATTTCCTGGTGTTAATATTCATATTTTTTAATTGGGTTAACTGGAACAACGTGAAATAAAGTCTTTTGTTCAAGGATTCAACACCTCGCCCGTGTCGGAATTTGAACTCACGACCTTTTCATCGTGAAACCCCGTGAAACCAACACATTAACAATTAGGCCGTGCACCTTCACCATCGACCGCATTGGCGTCCGCCATCCTCATCGTAACAATATCAATAATATGACAACACTCAATGTGAAATGAATAAATTCGTCTGTTTACTTATCAAATCAGTTATTTCAGTAATATCACATTTAGCAGACGACCGCTATGTCGCCCGCTGATAAACTGACTTCGACAGATTATAATAAAGTTACTTGGCTGTCAGGTCTTTTTCAAAAATAAATCAATGCTCATAATAGACTACAATAATGATAAAAATCGCAGTCATTCTTAAAGGGATCTTTAATGTAAACAACTGCCATGGAAGTTTCTTTATCGGACTATTATTGTTTGTGTCTGAGCAAGTTTTCAAAATGGCTACCGATGCATTGTTTTGCCTGTTTCGTCTGTTTGCATAATTGTATTTATTTTACGAAGTCTATTTGCTTATCTAGTGGCTGGCTATAAAGTATTCAAGTAACTTCAGCTTTCGTTAGTTTGTCTGCAAGGCACATATACAAAAGCATGTTGTATAATTAGTATGATTTGACACGATCAAAGCAGGTAAAGATAATGCGCTCGTGGAGTAGGGTCATATGATGTTATGCTGCTACAAGCGGTCGCTTGTTTATTGGTAGAAGATATTTACTATATTCATAGCCTACGGGTTGAAACTAAAATCAGGCTCATTGTTTGCATGATTCACAATGCTTTATATTTTGATTAGTTCAGCAATTAATTGAAATAAAAATGTGATGGATAAACCCTCCGTCGATTTCGTTGACGAGAATATAGTTCAATCAATTGTATGTCCAACTCCTCAATTAAGGTATACATGATCGAATATACCACAGACACGTGTACCCTCAATCTACAACGCGAATCAGCATGAGACAATATGCGACAAGACTAGAATAGGGAATTCAGATTCAATTCAGCAGGTGTGAGTTTTAGGTTTTTTTCTTCAGAGACACAAAACGAACAAACAAAACATGATTTTATTGGGTGATTTTTACTGTTACCCTTAGTCACACAGTATAGCTCTTTCTTTATTTACCCTAAGAGGGTGGATTGAAAGGTTCATAGGCTGTATGAAGGTGATGTTAGAGCTATGAAATCTTGCAGGCATTAATTTCAGCTCTTCTTATTAATAGCTGCATTTTTTTCCTTCCAGGTAAACTTACATTTGACTGTTCAAAGAAGATTCAAAGTAACTAGTAGCGACTTATCTTGTAAATGGACATTATTTGACATCGTGGTGTTATCAAGTACCTGCAGCTAATGGATTTAGCCCCCAAAAGATTTCACGCTAACACGATTGCTACATTAGGGGGTGAGGCTCTAGCTTTATCAACAGTGCAAAAATGGGAAGCAGAATTTAGGAGGGGAAGGGAGGGTTTTGAAGATGATCCAAGGTCTGGACTTCCAGCAACTGCCTCCACCGAAGAAAACATGGATCATGTTCAGCACATGGTGATGGATCACCTGTGATTGAATATAAATTAAATACCCAATCCTATTAGCATATCCTGTGAGAGAGTTGAGAATATTATGTACAATAAACTTAGCATGACTAATGTCTCTGCTCGGTGGGTGCCACGACTTCTGACCCCGATTCAAAATCACATCTGGTTGATTACACCGTTGGAAAATATGACATTGTTTGAGGCAGATTCAGCTGGTTTCGTAGAACATTTCCTAACTCAGAATGAGTGTGGGTTCATCACATTGAGCTAGGATGATTAACACTCCATGCAGTGGAAACACCCACCTCACCTGCTCCAAAGCAGACCAAGTTCATTTTATCTGCAGGGAAGTGATGGCCTCAGTTTTGGGGGATGCAAAAGTCATTGTGTTTATTGACTATCATCAAAAGGGCCACACCGCCAATGAAGAGTACTATGCTGACGCATTTACGTATGGCTATCAAGACCAAACGCCGAGGAAATCTGACGAAAGTGGGTCTTGTTTCATCAGGACAATGTTCCAGCACAGCAGTTCTTGGATTTAACGGCAGTGGTGCGTGATTGTGGCTTTCAACTGGTTGATCACCCTCCCTATTCTCATGATTTGTCACCATCTGACTAGTATATCTTCCCTACATGAAAAAACACTTGGCTGGGAATCAGTATTGCAGTGGTGGTGAAATCATATCTACTGTTGATGAATTTGTTTTACCAAAAAGATGAAAACATCTTCACCAATGTGATCGAAGCACTGCAACACCGATGGAAGAAGTATATTGACCGCAAGAGGGGTAATATTATTTAGTCACATTCCATAGGCTTGGTTAACCTATGAACTTTTCATCCGGGTCTGGTAGATATCGATACGTTCTCACCAATATTAACTGAGTACAATGATTTATCAGAAGGATTTCAGTTTTTTTCTACCCACACACTTGAGTCAACCCTACAAATAAGGCCTGGCTATGATGTCCTAGTAGGTTACGAGACAGATTGAAACAGACAACACCCCCCTCCTCTCTCTCTATCTATCTCTCTCTCTCTCCCTCTCCACCCGAGTATATATATAGGCAGCGAGTGTATGTTTGTGAAATTAACATGCACCTTTAACGTACTGCTCATGGAGATTAAGTGTAAGTCAGTATTTAACATGTTTGAATTACAAATACAGTTCCTCTTTCAGCTGAATGAGATGAAAAAAAAATGTTGCTCAAGGACACAAAGCGATCTCACTAACTTTCGATCGGGAACTGGACACACTAATATCAAAGCCGCACGCTTCACATATTTTGTTAACAAATCGGATTTTGAATAATTGAGGCCTGCTGGTAACATCAGTGGAAATGTAAAGCCTGGATATCATTGATATGCGAGATTATTAACGCCTTGGCAATCTCTGTAGGTGGTTGTCAGTTTGGCACAATGTTCTAACCTCTTATAGCCTTTATTTGATATTTCAGTAACTTGGGTGTTGTGTTGAAGCGTCTTATATTGCTTTACCAAGTGGATAATCTTATTACCTTCACACTGTAGCGGTATTACATTATACAGAAAAACCCTAACATTCTCCTTGGCCTGCGAAACAAACACCCATACACACACGGGAACCATGGTTTCGTTGAAATTAAGCCCATATATTAGGAATTTCTCTAATATAAAACGTAAAAATAGAAGCAAAAGTCAAGGAATGTAAAACAAAGTGTTAACTATAAATGGGAAGATGTCATTATCTGAATCACGGACGGCAGAATAATCGAGAAAAATGCTGCCACATGAGAAAGAAAAGCTATGAAGTTGTACAAATGCAGAATCAGGAATTTGAAAAAAGAAATCTCGTTATTTACTTTGGTAATTGAAAGTAATGGTAAATATAGGGAAATACAGAATTGTCTAGAGCCGAGTTAAATACTCAATAGCGCATATATATAATCAATGCTGACTGTATATAATCAGCAATTTCTCTTTACGATGGAAAATGTTCATCTGTATCCTATGTTATCGTGTGTAATAGGAACATTTTAAAACTAAATTTAAGGGCAAAAGAGGGGAAGACAACGTTTTCTATAAATGGTGCGTTTTCGGAAATGTCTACTGAGCCTAGAAGTTCTATTTAATAAATAACTGTTCCTGATTTGGCACAAGTCCAACCTATATATTACTGGTGTTTTATCAACAACTTCGTTTTGATGTCGACAATTGATGTTTTCATAAGAATTTATATTGACATATCAACTAAATCTATTTCCAGCACTTAAACAGCATGGGCTTTGAAAGATTTTAGTCAACATTTTTTTTCTTTTTTACTGTGGGGCATATACAATTTATTTCAACGGATTCTATTTATCAAGTTTTAGTTGAAATTTTAGAGGGACACCGACTGGAAAGTGAAGAAGTATGCGAGAAAATGTTTAGATAGCTGGAAATAAATTAGGAGAGTTCTGAACAAAATTCTGTGGTTTACCATTTCATTAAAGTGTGGTTGGCTCCTAATTTTCCAGTTTTACAATTAATTCTTTTTACACCGAACCTGATTCTTTGATACAAAACTATTTGTTTTAAATTGTTTATATTTATCAAAAAAAAAAGAAACATTCCTTTGTAATTTTATGTAACTTAATTATATTACAACCCTCCTCCTCCCCACCCCCCAGATTTGACGGGACAAATATGTTTATGTTCCGCGAACCATGAAACACGAAATCGGTGTTGTGACATTATATATATATATATATATATATATATATATATATATATATATATATATATAACAAAGAAAATGTGGTAAGAAGAAACCATGTGGACCATAACGCACGAGAGTACTCGATACGTAGGGTGGTAGAGTGGGTAATAGGAAAAGAGTCAGAACCCCGACGGGGTCCTGACTCTTTTCCTATATATATATATATATATATATATATATATACAAGTGTTTCGGATGGTTCCGCTAAGCGTAAAAGCAGAGATTTTTTACTTGACCTTTTAATCTGTTATATGTATATATATATATATATCCTAAACGGACGGTAGTTGTGGTCGTGTTTTCGTTGGCAATCGTCTGTTTACGACAGTACAGCGCGGCTCTACTTTATTTAACTGAGATAAAACTTATATGAGCATGAACAGTAGATCATTACGCATCTTTTGGCTTAAAAATCTAGAAATTTGGTCCAGCGGGAAAAAGTTTATAATCAAAGTTTGCTGATAAATCTTGTGTTCAAGTGAATGAGTAGTAAGCGTGACGCTAGGGGAGGTAATGCAGAAATGACGAATTTTTTTCGGCGGAACTCTTGTGATTGTGATTACGTTAGTCAAATGTAGTCAAATCGCCGAATCCCCTCCTCCTAATTGACTACGTCATTTCTGAACGGCCCTACTTGCGTCAGTGTGAAACATTACTTCACTTTTCACTGCTAAAATGCTTTTTAAATACTTCGTTAAAAATGTATGTTTATTATCAAAGCTATTTTTTGTACCAATCTATCAATAGTTTGCGAAACTATAGGTAAACATGTGAGTTAAATTTTTAATCGCATCGATCGCTTTGTCGCACCGACTGTGACACTGTCTGACTGTCTGTCTGACTGACACCTTTGTCGGACCGACACCTTTGTTCAAGCGGACAACTTTGTGTCACTGACACCTTTGTTCGTGCCGGCATCTCTGCGAAACACCGATGACAACAACCAGACCAAAATGTCACTTCATTCTTCATTGTTCTTCAAGACCGATCGCCGACCGATCGTATCGGTTGCTCTTCATATACCAGGTATTCAACAGATAGTTTGCACTTCTAGTATTATTAACAGTCGTGCGATTTTTTGTACCAATAGGTGCGAAAAGTGCGCTATAAATATAGCGCACTATTCGCACCGATAGGTGCGAATAGTGCGATAGGTGCGAATAGTGCGATAGGGGCGAATAGTGCGATAGGTGCGAATAGTGTACAATATTTTCTGAGATTTGCATCCACTAATTTCGCTTAATTAAAAATGATGTTTCGCGGCTTTTTGATCGGCTTATTCATTTTTTCCATGGCACGGAAATGGAGTATTTCCATTTCGAATCAAAACTTTTCACTAAAATCGGGCAATTGGACTGATCAAATTCACATTCATGCCAGTTTTTACAAATCCATAATTAGAAATGTGGCGAAATCGAATGACCAGAAGGTATAAAAATATTAATTCAAATGTATTTACTTATCATACCAACAAAAATACTTAGATATTTTGTATACCTGGGGCTCGTCAGGGCCAGGTAATGTTCGTCTCACCGTTGGCACTACAAAGCTGTGCAAAGTAATACAATAATTTTTGCCCAAGTATTTTTTATTAATCATTTATTTGTAAAGTGCCCATTCGAGGTCCAAAACCGGAAAACAGGGGAAGAGTCTCTTTGCAAGGCTACAGAAAATAGCGGAAAAGCACCACTGTACACCCATTTTCTACAGTGGTGTCATTCCACGTCCACAAAGTGTAATTGAAAATAAAAATGACTTGGGCAAGAGAAATTCTCGTTTGGAAAAGTTTAATTACTGCATGAAAGAAATGATTCAAAAATTGAACTTGCCCAATCTTCACAACATTGAAAATTGGTCAAAATTTGACAAATCTGACTTCAAACCAGATATGATTCATTTGAACAATGTTGGAAATCTTAAATTGACACAAATTTTTGCCAATGTTTTTGCCACCTGATCCTTGTTCTATGGCTGACTGACTAATTTTGTGACTTAATAAAATGTCATCATACTAGTAATGCACAATGGTCATTTTTAAATTTAAATTTTAATAAATAGTTGTTGCTTGCATTGCCTTAAAATAGTAACAAGAATGTACACATACATTTTAAAAATACATCATTATCAGTCAAATCAGTCAAATGTCACTAAAAGCCAGGTGGTCGATAACAACGTCTATAAGATTAGTTACATGCTCACACATTGGATCACCTCTCATCAATGGCATTGGGTATCTGAGATAATCGTGGAGATAACTGATGAAGTCACAAATGAAGCGATGGTCTTCCAGTGTGAACAACTCCCTATATCCATTGATATATGTGATGGCTTCCGATTCATAGGTGCATTTTATGAGGAATTCCATGCATCCGATTTTCAGTGATTCAATGGGCATTTTATCAGAGATGATAAGGTATTTGACCACGTTTTGCTTTGTAAGTAAATTGGAGAGAATCACTGCAGTCAAAATCATTTCTTTGCATGGGTTTTTGTCCATTCTAAAAAGTTAAAATGATAAAGTATTACTACTATATAACTTACATCTATTGTTGTAACACCATTGAAATGCACAAGTTTCACCAATTCACTATTATGCACTAATCATCTCAAATGCATTCATGATTTACTAGCTTTGTCATTAAGCCAGTTGCCTCAACTAGATTGCAATTATACTCAAAAGAACTTTAAAATGTCAATCACTTGTCAGTAATTCACTATGATCATTTAATTATTAGATAGTTGTTGCTTGCATTGCCTTAAAAAATAGTAGACCAGATAGAAAAATGCGTACAGCAAAAAAAAGTAATATTGCTGGAATATAAACTTTTAAAAATACAGGACAAGAAACTAAAATAAAACTTTAAAAGAATAGGACAAGAAACTAAGATAAAACTTTAAAAGAATAGGACAAGAAACTAAGATAAAACGTTAAAGAATTGGACAAGAAATAAAATATTTTACAATAATATTAGTGGCAACATTTTTTTATTCGTTTCCTGTGCTATGCCCCAGTATCTTCTTGATTAGTGCATAATAATTGTCATGCTCTCATTGTGCGTTGCCCCTGAGCAGTTGGTTCTGGTTGGGGTTGGTTGGCTGAGCAGTTCTGCTCCGTCAGAATGACCATTGCAAGAAGAATTGGCCGATGCAGCTGCAGGTCTCCTCCAAGAATGCACTTCTGGTCCCGCAACACCAGACGAAGATGGAGAAGACGACCGGGACAAGATGTCGACTCTGACCACCGACTACGGCACCTCCCTCAACAACCGGTCCTCCCTCCCTCTGTCCCGTCATCCATCCAGTCCTCCTGCTCCCCCTTCCTGTACCAGAAAGCTGTGGCACGCATTCATCTGGACTGACGGACTTGAACTCAAGGACAAGATGCAAGGAGAAGATGGACGGGTTGGTCAAGATCAAGGATGAGCGGGACAAGAGCGTCCGCTGCTGCTCAAGATCTGTGCTCATGGGCCCATGGGTCCATTCACATTATGCATGACACATGAGGCGTGTCGCCGAATGATGAAATAGGGGTATGGTTATGGCCCAATTGGTGTTCAAACCAGGATCAAATGATCCCCCCGGTCTGACGACGACCTCTGAATGTGGAACCCAGAGCCTATGAATGTGGAACTCGATTTTTTACCAATAAAAATGTTGCCACTAATATTATTGTAAACATTTTTATTTCTTGTCGAATTCTTTAAAGTTTTATCTTAGTTTCTTGTCCTGTATTTTTAAAGGTTTATATTCCAACAATATTACTTTTTTTTGCTGTACGCATTTTTCTATCTGGTATATATATATATATAGTGAAAACTGCAACGGGAACAAAAACAGAGAGGCAGTACAAACAAAGGTTTATTAGTTTCACACACTTGAGAGTGGAAGGGGGGACGTTTCGGGCATAAACCCTTCTTCAGGAGAAAAGTGGGTGAGAAGAGAGTTCCGAAGGTGAGTGGGGAGTGGTGCAGAGACATTTAGAAAAAAGGGCGGTGAAAAGGGAGGAAAAACGGTGGAAGGGGTACAAATAAAAATAAAAATAAACATAAAGATAAACAAGGGGTGGAAGGGTGTGGGGCGTCTAGAGGTGGTGGTTGGTGGAGTTGGGAGAGGGAGGCAGGGAGTCCGAGCGGGGAGGGATGAAGGTGGTATTTGTGTGTGTGTGTAGGTGTAGGTGTGCGTGTGTGTATGTGAATGTGAGAGTTGGGGAAAGAACGAGGTTCCATGTTCAAGAAAAGGTGTGTTTGTGTGGTGGGGTGTAGATCGGTGTGTGCATGCGTATGGATGGGGGGGGGGGTATTCCGGAGGCTGAGTATATATTCTGGGTTCAATCGGGGGTAACCACAGTAATAAGAGCTTCCTGAGGATTTCTCACGAATGAAACAATTCTAGTCCTGCAGAAGCTTTTCTAATTAAAAAAATATATATATATATTTAATGTGGAAAGGCTTCTACAGGACTAGAACTGTTTCATTCCGGAGAAATCCTATATGCAGAAGCCTTTCTACATTAAATATTTATACTCTGCTTTGTATTGAGTACCTTACTTACTGTGGTTTCCCCTGATTGATCTCGGGATAAACTTATATATATATATATATATTTATATATATATTGAGAGAGAGAGAGAGAGAGAGGGGGGGGGATTATGAATATTCCCCTCTCATGCACCACCGACATCCCAAATATTAATACGATATCCACCTCCTAGGACAGCACCATAACTACTATCACCGTTGATTAGTTTTAATTAACTGCCATGAAGGAAAGGTGTCCATTCTAAACTTTCAGACATAAATAAATATCTTCTAATGGGCATGAGGGCTATAAATTTAACATCTCAACATTTATTGCTGCTAGTTGAGCAGGAGAGAAAGGATGTAGGCGAGAGTAATACGTTAGAAGGAGAGGGGCTGGAAGAAAACTGGAGTGGTGAGAAAGGACAATGAAAGGAGTTATAAGATAAGAATAATATGGAGACAGAGAATGCGAGAGATAGAGAGAAGGGAGAGAGAGAGAGAGAGAGAGAGAGAGAGAGAGAGAGAGAGAGAGTGAGAGAGAGAGAGAGAGAGAGAGAGAGAGAGAGAGAGAGAATGGTATAGGTATTAGGGAGTTAGAAAGAATTGTGAGAGGAAAAGAGAATGATTGGACGAAATGAGACATAATACTCACCCGCATGTGTGTATATATATGTATATATATATATATATATAGTGTGTGTGTGTGTGTGTGTATGTGTGTGTGCGCGCGTGCGTGTGTGCTTTTTGTACACACACATAAATGAGTTGTACCAGTAATTTGAAGGGTTTTTCTTTGCACATTCTTTGTCGCGCTGAGTCTCACTGAGAACTACTTCAAGTAGATCGAGTCTGGATTGGACCAACACCGCCTCGTCGCCTTCCGATCCCCTTCCCAACGAAAATGTGGTGCGTGCTTAATTCGGTGTCCAGCTCATCAAGCGCTACCATTCCTGATGACGTCTGCACACGGATCGGAGTAGCTCAACGCCACGGCCTTCCTGTGTGTGAGTCACATAAATGCCGTTGACAAGTTCGGCATGCACCCACTGTTCCATTCGTGAGAAATCATCAGTGATTTCTCACGATGATTGAACCCGGGTTAACCTATATATATATATATATAATATATATATATATATATATATATATAATATATATATATATATATATATATATATATATATATATATATATATATATATATATATATATATATATATATATATATACATATCTATATGTATATATGTAAGTATATTTGCATATGTATATAAGTTTTTATATATATATATATATATATATATAAATGTGTTTGTGTGTGTGTCTTGGGTGAATGTTTATAACAATATCTCTAACATCTATCATCGAGAGTTGTACACATTGTTGTTGGTTGTTACTGTTGTTTAACCTCAGGTCATGAGAGCCTTGAGTAGAATACCTTGTGTTTCTGCGGACGACTGCAATCTGCCAATCTTACAAAAATATTGATTTATAATATTGGCAGAATAATTAGAATGTTGGATAAAATGCTTCGTACAATTCGTATTCATACGAACAGAAATACATGTGTATGTACGTGAGTGTATGGGTGTGTATAATAATTTGTTTTCAGTTTCGAATATTTATGCCTTACTTGTGGTTACATAGATATAAATATTTCTAACTCCTTCAGATAGCTATATATATATATTTAAAGACAACTGAAATATCTTAAATCTTGGTATTTGGCGCTGTTCAGCTCGAAGGTTTGGTCACATACTTCTCCCCGTGTGACTATGAGTCTAATCAGAACGACATCTAAAATCAGAGATGTCTGCATGACTTGCTCAAATGATATTTCTGTCAGGTCTACCTTTATATTCCATGATTGAGCCATTTGATGTAGGCCCAATGTTGTTTTAACTGTGCCAGGTTATCTTTTTATCAAATCCATTAATATAATGTATTGTGTTGATATGCAATATAAACATTTCTTGCATAAACGCATGTTTAAACTACTGTCATATCTAATATGGCTCCCCATGTCTGATAGAATGTACATCCAGCAAAGACAGGAAATGAATTTAAATCTACAATAGAGTGGAATACATTTCAAGAATTAATTATTCATATTTCATTCATCTTAATTAATGTTCAGAACTCCGAGGAATCACGATCCTTTAAGATAGCTTTTATTAGTATTGTTTCATATTTTGGTTTGTTAGTTTTTCCATTTACAGAGAAGCTTGCTAATATATCATTTGTTTCTCTGCATTTATTTGTATATAAATATATATATATATATATATATATATATATATATATATATATATATATATATATATATATGTGTGTGTGTGTGTGTGTGTGTGTGTGTGTATACATTTATATATATATACATTTATATATATATACATAAATATATATATATATATATATATATATATATATATATGTATATATATGTATCTGTATATATATATATATATATATATATATATATATATATATATATATATATGTGTGTGTGTGTGTGTGTGTGTGTATAGATTTATATATATACATTTATATATATATACATAAATATATATATATATATGTATATATATGTATCTGTATATATTTATGTATAAATGTAAATATATATATGTATATATGTATATATATATATATATTTGTGTGTGGGGGTGTGTGTGTACATTTATATATATATACATAAATATATATATATAAATATATGTATATATATGTATCTGTATATATATATATATATATATATATATATATATATATATATATATATATATATATATATATATATGTATAAATGCAAATATATATATATGTATATATGTATATATATATATATATATGTGTGTGTATATATATATTTATATATATATGTATATATGTGTGCCTATATATGTGTATATATATATATATATATATATATATATATATATATATATATATATATATATATATATATATATATATATATAGAGAGAGAGAGAGAGAGAGAGAGAGAGAGAGAGAGAGAGTTGGGTGTATTAAGTTGTGCGCTAAGCCGCTGGAGTATATGATCCATGTATGTCTCTATTCGTAGTAGAAGAAACCAACATTGCATAAATGTATTCATGAATTCACATTGTTTTAGAATGCAAAGATGTAAGCATGCCAAATATTCATATTTCTTTGTAAATTGAAAAATACGATAAATTCGTTCAATGTGTAGATGACTGTCAGCATAGTATTTTATGTAATTCTAGACAATAGACCGGGGATCATATTCGATATTGCAGTACATTTGTCCTTAGTTAAATGAACTATTTCTAACAGCTATTGTCACTCCTCATTGTCAAATTAATGGCAGAACCTGGAGTTATCCAGGAAAGCTCGAGCCCGATTCCTTCAACCATTAGGAGAGTATGGAAGAATTAAAATTCTAATCCCTGGAGCTAAATCTAATACGCAGTTATTATACATATAGAAGATCCAGGAACGATTAGCAACAAACTTTGGCAGTTAGAACTGCACAAATCCTCGAACCCGACAGCATTGCGTAGGGCGAAATACCCCATCTTTCAAATCTAGTGTAAAGATTTGTTGTTGTAATACCTCGAGGTTCAACATCCCGATGTTCTAAATATGCTGTCAAAACAGCATCTCTCCATTCTAATAACCAAAATGCCAAATGAGCCCACACTTCGAGACTAATGCAAATAAGACTAAGTGTGATAAACTTCCTCATGTGTAAATGGTCAACCAAGGGAAAACGGGTATAGTAAGTACAGCCACAATACTACAATACCGCATTAGAGAAGGCAGGCCACTTAGATAGAGTAGAATATATAGATGAAAGCCTCCGCAAAGCGCACACGAACACGCATAACACAAACCCAGAAACACACGCACACACGCACTTACGCATAGAACTACAAAGTATACGGTAAATACAAATACAACATCGAAATCAAACAAGTCACGCAGTAGAAAATATATTTGGTATAACCCCATATTTAACACCTCTATTAGTATTAACCTACCCTCTACCTTCTTCAGAATAATAAATAAGCACTTTCCAGATTCACATAGATACAGCAACATCCTTAACACTAAATCTAATAGACTATCTTACTCCACGGCATCAAATATAGAGGCACACATTAAGATGCTTAACGCTAAAAAGATACATAACAACATTAGAACACAAATTTACAACAATAACAATACAATCACCATTGAACACAACAGAATATCTAATACACAACCACCCACTAATAGGCAAACAACACGTAACACACTTGTACAGGCATCGCAGCCCACAAATAATGCTAAAGTTGCCCATGACAAGAATTGTAACTGCCACCTACCTGAAACATGTCCATTACATAATGAATGTATGCAGTCTAACCTGGTTTATCAATGCACAGTAGAATCAGACAACCAGAAATGGTATTACATCGGAGCGACTGGGAATACATTTAAAGCCCGTTGGTATACACACCGTTACGCAATGAAACATTCCCAACATCGTTATGTAACTACCCTTGCAAAGAAGACCTGGCAACTGAGGGAAAGTAACCACAAATACGCCCTGAAGTGGAAAAAATTAGCGAACGCGCCCCCATATCGGAGTGGTATGAGAAGCTGTCGATTATGTGACCTTGGGCTGTTCCACATATTGAGTTCAAAGAATAAGTTACTCAAAAATAAAATCGAAAGATGAATTTATTGTAACCATAGACTCAAAGTAAGGTTTTCGCACTACGAGTGCAAATCGAACCCTTAAACTCTTACTACCACCTGACACACTGCATATACTTAGGCTTTCTACCCTCTTATTGTATCTAACCCCTTTAATTACCCACAAAAACCAATACCTATATCCCTCCCTTCTCCTTC
>OZ024741.1:123972782-123975282 GCA_964016885.1 Eledone cirrhosa
ACGTTTTCAGATGAGAAATTTCGCAAAACGAATTTAAAAACGAATTATATACATATATATATATATATATTGATATATATATATAAATGTATATATATACATATATAAATATATACATACATACATAAATATATACATACATACATACATATATATATATATATATATATATACATATATATAACAAAGGAAATGTGGTAAGGAACCAGATAGACCATAACGCACTAAAGTACTCAATACTTAGGGTAGTAGAGTGGGTAATAGGAACGATAGGAACGAGTAGGACCCCGACGGCTGAGCTCAAGCCGTTTCGACGGCTAATTCTAGTCTAGAATTAGCCGTCGAAACGGCTTTAGCTCAGCCGTCGGGGTCCTACTCGTTCCTATATATATATATATATATATAGTTAAAAGAATAGAGGTGTAACACACAAGTTATTATATATTGGTAAACGGAATAGAAAATCCTGACAAATTGTTCACAGTTGAAAAATGGTTTAATTAGGAATAAAAGAGTATTAGTGATTGTATGGGTTAGTATTCAGTTGAGGTTTTAAGTTTTCAAGTTTTTACCGGTTGCGCATTTCTAAATGCTTTTCAAAAATAATTTTGAGATAGAGTGTCCGTGCTGTTTGCTCTGATCAGAGCAAACAGATCAGAGCAGATCAGAGCAAACAGCACGGACACTCTATCTCAAAATTATTTTTGAAAAGCATTTAGAAATGCGCAACCGGTAAAAACTTGAAAACTTAAAACCTCAACTGAATACTAACCCATACAATCACTAATACTCTTTTATTCCTAATTAAACCATTTTTCAACTGTGAACAATTTTTCAGCATTTTCTATTCCGTTTACCAATATATATATATATATATATATATATATATATATATATATATATATATATATATATATATATATATATATATATATATATATATATATATATATTTGTGTGTCTGTGCGTGTGCGTGTATATATATGTGTGATGGTTCTACTGCGAGGCACTCAACTGTACATTTATAATGAGATTGTCTTAATTTTCTAGTCAGCAGATGGACTGAGCAGTCATGGTAGAATGCGTGAAGACACACCGCAGCCGGTAATGCCAAGATACAGAAAGTTCAGGCGACATATCTGTGAATGTACCTACAAGACAAAATCGCGTCTGAACATCACCTGTGTGCACATGATCGTGCAATATTCAATGAAATGATGGCACTCTTCTGTCTTCAGACGAGCAATGGCAATAAACATCCTCCGAGCCCTCCACGCGTGAACATAATATTACTGTGTATTTTTGCATCCCTGTTTGTTTTAATACCTTTATCATATATATATATATATATATAGTAATAATAATAAATTTGAAGACTAAAAGAGGGCTCGATAAGGATAAATATATATCAAATATATAAGAACCGTAGAGCAAATATTTATTAAAATACCAGATTAAAGTTTAAGCAAATAATCGCTGCTATCACCCTTAACGGGATCTTCTGAAACTAACAAAGTCAATCTGTAAACGCAGAAGTGGATATTTCAAAAAACGTTGCAACCGGAGGAAGACAGGAAGACGATTCTTTGGTTCGTGGAAACGTTCCCTGGCAAAGAGCGGGAAAACCGAATATAATACGTCATTATTAGGAGCGGTGAAAAACAATTACGCGCAAAGACAGAACCACGTTTATGGTATAAAGGAAGTCGTAGACTAGTGTTCTCTTAGGTGGTTCATAGAGACGTTCTCTGGCAATGAACGGAAAAAACGAAGATAATACGTCATATGTGGAGCGTGGAGAACAATTGCACACAAAGACAAAACCACGTTAATTGTATAGCTGAAGTCGTAGACTAAAATTCTAACTAGGAAACCGAATGAATCAACGCTTCAGAATTAAGAATAAAGTAAATAAAATACAATACAGAGGTAATAGAAATTAGATAAATACATACACGCGATCGCGTTAAGGGTAAAAGCAGCGATTCTTTGCTTAAACTTTAATCTGTTATTTTAATAAATATATATATATATATATATATATATATATATATATATATATATATATATATATATATATATATATATTTATATATATATATATATATATATAGTTCGGAATAACAGAAAACAAAGAAACAGACAAACGCAGGAATAAATGTTACAAATATTATTGCAGTATTGGTAGAGGGTCGGACGCCATGCTTTGACGCATAGAGTTGCGGCCCTTGCCATTCTGAGTTCAAATCCCGCCGAAGTTAACTTTGCCTTTCATCCTTACGGGTTCGATAAAATAAAGTACCAGTAATACACTGGGTAATTACTGGCTTTGTGCCTAACGTAGAAACAATTATTAGTTCCACTCTTGGGGTGTGTGGTTGCGACGTTTCGGGCATATATATATATATAACGTCCATTTTATTCCTACCAAGTATTTGACAATTTGTTTTAGATCAAATCAGTAGGTAATTGGAACTATTGAATTCACACTCAACACGCA
>OZ024741.1:123980282-123985282 GCA_964016885.1 Eledone cirrhosa
CAACCTTCATTCTCCTGCTATCATTAATTACAATAGGGCGGTGGATTGGCAGTATCGATGGTCGGACGCCATGCTGTCCAGCATAGTTACGTCCCTTTACGATCAGAGTTCAAATCCCGCCGAGGTTGACTTTGCATTTCATCCTTACCGGGTCGATAAAATAAAGTATCAGTAATGCACTGGGTAATTGCTGGCCTTGTGCCTAAAGTAGAAACAATTAATTACGATAGGAATAGCTCAAGGATTAATGAGAATAGTATAGGCACCCTCAACAACCATCTTACGTATGGCTGTAATTGCAGAAATAGAAGCATTTACCCCTTAAATGGAAACTGTTTGATTAATAATGTAATATATAAATGCACTGTGTCTACTCGAGCCTCCAACAAAACATATATAGGATCTACATCAAACACATTTAAGAAAAGATTTTACGTACACACTTGTAGTTTCAACAATACTAAACTAGCTAACACCACATCTTTAGCTGAAGCGGTAAATAATTATAAAAAGAAAAAAATAGATTTAGTTATCGTGGAACACCATTCTACAAAGAACTCCATATCTTGGGAACAGGAGCGAATGCAGATTATGTTCAGGGGAGATCTTGGAAATTACTAAATCGAAGGACAATTTATTAAATAAAAGGCAAGAATTGATCATAGTTTGTAATCACCGTATACGAAGAACATTTAAATACTATAAACCTAATTAAATACTATACACCTAATTAAATATTCGAAATAGCAACTCACTATAATTCTATATAAAGTAACATTTATTAGTACCTCTTTCCTCTAATTATATGCATTCATGCTTATTTATATTTTTTACCTTTTAATGTTTTAGCTTCTTTAGGTTTATGCGTTAATGACTAAAGGCAACAAGGTACACAACCACCCGTAATTGTATGAGTAAATATATATCTAATTATGATATGGAAATATATTTATGTGTGTGTATATATATATAAATATATATTTATGTATGTGTATATGTCTATGTATATATGTATAGGTATGTGTGTGTGTGTATGCGTATATATATATATATGTGTGTGTGTTTGTGTGTGTGTATATGTGAGTATAGGTGTATGAGTCTTTATATATGAGTGTGTGTACATGTATGAGGAGTGAACATATACACACATATATATATATATGTGTGTGTGTGTATATATATATATATATATATATATATATATATGTATATGTATATATATAAATATATATATATATATATATATATATATATGTATATATATATATGTATGTATATGTGTGATTATATATATATATATATGTATATATGTCGGTATAGGTGTGTGTGTGTGGATATAGATATGTATGGATATGTATGTATATGATTATGTGCATACGTGTAAATGTGTATTTAGGTTTGCATCTATTTGTGCGTATGTATATTTTGGTTGGATATCAATATAACCGTACCTCTCTCTATATATAGTGTGGGTATATGCACTTTGTAATGTATGAAATGTATGTGTTTTAATTATGCCAACAAGTATTTATCTGAGTTTGATTATTTATGCATAAACATACTTGATATTATTTTAGAGCGTATCGATAAAATAAAGTACCAGTAATGTAATGGTAATTGCTGGCCTTGTGGCTAAAGTAGAAACAATTATTTTAGAGCGTATCATATGCTATATTATGCAATTTACCACACAGTACTATATTGTGTTGTTTAAGTTGTATATTATCGCATTACTATATTTCATTATCTTATTATAATTTTCATCTTTTAATATACTAACTTACCTAGCGATAACCTTAATTTATATTCACCTAAAAACTCAATACAACACTAATCACCATTTATTTTGACATTCTTTTTAATTTCACTATACCAGATACATTCAACTATCAGTTTGACAATCCCTTTCTCCTAATAGATTTGTATGCCAATTCTACTATTAACACCATTCAACCATTCCTTTCAAAGGGTCATGACCTCAACTAAAGTGTATTACTTTTCATCTTAACACCATATGAAAAAAACAATTTGATTCGTTAGTTCTTCAACTACCTCCAAATAACGACATGATACTACTAATCTATATATATAAAACTGAGGTTGTCTGTCTGTCTATCGATTTTTGGCACACATCTCCTCTTAGAATCTCTCACGGAATTGCACCGAAATTGCTATACTTGTACATTGAGCCCTAGCGAAGACATCGGAAAAAAATATTTCAAATTGACCCGCCCTATCTGACGAAATCGAATATAATGTATCGATTTTTGAGCGTAAGTGATCAGTTATTTCTCTTTGTTCTGTTTACATTGAGCGTCTGCGTGCAAAAATAAAAAAAATTACGCTGGCTTTCTCAGCGTTTAAAATGACTTTAACACAATACACGAACAGTTGTCGAGCCAGCAAAACTTTGACCTGCAAAATTCATCAGTTCGAACACTAAACTTCCGTTTTGCTTCATTTCCATTTAAAAGCCTTTTAAAACAATATTTTTACTTGAAAACAAGTCTATTTAAAGACTACGTAAAACAAGCAAATATTTCGTAAAAAAAAAGCAAAATTATATAAGTTTATTTAAAATATATGTATCTGTAAATTTCGTTAGGCGTGCAGACAGACAGTCGTGCAGAGAGGTGATATACGCGTGCAGACAGATAGTCGTGCAGAGAGGTGATATAGGCGTGCAGACAGATAGTCGTGCAGAGAGGTGATATAGGCGTGCAGACAGACATAACTGATAATTTGGTTACGCTAATGTTTTTCTCTGCGTTGCAGTGTTTACATTTTCGATCTTTGTTAATAAATAACCAGTGCAGTTTCTATCCCCAGCATCCTTTTTTGTTATAACATTCGGGTTATCGTTATGTTTTCTTAACTTCATAAGGCATATTGTTGGTTGAGGGAATATTAATCAAAAACACCACATGCAAGTCTGCACAGTAGACACTACAGTTTTTAAGCCAAGAAAGAAACTTAACATTGTAACTTTAACGCAGCTACTGAGCGACCCCGAGCAACGCCGGGCTTTACTGCTAGTTCTGAATAAAATTATTATTGCTTTTGAAAACAGCTGGTGATATGCATGTAAGTAAATATTCTCTTTATCTGATATTTTGTAACTAACCTTACATAGATCAATAACGGAGAAGCTACAATGTATTATCATCATCTAGAAACGATCGTAAAGTAGTGAAGTATATCTCTAATGACTTTATTTTTTTATTTCATTGTTTTAACTTATATATATATATATATATATATATATATATATATATATATATATATATATATATATATATATATATATATATATATATATATATATATATATATATATATATATATATATATATATATATATATATATATATATATATATATATATATATATATATATATATATATATATATATATATATATATATATATATATATATATATATATATATATTGATATATATATCAATATATATATATATGAAGGCGCATGGCCTAGTGGTTAGAGCATTGGGCTTGCAATCGAAAGGTTGTGAGTTCAATTCTCGGACCGGGTGATGTGTTGTTTCCTTGAGCAAGACACTCTATTTCATGTTGCTCCAGTTTGCTCAGCTGTAGAAATGAGATGAAGAGGTGCCGGCCTGCCCGCCCAGCCAGTGGGATGGCGTTATCTTATGGCTAAAACAGCACGATGTGCTGTGACCAGCGGCGCTGATGGACGCCCGACAGACTGGTCGGTCAAGGTGATATATATATATATATATCATAGATTGAGTTAGAAACTCAAAATAGTCTTTTACAATTAAATAGCTTAAAGAAGGGAATCTTTCCAAGCCATGTAATATAATTGGATATATGTGAGAGATGAACACATATATAAGTATACATGTGTTCCAATTGTAAATAACCAAGTTAGCTAGATTGAAAAAATACTAATTTAAAGCAATATGGTTTGCCTGACTCAATTTAAAGTATTTTTTCAACCTAGCTAACACATGTATACTTATATCTGTGTTTATCTCTCTCATATATATATATATATATATTAATATATTGTGTATTTACTCCACTAAACTGTTGAGTGCTTTATATCAGTTATAACAATTTTTAAGCTTGTTGAATCCCAACAAATTAAATATAACCTTTGCATATATATATATCCAGGGAGTGCAACTTGGAGTTACTGTAGGTTCAACCGGGTGAGCACTCGATGTTTAGGTCCACTTCAGTGTCGAGGTGTAGAGCTAGACAGAGTGTATTATAGTAAAATAAGATAACAAGGACGATTGGTTACTCCTTCATTACGTTTATTGGTTGGTGACGCGCGTTTCGCCACTGATCAGCTCAAGGTTCGATATGTATCGATCTGACCTGACTCTGTAATCCGCGGCTTGTAATGTTAATGGAAGAATGAATACATGCTGTATGATAAAGTCAGAAGTTCCAATAGTGGTCATTAAAGTTTGTTTTGATTGGTGGATTTCATAGGGATGTTTTTGCTTGAAACGTGTGTGTTGGGGGGGTGAACAGTTGGTGGTGTCGTTCACAGGTTGAAGTGGGCGGTGGTATGGGGGTGCTGGCTGTCGATAGACAGTTTGGCATGTAGATGTGTCTGTTTTCTGTGTGGTGTGGGTGGGGTGTTGTTGTTTGTGATAAAGATGAAAGGTTGCGGTGTTTATGGTGGTGTGATGATTGTGTTCGTGGTTTCATTTCCCTAAGGAGATACATACATACAGACATACGAAGTCTGACAAATATGTAGTGGGGGAGTTTGTTCGACATCATATTTACTGGATCGGATTTTACGATGGATTACAAGTTAATACATGACAGAAAAGACACATAGAATACATAGGTATTGAGATGAGGGATGTATGGCGATGTTGGTGGTAAACGGTGAGTCTTGTCATTCGAGAGGTTCACCTGTGCACAATAGTTGAATCATTTGTGACTCTATTATAATTGTTTCTACTTTCGGCACAAGGCCAGCAATTACCCAGTGC
>OZ024741.1:123990282-124007782 GCA_964016885.1 Eledone cirrhosa
GAAGGAATTCTTTCTATTAAAGCAGGTCTTAGCCTTGTGGGCCTAATGACAAGCTTCATACTACCATCATCATCACGACCACCTCCACTATTACCATCAAAACCAACACCATCATCAACACCACAAACACCACCACCACTGCCATAATATCCATCATCGTCACCACCACCATAACTGATCATGGTGTCCTTTCTGAGGCAATATTTTATAGCTAAATGCCTTCCCTGGCACCTTTTAATCCATTCATGTGATATGCTGTGATATTATATTCCTATGATATTTCAAGCATTATATCAGAAGGGAAATTTGGATGAAGTAGTTTTATTAGCATATGTGACATAAAAATATGACAGGGGATCATGACTGGAACAGTTTGATTACAGGTTTCTTGGGGTTAAACAACAATAACAACAATAGAGTTCTGACATCATGTAACCTATGAGAGAACTTATACACAGTAACTGATAAAAATAGCAGTCAAATTTCCTTAACCCTTTAGCATTTACCTTACTCTATATATACTGTTATATTTTCACAGTAAAGTCTTTACCTAACATCTCACATAATATCGATTCTTTTAGATTTGGATATTATTTGTTTTGAGAACAATATCCTAACTTCAGTATGAGTGGCTGGTTACAGCTGGTTTGAACAGCAAGAGGTGAGAGAAGTCTAGCCGGATACAGCTGGTTTAAATTATAAAGGGTTAAATCATTCTATACTGTTTTAAAAAAAATATATACACATTTGATAAAGTTATACCTGACATATTTTGCCTGGGTAAAAAAGGAGACAACCATGCTTGATATCATTTGGGATCACTGGACTGCTGAATTAGAATGAAACCAGGACATAAACACATGATCATCATTTAGTTCTGCCTTCTATCCAGGTAGGAGTTGGATGAGTCATTATGGTCTAATGCAAGAAGGGCCAAAGAACCGTGTTGTGATAAGTTATATATAATGGCATAGTTTCTACAGCTGAATAAAGTGAACCACTTTACAAAGTGTACTGGGTACACATAAGGGTTCCAGTACTTTACAGATTGTACTGAGTGGATTATATTGACACCATGACTGCCACTTTATAGAGTGGTAGATTTTAACCCTTTTGCATTTAAACCGGCCATATATGGTCAGAATTCTCTCACCTCTTGGTTGTAACTGGCCACTCATACTGATGTTAAAGTATTGCCCTTAAAATAAATAATATCAAAATCTCATTTGATATTATGTGAGGTAATGATGTGAATAAAGACTTTACCACAAAAATACAATAGTAAATATAAAAATACAATAGTAAATACGATAGTAAATACAAATGTTCATAGCAATACTTACAAGTCATCTCTAACTTATATTATCTCCATTTTAATATAAATTATAGCCATCCAAACTCTGTTCTAAAACAGTCAGGTGTGTGCATGGGCCATAAATTTTGTATTTACTTCAAAATATAATTTAGTTATGGCTCACACATTCATAAGCTTAGCTGGTAGCTGGCTTCTTATGAGGTGCAACATCATAGGAAGTTTGTTTGGTGTCTTAATGATAGGAGCCCAGTTGTAACATATCAATATCTTCTAGGGAAAGATGTCTGGATTTGAACTCAGAACACTGCTGGCCTGAACAGATACCACAAGGTATCATGCTCTTACAATTCCTCCAACCCATTCCTCTAGTTTTGTACTTTATTAATCAACTCTGACATGGTCATATTTAAGATTGACAAGATGGCATTTGAAGTAAGAATGCAGCTGGCCAGAATAGAAATCATGAAGCATCATGTCTAGCACTCTACTAATTCTGCTAATCCACATGCCTGGACTGGTATTTCATTATCAACCCCAATAGGATGAAAGACAAAGTTGTCTGCCATTGAGCGATAAGAGCTCAAAACACAGGTGGTTAGTTTAATTGCCAGGAGGCTTCTTGTCCGATACTCTAAGAATTCCACCAAACCACAACTTTACACTTCAACTTTTATCATCCATCTTAATAAGATGAAAGATGTCTATTAGACAATAAATTTTTAGATAGAATTATATATATTCTTTCAGGCTCTCTGCAATTTGAGTAGGAATCAAGTCAAGGACAATTTTGCTTTCTTTTCTTTCGAGGTCGATAAATAAACTGCCAGTTCAATACTGGAGGTAATTTTCTCTTTATCTCTCTGTCTCTCTCTCTCTCTACCACTCTCTCTTGCTTTAACACACTCTCTATTCTTATATTTATTTATCAATCTGTCTATCTCCTCCTCTTGTTCTTTCTTCCTCTGGAATATGTTAGCTGTGTTCTGATTGGGAGAGTGATGGGTTCTTCCACGATTAAATAACATAGCAGTCACCATACAATTCCATTAAGAGATAAGGGCTTATGTGGGGATGGAATGTAATGTAAGCTCTTATTCATGGCATATATGTGTTTATATATACACATTAACCCTTTAGTATTTGCATTACTTTATATATTCTATTGTATTTTCACAGTAAAGGCTTGATCTCACATAATTATCTCACAAAATATCAAATCTATAAGATTTTGATATTATTTATTTTGAGGACGGTGGATTGGCAGTATCGGTAGAGAGTCGGACACCATGCTTTGAAGCATAGAGTTACGTCCCTTTATGATCTGAGTTCAAATCCTGCCGAGGTTAACTTTGCCTTTCATCCTTAAATGGGTCGATTAAATAAAGTACCAGTAATGTACTGGGTATTTGCTGGCCTTGTGCCTAAAATAGAAAGAATTATTTATTTTGAGGACAATACCTTAACATAAGCATGAGCAGCGAGTTATGGCTGGTTTGAACAGAAAGACGTGAGCCCATCCTGGACGGATATGGCCGGTTTAAATGCTAAAGGGTTAAGGTGCAATGAGGCAAAGCAGCAAAGCATGGACATTGAATGCAAAGGATGTGTGAAAGATATGAGGGGAAATATGTTCAATTAGATGCGTAATGTTAGACTGAATGTTTATGGATGATAAACTTTATGTGAAGAAATGCAAACAGAACTAAGAGAAAGGAAAATGGAGAAGAAGATTACCAAGGTAATCATGTTAAGAAGTGGTGAATGCTTATCTGAGGATACTGAAACTCACAAAGGCCATAAATAAGGGACTGCAACGGGTGGTAACATACTCTGCTGAAGATAATCCATGAGTCATGCAAAGAAGAAAAATGTATGTAGAAATGTTGATGATGATGATGGTAGTGAATCATAAGTCTTCAACAAAATGTTTCAAGGCCAGCAATTTGGGAGAAGGTGGCATTTTATTTTAGTAACCTTGTAAGAAAAGCTAACTTCAGCTAGATTTGAACTCAGAACAAAAAATTATAACTTGGAGGAGCGTGTGTCGATTAAACTGACACCAGTGTGCATTACTGGTACTTTATCAACTCCATAAGCAAGAAAGGCGTTTTATCAACCCCCATAACTATTTGAGCTCAGAACATAGAAAATTATAACTAAATACTACAAAGCATTTTATAATACCCTCTACAGATACTGCCAATCTAATAATGATAATTCTAATAATAATAATAATAATTTTAGAATGATCCAACAAGTGCAAAAAATTGTTTTAACTAGTACAGCACATCTACTGAGAAGAACACTATTGCTGTGAGAAAGATAATCATCTATGTAATTTTTTTTTACTTAACTTTATTAGATTATATTCCATAATTATGTAAGTTGTTAATAATTGAGCACTCTTATATGATTGAATATCATTCTGTTGTAAATATGATTTTAAACTGATAATGTGCACATGTCATCATCATCATCATCATCATCATCGTTTAACATCTATCTTCCACGTTAGCATGGGTTTAGCATGTATAAAAGCAAATGATATACATGTAACTGTGTAAAGTGTGCGATGTGAACAATCTGCTGTGTTTATGTTGTGCTAGGTATTGGGAAGAGACTTGGCAAGAAATGGAATCAAAACTGAAGGAAGAGGAAAAACAGACTACAATAATAATAATAATCCATAAGGGTTCAAGCTTAAATAGACTGTAATGATAATAACAATAATAAAATTTACATGAACAGGACTGCCATGCGCGGCCAGGGTGGAAGTGGTATCAAGACTGGCGGCTGTAAAATCAGTTGTCTGGAATTAGCAGATGACATGGTGTTAATTAACTCAACAAAGGATGATCTTTTACTTGCACTTAATAGATTTGATGCCAAGCACTGCATGGCTGGAATGAAAATCAGTGCTGCACAAATTCAGACATTCGTCCCCTCAAGGAAGCCTGTGCAGTGCACTTAACATGTGAATAGAGTTCCACTGAAGGAGGTAGAGATGTTCATGAGGTGATGGAAGGCAGGAGGTTGAATTAAGTGCAAGAATTGCAAAAGCTGGTGCAGTAATGCACCGACTTCAGCATTCAGTAATCAGAAGAAGGGAGGTAGGATAAAAGCCAAACTCACTATCTTCAAATCAGTTTTCGTGCCAACCCTTACTAATGGTCGTGAATCTCGCATAATAAATGAAATAATATGATCGCAAACACAAGAGGCCAAAATAGGATTCCTCCGAACGGTTTTTGAAGTAACATTACTTGATAAAGTGCATAACCTGGAGATCAGAGAGTCACTCCAGGTAGAGCTGCTACTTCTCCGAATTGAGTAATCATGGCTCCGATACTGAGGGTATATTGTTAGAATGTCTCAGGAAAGAAACACTGGACAGATTTGAAGGGCAAAACCAATCAGCAAGAGACCCAGTAGTAGACCTTGAGCAAGATGGTTGGATACCATCTATGAGCTTGGCTGGTCACGCTTGGGGATCCAGGTGGATCAGATGGAGATGATGGCTTCCGACAGGACCTGCTGGAAGGAGTCTTTAAGGACTCTGCCCCCATGATCCTCCCAGGAATAAGTGGGCAAAGAAGAAGTATAGAGAATAAAGAAAAACCAATGTAGAGATAAATATTTAATCTTCACCATCACCACAACGATCACAACCACCACCATCACTACAAGTACCAACACCATTATTTCCAGCACACCAACACCACCATCATCACAACCATCACCACTGTTTGTTACCACCATCAGCATCACCACCACCACCACCACCACCACCACCACTATTACTATCAACATCACCACTGCCACAATCACCACCACCACCACCGCCACAACCACCACCACCACCACTACCTACACCAGTACCACAACCATCACCACTATGTCTGTTACCACCACCATTCCCACAACAAGTAAACATAACTCTTCACATTAAGAATAAAAGAAATTTGAAAGAGGAGATACGTAGGAAAACACAAAAACAAAAAAATGTAAACCTTTAAATAATTCTCAAATGTAATTAACCTTGTGTGACACTGGATCATCAACATCATCAACACCATCATCATCAACGTCTGTATTACCATCCCCACCATCACTATCATCACTGCCATCACCATCACTACCATCACCACCAGCGTCACTATTACCATCCCTATCATCATCATCATCATCACTGCCATCACTCCTATCACCAACAACCTCATCATTACCATCACCACCATCGTCCTGAACATCATCCTTAACATCATCACCATCATCAACATTGTCATCATCATCATCAGCAAAACCAACACCACCACCATTGTCATCAACACCATCATCATCATTATCACTGCCATCACTACCAACGTCATCACCACCGACATCACCACCAACAGCACCATCATCATCACTGTCATCACCACCATCATTTTCCTCATCAACATCATATTATGTACCATAAACGACATCACCACCAAACATAGCATAACCACCAACCAGTACAACCAGAGACATAGGCTCACAAATGCATGCATACATACACATATGTATATATACACACACAGATGCATCAATGTATATACATATAGATGTATACATACAAACACACATATAGATACACATACATATAGATGTATGAATTCAAACACACAGACATGTACGTACACAGGCATACGAGGGTCGGATTAAAATTTCATGAGGTGACCAAGATATTCTCATTGAATGACCAAAGGAGGCTTATTTTTCAAAATAGTCCCTAGAAAGAAACAACGCAGTTATTAATGAGTTGAAATTAATCCATGCAAGATTTCACAGCTCTAGCATCACTCTTTCATAGTCAGCCTATGTACTGTTCAGTCGACCCTCGTACAGGTACATAGGTGCGTGCATACACACATATGTATACAAACACATGCATTTCAGAAGCTTGTATAATTCGTACATAATCGTGTATATTAAGAAAATGTGTTATCGTTTTCTATATGTATGCATGTATGTATGTATGTATGTATGAATGTATGTAATTATGTATGTATGTGTGTGTGTATGTATGTAATTATGTATGTATCTATGTATGCATTTATCTATGTATGTATATATGCTTGTATCTATGAATGTATGTATATAGGCATGTATCTACGTATGTATATTTGCTTGTATCTATGTATGTATATATCCATGTATCTATGTATGTATATATGAATGTGTCTATGTATGTATGTACTTTTGTTTTTATAATTTTATAACTTATTACCAATAAAGAGAAAGAGTTGGAATTTAAACAACATCAACTATGTAGATGTGTATGCATGCGCGTGTGTGCAGGTATGGTTGTGTATGTTTTGAGCTATATATGTGCATGTCTACATGTGTAGATACAGTTATTATATGCAACATTTTTGGAATATTTTACATATTTTTCCTGTTCCATTAATGGATTGATCTTGTAATTATCTAACAAGTCGTGTTCTTTCTGTTTTATATGTGGGTGGGTGTGTATGTATGTACATGCTTGTAACTCTTTACAATCGACACCCAAAATTATTTAAAATCGATACACACAAGACATATTGCTATTAAAAGAAGTGTGTTTCCAATCAAATGACACTGGTTTTCAATCCTATATGTGTTCCTGCAAATATTGGGTCAAGTATGAAATTTGTAGAAATTTGTTTTTCTTCTACAAGTCTCTACAAATTTCATCCTTCACGAGCTTATTTCTCGAAAGTTACTCACACATTTAATCTTGTCCAAATATGTTGAACATTTATGTAATTATATCTTAGAAATAAATTATTAAAATGTCGTTCTTATATTTAATTACGTCCATTTAGTAATCAATATACAATATGAGGATTCTCTAATGCAAAGTATTAAGTTTTCAAAACAAATTTCCCAGTTTGTTTAAATGTTCATATACCTTATAATTCTGGCATACTATTTCAAAACTAAAAAAATGTTAGTGATTAACATAAACTATAGTGTTTCTCTTATGCAAATTTCCAAACTTGTATGAATGTTCATCTATACGATAATGCTTGGACATATTTCAGTAACCATCATAAACTATACATTTTCTCTTATGCAAATTATTAATTTGAAAACACACATATGTGTGTGTCTGTGATGTGCTTGTGTTTATGCGTACATGCCAACAAACATGTATGCACGTATGCATATATGTATATATATATATAATATATTAATAAATGGAAAGTATATTTATAAAACCATGTTTATTTTATTATATATATTTCAAGGGCAACCAATGCAAATTATGGTGTGCTTTCATCAGATAAAATACAGATTTGTTTTATTAATAAATATTGACATACCCGGAAAAAGGTTGGAGCTTCCTGGATAGTGATTTTTAAGCTTGTTGAATCCCAACAAATTAAATATAACCTCTGCATATATATATATATATATATATATATATATATATATATATTATATAACTCTAAATTATCACACACACACATATACAATCACACAAACATATGCATACATCCAGAAGGACAGACACACACACAATATCTATATGCAATTCGGAAAATAGAAACCAAAAGTTAGCTACCTGAATACGAAAATGTCAACACCCACGCATATGCAGAATAGAAATAATTGAATGCACAATACAGCAGCGGCTTAATGCAATAGCTTTACCAATGCATGCACATAACATAACATATGCACAAGTACATTATTGATGGTGATGGTGGTCGTTGTCGACGTAGTAATGGCGGTAGTGCAGATTATGGTGGTATTGGTGTTAGAAATAGTGGTGGTTGTGTAGAGGTGAGGATGGTGGTCGTAGTAGTGCTGGCAATATTCGTGGTGGTGGTGGTGGGGGGGGGGGGTTATGTCGGTCGTGATGGAGGTTAGGGGTGGCTGTTCGTGAAGATGGTGTCAGTGGTGATGAAGGTGGTTGTGGTAGTGCTGGTGGTGGAGTTGCTAATGGTTGGGTGTGGGGCTAAAGATGTGTTGGTGTCAGAGCTAGAGTTGTTGGTAGTGATTATGACGTATAATTTATAGGAAGATATATTGCTTTTATTTGTAGTAGTGGTCTATATTTTCTAGGTAGATTTGTTGGTGTTGTTGGCAACTCTGCTGTTGCTGGTGATGTTGGTGTTAGTGTTGTTATTGGTGATTGTGTTGACGTTATTACTATCGTTAGTGGTGATATGTAGCTAATCCTGAGTCCACATTCTCAAAGCTTTTTTAATTGGTTTTACAGTGACCCACCACAGGATTACATTTTGTATAGTGGCTCCAAATGCCTGAATTGTCGCTTTCACCTACCCATTTCTGAAGATGTTTTCTCAATCTCGCCACCAATTTTATTTATTTGAAAAAACCTATTCTAAGCATTGCAGTTTAATCAATACAATACAATAAAAGCATAAACAATAATGCTTACGTTGAATTTTGTTACTTGTGAGAAAAGTTTTAGAGAAATTCCAAACTATGTCTACAAAGAGATCCTTGGACCTCGATTTTATTGTCTGTATATCAGTTGCTAGACGATGACACCTAAGCCATTTATGTCCAAAGTCATCTGGTTTCTACGTTGCAATTGGAGGACTGTGAAGTTTTAATACCCATGAGATTGCTCACATAGTGGATTAGCAATCTAGATCTCATTTCCGTCGTAAGTTTCATGCTGCCAAAGCCTGGTTCAGATTCAGTAGATCTGCATAGGATTACTTTTGAACATCCGATTAAAGGTTTCAGAGCTGACGAAATGAATCGCTCGCCGTTGTCTAGCAAGTCTATGCATAGTTTTGAAAATGGCAGTCTAATGCCAAAGGGACACTTGTTTTTATTTATTTACTTTTTGAAAATCCTGAATTTATCTCAGCCGGTTACTTATCGATTTCTAAGGTACTTAAATCAAAAGTTATATCTGATATAGAGTTAGATGTATCTAGTCATGATTCTGTTGATTTACCAAAGCCTGGTGTGAATACATGTTGTTTCATATTGTTGATGTTTAAAATCTAACAACAAATGATTGAAACAATGTTGATGCTGTCAACGTCACTGATGCAAACACTTTTCTAATGACAATTTTTGCTTCTAATCTTTTTTGCCCTTGAGTTCCTACATTGCTTTTAAAACTCTTATGCTGTGGCGAATTCATCCGTCGATATTCCTGATTCACTTGTCGATATAAACTATAGCAAAATAATCTATCTTCAAGCACGCAGAATGGAGGAATTATTCAAAGAATTCATTGAACGTAAGTGTCAGATGATGGAAAAGTTGTGAGAATATACGTTTCTCTAGACGCCTAAAGGCCTACTAGACAGCTTTTAATCGACTTTTATTAGAGCAATCGGTTACAAGCTCAGAATGACAACACGGTGCTGTATAGCCATTCAAAAATGCTGAAACAGTTCTGAAGGACATTAAAACCTATTTCATTTCTAAAAAATTTCCATTTTTGTTTTTCATTCTTTCATCAAGCTTCCCTGCACACTATTGAATGTGGTCATTGTAAAAAAGTCGAGCGAAAGAAAAATGGTAACAAAGAAAATGACAGATATGGGAAAGACAATGAGTGGAAGAAATATCAAACAAATCTTTCCATTTGTTGTCACAGGATATAATATCTTTTGATAAGCATGGAACGTCTTTGAAATCAAAATGTTTTTCGTGTGTATATATGTGTGAGTGTGTGTACACGTATATGTCAGAGAGTGTGTGTGTGTGTAATGAAAATAACATTCTACATGGTAATATAACTTTTTTAAATGTTCTCACAGAAAATTATGATGTAAGGTTTTTTTTACAATATGTAATGCAATAATGGTTCCTGATTTAGACACGAGGCCAAACATTTGTGAGTTGGGGAAAATTGATTAAATCGACTCCAGTGCGTTATTGGTACTGTATTTTATCGACCTCGTAAGGATGAAAGGCAAAGTTAACCTCAGCGCAATTTGTGTAAAAGGACATAGCTTTATGATGCGAAGCATGATGTTCGACGCTCTAACGATACTGTCAATCCCCGACCTTAATTTTTTTCAATAGTGCCACAAAATTAGAAATCATTGAAGTGTATATGTTATAACTGCTTCATGCAATTGAAATAGATAATGGATATTTTTCATATTAGATTTCCATCCATGGATCTTTAAATTTTGATAGAATTGAACCGGCTTGGTCATAACATAAGCATGGGCATTTAATCATGTAAGAGCCAATCCCTCTCCAAGTCTAAACATGAATGATTTTTTCGAAAGAAAGAGAGTAGCAGAGCCAGAAAAAGAAAAGGATAACAATATATTATGGAAGAATAAACGTCAGTACTAAACTAGCTCTTTACTTATGACCCTGTAAAGAATAAATGCAAAGTTGACCTCCGAAGTACTCAGATTCGGAGTTCAGAAAGTTAAAATTAATGCCATGTAATGTTCTATCCGACGTTCTAACAACTCTACAACTTCGTTGTCATATTTTTAGAACTAGAAATTACATATTTCCTTGTATTACACATTTTGAAATCTGGATTTATTTGAAATAGAGAAAGAATGCCTTTCCATCTCCTATAAAAGGTAAGGGCACGTCGTTCCCTCAGAACTATATTATTGGCTATATATATATATATGATAAGTAAATATGTTTTGAAACTGAGCAGTTTTGAAATTAGAAAATAGAATAGCTTTCACCGTATTTTTTTACTAAAGAAATTTTAGTCTGATAATGGGGTTTAGAACCCTCAGATAAATGGAAAAAGATGAGTATTGACGTACATATATAAGGGTTTGAAGTTTAATAATACGGACTTAATTAGATTATTGAGTGAGTGGGGAAACCAACGAAGCTGTGTCCATTCTATTCGATAAAATTCGTTTCTTAATTGTTTATACATATATATACACACGTATGCGTATATATATATATATATATATATACGCACACGTACGTGTATGTGTGGTTAATTAATATTTGCATTTAACATGAGCTCCAGGTAAGAAGTAGAAAAAATGGGAGAGTGAAAGGTGATTCATCTACTCTCAGTAATTTATTGATATAATATATTTAATCGACAACAGAAAGATGAACGTCAAAGTGAAAACTAGCGGAATTTGAACTCAGAATGTAAAGAGCCGGTATAAATAGTACAAAATATTTTGTTCGACGTTCTACCGATTTTGCCAATCAACTGTCTTTATAATTAATTATTTCTAACATTGGCACAAGGACAGCAATTTAGAGGAAGGAGAAATTCGATTAAATCGTGTCATGTGCGTTATTGGTACTTTAATTTAACGATCCTGAAAAGATGAAAGGCTACATTGACCTCTGTGGGATTTGAACTCGGAACTTAAAGATTGGAACCAAATGCAACTAAACATTCGTGCGTCGCTCTAACGATGCTGCCATTATAAATAGTTCTTTCTAATTATTGCAGAATTAAGGTATTTGAACTTAACAATGTAATCACTACGAAATATTTTATCCGATGCTCTGAGTAATGGTTTCTGACTTAGGCACAAGGCCATCAATTTTTCGTGCAGCATTGGTACTTTATTTTATCCACCTTGTAAGTATGAAATGTAAAGTTAACCATGGCGAAATTTGGATTCAGAACATAAAGGGAAGTAACTAAATATCGCAAAGCATGTTATCTGACACGCTACCAATGCTGCCAATCCGGCGCTCTAAATAATAATAATTGTTTCTACTTTAGGTACAATTATTGGGATGAGGGGAAAATCGATTAAATCGACCTCAGTGCGTGACTGGTACTTTATTCTATCGACTCAGTAAAGATGAAAGGCAAAGCTAAACTCCGCGGGATTTGAACTCTGAACGTAAAGGGCCGTAACACTATGGAACTTTACGATCTGAGTTAGCTTTGCCTTTTATCCTTACGGGGTCGATAAAATAAAGTACCAGTCACGCACTGGGGTCGATAATAATTGTTTTTACTTTTCGCACAAGGCCAGCAATTATCCCAGTGTGTTACTGGTACTTTATTTTATCGATCTCGTAAGGATGAAAGGCAAAGTTAACCTCGGCGTGATTTGAACTCATCTGGGGTCGATAATAATGATTTCAACTATAATTTGTTTTGTTGCCCACAAACGTCCAATATATTGGAGTAATACAAAGATGAAAAACAACACTGTTGCAGACAGTAAAGGTAGCAACAACTAAAGGAGCACAATTCATACAACAATAAGAATAGTTGTTATAGATAGTCATGATAACAACATAAGTCTATAACAAATGTCTACAGGCAACAGTTCCTTAATAGAGAGGAGAGGGGAACTGCGCTTCATGTGATTCTACGGAAACATCCCGCAAAACCCTGGATTACTCTCTCTCCTGAAGGGCATTGAAAGTACTTTCCTTCAATTTCTATCCTCCTGCTTAGAAAAGCATAGTTACAGTAGGCCCATTCAGTCTCGTCAATCGCGCCGCCCACGCCCACCTTTCACAAAACATACTACAAGTCAGCATATCCTCCATTACCCTCACTGCCTTATTCAAGTGGTATTTCAATAATAAAATAATAATAATGATTTTTTTTTTCAGTTATTTACTTCTTGAGTCAACTCATCCATACACCAATATGTTGTAAAGAAATGGGTTTAGACCATGTGTCAGGGCTGTAAACACATGTGGTTATGTAAATACCTTATATGTTATACAATATATTCTGAGAATAGGTTTGAAATATTTTATACATATATATATACATATATATATATATATATATATAAATATATATATATATATATATATATATATATATATATATATATATATATATATATACATACATATACATATATATATATATACATACATATACATATATATATATATATATATATATATATATATATATATATATATATACGATATTAATAAATGGAAACTATATTTATAAAACCATATATATTTCATTACAAATAAGCTTTGACGTACCCTATTAAAATGCAACCATTGTTTTTAGAAGCTATCCGGATAGCTTCCAAAAACAATGGTTGCATTTTAATAGGGTACGTCAAAGCTTATTTGTAAAACTGTTATATATTGTATTTTGTCTGATGAAGGCATACCATAATTTAATTTGGTATCTCTGAAATATGTATAATGAAATAAATATGGTTTTATAAATATAGTTTCCATTTATTAATATCGTATATCTATTCCAAATACTTGTCGAGTGCTTTATATCAGTTATAAAAATATATACTTGTTGTATCCCAACAATTTTAAATAACTTTTGCATATATATATATATATATATATATATATATATATATATATATATATATATATATGGGGGTGGGTCTAATTATATATGTATGTATATATATATACGAAATATTTCAGACTTATTCTCGGATAGAATGTAAAGTATAACATATAACGTCTTTGCTCCTTCTCTTGTATTTAGACCCACCCCCATATATATATATATATATATAATGTTTTATTTGCAATGTATATATATATGATGATTCTAATTAAACTGTATATATATATATATATATATATATATATATATATATATGTCCCCGACGGCAGAGCTCAAGCTGTTTCGACGGCTATTTATGGTCCAACCGGTTCCTTACCACAACTCCGTCGTTATATATACAGGCTGCGGACGATATTTGTTTGCGAGATCACTGTCTAGGAAAAGTTAACATAGTAGTTTTATTTTTTAAGATTTATTTATCAAACTTGGGTCAGTTTGTCTTCACGACTTGTTCTTTCGATCTCATCGATAAACTCGCCATTGGCTTTGATGACAGCCTCAAGGCGGCCTCGGAACCGGCTACAGGCCTTCGTCACTGTCCCCCGACTTAGGCCCCTAAAGGCACTTGTGATCCTGGCCTTCAGATCGTCTTTCGTATTGCAGCTAGATCTGTTGGTGTCTCGTTCCACTACGCCCCACACAAAGAAGTCGAGGGGGTTGCAGTCAGGCGAGCTGGAAGGCCAGATGTATGGTGAAGTGTGGTCGACGAAGTTCTCTGAGAGCCAGGCTTGGGTCTTTCGGCTGGTATGGCAGGGCGCTGAGTCTTGCTGCCACACGTACGGCCTACCTGCGGCTACCTGGTCGATCTAGGGCTTTACTACAGAACGCGGATGTTGCCATCGGTATTCAGCTTGAGGCCCTCAGGGAAGAAGTGAGGTGGCATGACGTCACCTTGACTGCTGACGACACCTAAGACCAATGTTGTCGCTGGAAACTTTGTCTGCATGACTCTGGGCACGTCTTTGGATGAGGCAGCGAGCCACCTGTTGTTCTGAGAGTTGATCTTCTTGTCTTGGCAGAAGTTTTTCGCGTCAGAGAAAAACCACAGCATGTCTGGCTCCAGTGGGTGTTTCAACTTGTTAATCAGCTTCTTTGCGTGCTTCAGTCGCTTTTCTTGCATCGCCTTTGACAGAAATTGTCCTTTCCTCATCTTGTATGAAACGTAGCGAATGTCTTCATGTACCACCAGCCTAATGAGCTTTTCATCCACGCCTTTCTCCCTTGCAATGGCATGCATTGACTTACTAGGTTCATTGTTGATGATATCCTGAACTTCAGCGACGAACTAGGGCGTTCTGAAGGCGTCAGATCGTCGATCATGTGTTTTCCTCTCTGATGTTTCTTCGTAGTCGAATCCTGAATCTTCCAATTCCTTTCTACCTTTTCCACGATTCTCCTGCTGACGTTGAGAAAGTCTAAAATGTCCTTATTTGTCCTCCCGGCGCGGATTCCAAGAAGAACTCTTTCACAAATTTGGAGGTTCAAAATTATTCATAATCAATTATTGTGAAAATAAATAATGGAAATATAGTCACTCTTTTTATGAAGACAAGAGTGACAACGGAAGTAAAAAATATTTGCATAAAATTAGCAGTTGAAAATTGCGAACAAATATCGTCCACACCGTGTATATATATATATATATATATATATATATATATATATATATATATATATACAGTTTAATTAGAAACATCCACCACGTATTAACAAAAATATGATATATATATATAACATTTCCTGATAGATTAACAGTATACATTTAGCAGAACTACTTGCTTTACACCGAGCCTATTTCTACCTTCCCAACACGAGTACAAAAACCATTATCTATTTAGTATTAATTCTGCGAATTTGCAGAATCGTTAGAAAGTTGGATAAAACATTCGGTATGTGTTACGACTTTCTGCTCTGTTAGTTCAAATCATACCGAGGTTAACATGGAATTTCAACGTTCTGAGGTCGTTAAATAAAGTACGAGTCTAGTACTAGAGTCGATTTTAATATACATATCTCCTGCTGAACCTTTATCTCCCCCATTCTCTTTTACATACACATAGTCCTCTTTTCTTGCTCTCTCACCCTCCTTCTACGACTGGATGAAAACAGCTGTGGTCAGACTCGAAGTATAATGGGCTCTCCCAGGATTAAAATCTTCAGCATATGCCATATGTTGTCACGGTGAGTCTGAGGCTACACCATGACATACGGTTCCATGAAGAGTTTGCATCAGTGTGATTTCAAATAGAAAAAATATATGTATATGTGCGTACCCACACATAATCCCTTTCTATCTCTCTACTTTCACACCAACACATATATGCTTGATCTTCGTCGGTACCGACGACGAGTATTTCAGTTGTTTGACCAACGGAACAGCATACCCAGGAAATTAACAAGCACGTAGCTGAGCATTCCAAAGAGACATTACTCCGTGTGTGATACGGTTGACCCTTTGAATTACGAACACAACGGATTTTTGCCCGCTGAACGAACAGGGTCAATCTGAAATTAATAATTATGGGAATCGAACTCAGTTCGTTAGCTGCACACACTAGTTTATATGGCATATGGCATCACACACACATACACACCGGCACATTAATATTAAGACATTCCGTAAACAAATCAAACAAACTATATTCTAGGTATGGTATCGTTAGAATATAAAGTGCAGCAGTTATTTAAGCTGGGAAACCCCCTGTAAAAGAAGCAACATACGAGTCGTGGATGGAGGAGAAATCACCACATGTTTTCCAACACACAAACACAATGTCGCAGATAAAAACAACGTCATATAGAGTGCCGGATTTAGTTAGTCCGGGTCCTATACCAAATAGTATAAAAGATCCCTAAATTAAAAACAAAAGAACTGACATAAATATCAAAGGCACTATGCATGTTTAGCTTCCGTCGGTTTCGACGATGAATGTTCCAGTTGTTCGAACAATGGGACAGACTGCTCGTGAAATTAAAGTAGAAATGACTGAGCATTCTATAGATACGTCTATCCGTAATGTAGTTATCAAGGTGACTCAGTTTCACTCAGTCTTTGAATGACAGATACAACTCATTTTTTTTCTTTTGCTAGCTAAACAAACTAAAGACGCTGTGATCGTGAACACTAACTGCTAAAAGAAATAAGTTGCTCCGGTATTTCAGAGGGCCGCTCAAATGTGTCACGTCGAATTTTTCTGAGGATTACGTTAAGGGTTACAGATGCCTATAAAATGCTCGGCAACTTGCATACTACGTTAACGAGCAAACTGTTCCGCTCATCAAATAGTTGAAACATTCGCCATCGGAACCGACAGAGGTCAAAAGCGCATATTCATATTATCATAGTTAAGAGGTGGGAAGAGTGTGTACCCACTACGTAATAAGTTTCATGTAAATTACTATACATGCATGCATTTTCCAGTAACACCTGAGGGAGTCTTATGGGCACCGTATTGACATATGTCGTTCCTAGGGTATTTACACCTGGCGGAACACATTCACCTCCAATGTCTGAATACAGCAGAATTCCAGAGAAGGATAGCGAGTGAGAGAAAGGAAGACAGAAATAGATACAGAGGAATAATCGATCCAAATACTTGACTGGTACTTATTTCATCGACCTCGAATGGATGAAAGTAAACTTGACCTCAATGGGATTTGAAATCTAAGAGCCGAAACGAATACCATAAAGCATTCTATCCTGTGTCAATTCGCCGACTAGTAAATTACTATATGCATGATTTTGCTAAAATATGCATGAGGTACAAAACCGTCTTACCGTCATTGTAATGTGTCATTCAATAGCCAGTAGGTATATGACATGTCAGAATTTATGGTGTTGACTTCGTATAATGTAATACGTTATAATAGTTGGAGATACACATTTATATAGCAGACTGTTTAGG
>OZ024741.1:124012782-124022782 GCA_964016885.1 Eledone cirrhosa
GTATGTATGTATGTATGAATGTATGTATGTGAAGTGTCTCTGACTGTGTAGGTATGTGGGTATGTGTTGTAATGTATGTATGTGTGGTATTTATCTTAGAAAGATTTATGTGGCTTTGCGGGTATAATCATATACGTACATATATATATATATATATATATATATATATATATATATATATATATATATATATATATATTATATGTATATATATATATATATAGATGGTGTATAAAAATGCGTATATGATATACAGGTACAAAGGGAAACAACGCGGCTTTTTTTTTACTTTTCTATCTTTTTATTTTATTTTTGTTTTACTTGCTGTAGTTGTTTGTTGTTATTGTTGTTGTTGCCCTTGTTGTATTGTTGTTGTTATGATTTTTCTTCCTTTTGTACTATAGTAGTAGTAGTAGTAGTAGTAGTAGTAGTAGTAGTAGTAGTAGTGGTGGTAGTGGTAGTAGTAGTAGTTGCTGTTGTTATTGTAGTTGTTCCATTTCTTCGTCTTCCTCGTCGTCCTTTTTTCTTCTGATATTGGTAGTAATAGTTGTTGTTGTTGTTATTAGTTGTTAATGTTGTCATTAATGTAATAGTTGTTGTTGTTGTTGTTGTTATAGTTCCTCTCCTTTTTCGTCTTCTTCTTCAGCTTCTCCGTCGTCGTCGTCTTCTTCGTCGTCTTGCCTCGATAACTTCATCTTTTTTCTGCTGCCGAGCAAAACATCACCATCCTCAACACCATTTCCTCTTCTCCTCCTCCTACTTCTCTTCCTCCCTTACTCTCCTTTCTCCCCAACCTCTCTTCCTTCTCCTCCTTTCACTCTCACACCCCCTTCGTCTCTTGCTACTCCTTTTCCTATTCTATTTAGCTTTTTCTTTCTTTCTTTCTTTCTTTCTTTCTTTCTTTCTTTCTTTTCTTTCTTTCTTATTTGCTTCCTTCTTACGTCTATCTTTCTATCTTCTTCGTTCTCTTACTATTTCTATCTTTCACTTATCCCATATCACACTTTCCTTTTCTCCCTCTCTCTCTCTATATATATATAGACTTTCAAAAACTTTCTCTCGCTCTATTTATCTATCTGTCTATTTTTCTCTATTTCATTCACCATCTCCCGCTACAATCACCGCTGCAATTAATTTCCTCGACTGCCATTTTCTGCCGGCACCAACACCACCATCGCTACCATCATCACCACCGCCGCCACTACTATCATTAGTAACAGTCCCAACAGCACAGCTGCAACCACTCCCACCATCGTCACCAACACCAACACCAACGAGTGTATTGCCACCCGTTCCAAGCCCCCCCCCCCCCCCCCCCGCCTCCAATCACCACCTCCCCCAACACTACAGCCCCACCTGCACTACCTCCACCACCGATATCAACAGTAACAGCAGCAGTAGCAACACCCACCCCCACAACCCCTCCACCACCGGTGCTGTTTTCCAACCACCACCACCACCACTATTATCATAGTCAACACTACAACCACATTGACAACCACCACTCCTCCACTACCAATACAAACGGCAGTAACAGCACCGACAGAACCACTACCACCACCAACATCAACAACTAAAAAAAAAAACAGAAACTCCACTAAAAGCAGCAGTAGTAGCAGCCATCCCTCTTTCCACCACCTGTACATCAACTATCACCACAGTCACCACTACAACTACTACTACTACTACTACTACTACTACTACAACTACTATCACAACTAACTGTAATAACTTCTACAGTTGTATTTAAAGCGCAAGTATTCACTGCAAAGAACACCAGCTCACCAACGAACCACCACTAACACGAGGACCTCAACCGGGTTAATTATAGTATTCTACCACAGCCACTAACTCCACCTCCATCATCATATAAACAAACGAAGGTGTTTGTACACGGTAACTCGCGGTGCTAGAAATAACAGCCAAAACTTCATCAAATCTCACATTACCTCAATGTTAGATAATGTGGAGACGGGTCATACTGGAATTCAGGTTTGCTCGATCAAGGCTGAACAACAATAAGTATCACCAAAACCTGTCTGGTTATAACCAGTTTACTTACCACCACCATCATGTTAACAAATGCGGGTGCTTCTATGTGGTTACTTACCCTGTTAGAAATAACAGTCAAAACACATTCAGACTTAGATAAAAAGACACATAGGATGACAATGTGGGCTAGGGTTTTCCTTCAAGCCACTTAAGAAAAATTAGACAGGGTGGTCGCGTTGGAATTACTTTCGATCGTAAGTCTGCTCGATCAGGATCAACTGCGGCTAAACAACAACAACAACAACACCTGAATCACCTATTTGCTATACCACTTCTACATCAGCAGTGACCACTAACCTTAATAATATACACAATCAGTATCAATATCTATATCACTTACAAATACCACCAACGCAACATCCACCTACACCACTATCATTACAACCATAATTACCAGCACATCTAACACCACTACCAGCACCACTAGAAACAGCACTACTTCCTACAACACTAGCACACACAACATCACCGCCACCAACAACACGGCCATCAAGAATAACACGACCACCACCTCAATCACAGCCACAGCAACTAGCACCACCAAAATCACAACGACTATCAACACCTTCTAGAAAATGCAGCCACATTTCCTTCTGTCTTAAAGAAAGTACACACGGCAAATTATAGATAGTCTTTGATGAGCACTGCTGAAATTCTTTGGTTACAGGTGTGATCTTTAAGGATTTACCTGGTGCTAAACAACAGCAACAACTACGCTATAAAGAATACATACACGCAGGGAAGCCCTAAGATAACATATGAGATACATTTTTATCAGGTAAATTTACATGTTAGAAATAACAGCGAAATCTCCGTTACAAGTACAAGCACACAAATACACGCACACACACACACACACACACACACATATATATATATAATTGTTTCTACTATTGGCACAAGGCCAGAAATTACCCAGTACATTACTGGTACTTTATTTTATCGACCCCGTAAGGATGAAAGGCAAAGTTAACCTCGGCGGGATTTGAACTCAGAATGGCAAGGGCCGTAACTCTATGCGTCAAAGCATGGCGTCCGAACCTCGACCAACACTGCTAACACACATATATAATAAGTGTTTGTGTACCTGTCTGTTGTCTCCTTGAACTATATATGTGTGTGTGAGTATATATATATATGTATATATATATATATATATATATACATATATATATATATATATATATATTTTAAAAAATAGAGGTGTAACACACAAGTTATGATATATTGGTAAACGGAAAAGAAAATGCTGACAAATTGTTCACAGTGAAAAATAGTTTAATTAGGAATATATATATATATATATATATATATATATGTGTGTGTGAGTATATATATATATATATATATACATTTATATACATATATATATATGCGTGTGTGTGGGTATGTTTGTGTGTGTGTGCGTGTATATATATATATATATATATATGCGTGTGTGTGGGTATGTTTGTGTGTGTGTGCGTGTATATATATATATATATATATATATATACATTTATATACATATATATATATATATGCGTGTGTGTGCGTATATATATATATATATATATACATATATATACAGCGGTATTTCCCTGAGAAGACGGTAGCATAGAAGATACATGGACCTTGAGCCATGCGGTGTGGGACTGAACCCGAAATCACGTTATTGCAAATCTAACCCCTTAATAATGTTGCCATAATCCAATATACTCCCTAAAAAGACAAAAGACACAGACAGCTGGAATTCCTTTGATTTGAACTCATATCGATCAGGTCTGATCTGGGACTAAACAGCAACAAGGACACCTGGCCCTTTCAATTACAGGTACACCTATTTTTGCCAGCTGAGTTGATTATAGGTACGTGAAATGAAGTGGCTTGCTCATGGACACAATGCGCCACCGCACATGTGACCGGTAATGGATTTACCATTGTGCTTATGTGTGCTTAAATACAGGGCTCCGCAGACCAGCGGCGCCCATCATCCTGCCCCCTCCCCATATTTATGATGAATTTTCAAATGCTTAGGGTCTCATAACTTAACTAGCACGGGGCCTCATTGGTCCTAAATCCGGCACTGTATGTGACTATGTTCGTGAAACAACACCATAAACCCTAAGCGAAGCCCCTTCACAACTAGAAACGCAACTACAACACCAATTACAAACAAAAGCTACAATGACATGAACAATAACAAGAATAACTACGTGAATGATAACTACAACTTCAATTATAGAAACAACAACCACAACATCAACAAGAACAGTAATATCAACAACAATATTAACTAGAATATCACTAACAACGCCACTAACATGAACATGAACATCAACAACAACACCACCAACGTTTCCAACATCAACAACAACAACGAATGACATTTCAACAGGCGCAAAATATCTTACATGACCACATGTAAAATTAAAAGCCGGCGTAAGAGACACACACACAGAAACACACAGACACTCACATACATAACATATATTTGCAAATATATAAACACACAGATACACTAACAGACGTATCAATAAAGAGACGCACTATCACCCACATTGTATCATATATATATAGTTATGTAATAAACAACATAAGATAATTATTTCATTTACCAGTGGTTTCTTGAAAGCAAACAAATCTGCTTTCAGTCATCAGAATGAAAAAATCCTGGTGTTTTTATTGAATGTGGATTTGAAAACAAAAATATAAGGAAATATAAGTAACCTACATAGAGCACTCTTTTTTCCTGGACCTTTCCGACGGAATTACTTCACACACACACCCGCAAGCATAGGCAAAGACATAACGAAAGAAAAAAAAACATAGGGGGATTTCCCTCACTATCGACGATGAGTATTCCACTGACTTGAGCAACTGATCTACCTACTCGATATATTCTCTCTCTCTTACTGGCAATTCGTGGGTTTCGATGACGAGTAATCTACTTTGTTCGATCAACGGAACGGCCTGCTCGTATAATTAATGTGCAAGTGTCTGAGCATCCCACAGACACGCATGTCCTTAAGGTAGTTCCCAGCGATATTCAGTGTGACATGGCTGGACCTTAGAATTATAGATACAACTAATTTTAACCAGCTGAGTGATCTGGAGCAATGTGAAATATAGGACAAAACATCGCCCCTGAGAATCAAATATGCACCCTTTCGATCGTAGGCCGATCACCCTAACCAGTAAGCCCCCTGCCTTCATTATTCGATAAAATAACGTATAATGGATGAAACATTCCAACAAGTTTGTGTAAAATATAACATAAATGACCTCCGTCTGTTTCGACGATGGGTATTCCATTTACTTGAAGACCTGAACTACCGACTCGTTAAATCCATGCATAAGTGGCTGAGTATTCCAACAAACACGTGTAAAGCCCAACATAATCACATGCAAAAACGGCTATAAGGTAGTAAGCATACAGACACATGCACACATGTGTGTATGCCAGCACCTGCCATCGTTTAGACGCGCTCACACACTTTAGTGCATGTATAAACACACACATGCATTAACCTGTGCCAGCAAACATAGGCACATATATATTTCCGCTATCATATACTAACACCCATATAGAAACATATACACATTAACGTACGTTAGCATATATATAAACAGAAACACACTCTTTATACGTACTTACTCATACCACCTACATCACACACACGCTCCACACACATGCATCACACCCAGCACACTCATACACGCACACACACACATATATATATATATATATATACATAAACACATATACAAAAAAAAAACATAAAAACATATCTTACACATACATTCCACACAAGTACATTGCATACACACATACAACTACAACCGCCTGCAGTACTATTAATATTGCCGCTACAGTTACTATTCCTAATAATAATACTTCTACTATTGTTGATCGCAATGGTAGGGTGGCTGTAGTTGTGATGGTAATTGTGCTATGGTGGCGGTGTGGTGGTTGTAGTGAATTTAGAGCCAACATCACACACATGTATATGTATCGAGTACTATGCTGAGCAATAGTCTTACTAGCGTAAACTGGTAACCCCCCCCCCCATCCACTCTCTCTCTCTCTCTCTCTCTCTCTCTCTCTCTCTCTCTCTCTCTATATATATATATATATATATATATATATATATATATATATATATATATATATATATGTCAGGTCGCTCTCGAGTGCTACTGGTAACATGTAACCCTGTACAACCTGTCCGATGGTCGGGTGGTCGGCGACTAAACCGGCCACCCATCCAAGCTTGCTTGGCGAGGAGGGTGATATTTGGCCACCCTGCGGGATGAAATACAAGACATGGCAAAGGGCGGGCGAACTCAGCAGAGTCAGCGGCCAGCCAAATATCATTATTTTTTTTTTTTTTTTGAGGGATGTCGTGGTATTTTCCGAGGCAAATATTTGCACCGAAGATATGTGTCGTCAGTTCCAAAAAGTGCGGTTGGTCCTACACAAGCGTTCATTACTTCAAACAAAACTTTGCGTGGGTAGTTCAACATCAGTTCACTTTCTCACATTTAACTTCTGTTGGACACTCATACGTCGGATATCAACAGGAGAGTCCATCATATATCTATCTAGGGCGGGTAAAATTCCCGAGATCCATGGACGAGTTCTCTCCAGAGGTCTCTGTCCCTCATTATCGCTGCCATGTCCTGCACTCCAATAGACCAGTGTCTGTCCTTAGGGTATCAACATACGTTAACCATAGTCTTCCTCTTCCAGTGGGTCCATGTAGAGTCTCCCACAGGAGCACTGAGTGCAATGTCAACTCTGGATGTCGGTGAGCATATATAGTTTATAAATGAAACAAACAAAGCACAGGAGGTAATGTTTACAGTTACATGTTCTCGCTATATTAGTGTGAAAATAAATGTTGTTTATATATATATATATATATATATATATATATATACTAGCAGCAGTACCCAGCGTTGCCTGGGTAGGTAAAATAATATCTGCTTTGATGAAAAGGTGTTGATCTTAGCGACTGCTTCTCGATAACTCATCTATGGCCACACACAGGCCATGCGGGGGAGGGTGGTGATGACCTCTATCACTGAGAAACGCGGGTGACTGATGAAGGGGCATGCTGGGGGAGGGAGGTAATGACCTCTAACACTAAGCCACATTTCCTCACGCTACTTGATTGGAAACCGATGAATTCTCAAATACACAACTAAAAGCTCAGACGACGTCAGTGGCCATCGTTTTGCCATTGACCATCTATAAGATGTGCAATGATAGGTTCTATAGTAGTATAAAAGTTGAACCAAATAAGTTGATTTATGTGTGAGGTGGAGCCGAAGTTTCGAATTTGAACGAAATCGGTTGAAAAATGTTGGGAGCTAGAGCCGAAAAGGCGGAAATTTGAGCGAAAGGTGGTATTTTCGAATATTTAAGCGGCTGCCACGCCGTTCCTGAACAAAAAATCCAAAATGTAAAGCCACTTTAAGACGTGAAATAATCAGATCTAGCGTAGTGTAATATTTGAACAAAATAGGTTGATTAATGTGGGACCTAGAGCCGAAAAAGTGGTATTTTGAGTCTAAAAGTGGTATTTTTGAATATTTAAGCGGCTGCCATGCCGTCCCTGAACAACAAATGCAAAATATAAAGCCATTACAGGATGTGTAAGGATAAATGCTAATTTGCTTTAAAATTTGAACGAAATCGGTGGCAAAATGGGGGAGCTAGAGCCAAATATCTTATTTTTCGATACCTAAAAAAGGTGACCCTACTATCGATTTTTATCTGTAGAATGATCCCGGAACAAGAAAAAAATATACGCTGATATATAGAAAACACTCCCCGATGACTAATCTATGAGCCTGTAAAGTTTCATGAAAATCGGTCGTAAGATGTAGGTCCCTATAGGTAATACACAGACACACACACGCATACACTCATACTTAATTTTATATATATACAGATATATATATATATTCTGGAGTGGAGTAGAACTCCATCGGTTTCAACGATGAGTGTTTAAGGTTTTTCGAGCAATGGAACAGCCTGCTCATGAATTTAACACGTAAGTGGCTGAGCATTCCACATACATATGTATTTCTCAATGAGATTTTGCGTGACAGAGAGAGTGACAAGGCTAACCGTTTAAATTACAGGTACAGGCTTTCTCCGGGCTGGTTAACAGTTTCCGTGTATCAGGTTTGTTGGAATAAAAGTGATAAATTTCAATGTCAAGGGTATGAAATTAAAAAGCATTAAGATATGAAAATTCAAATTAAAGATCTAGAATTTGAATTAAATTAAGGTAGCACAGGAGTTTGCCCTTTTACTTCATATATCGTAATATTTCGGATTTAGAATACTGTTTTCAAAACAAAGGAATGATGTGACAGTGAATGGCTTTCCCAAAACAATCTATCCACAAATCTAAAATTATACTAAACATACAAACTATATCTAATATTTCAATGGAGATTTTCTTTTAAATTGACGTCTAGTTACCACAAAATATAGAATATATTTCATTATGACTATATGGCATAGATTTATACAATTTCTTCTCACTCGGTGAATACGCTCCGAAGAACAAATTTACTTCAAAGTCATAATCTACCCATTGTACATAATTTAATAAATTTAACTCCAATACTAGTATTTAGTCCTTCAATTCGTACATATTACTATTCATATAATTCCATAACTCAAAACTCAATTTTGTGTGTGTTTGTATATCAGAATTTTACCAGTTTTAAACGAGAAAGACATTATTCAGCAGATTGCACGATACTTGGGATAGTAGAGTGTAACTATATTAGAGAGAGACGGGGCCCGGTGGTTGAGCTCCAGACGTTTCGACTGCTAATTCCTGAATTAGATGTCGAGGCAGCAAGAGCTCATACGTCGGGCCCCAACACTTTCTAATTTATATATATTACTGAATTCTACTTCATGGTGAACAATTGAATTCGACTACTATAAGATTTCTGATGAAGTGTAATAAATAAATAAGTATTGCATATGAGTGAACAATATATATTGTATTCACCATATCTAAACAATTTATAAGGCACAGGAAATATATGTCAGAACAAATAAATTCATAATCTCTTCACGCCGACGTTTTATTTTTCTTGGTGCAATACTTGCTTATATATATATATATATATATATATATATATATATATATATATATATATATATATATATATATATCAAGATCGGGTATATGCAAAATGGAACTAAACCACCGATGGTCGGGACTAGAGGAATTTTGGTAAAGTTTATGTGAATTTTTTCTTCAAGCTTCTATTTTGTACCTAACTCCATGTAGTTAATTATTTGTCTAGTCAATTTCTACCGGCTAAAAGAAATAACTGGATAAATGTTATATGGCTGTACATCGCGGAATATAGTCTGTATCATTTGTCTATTATTTCTCCATAGTTACATTTTAAACTTAAATGATTTTTTTATATGGTTGATTTATACGGACTAGGAGAGGAAATACTGTACATATTTTATCTAATAGTTCTTCAAACTTGCAATTTTATATATATATATATATATATATATATATATATATATATATATATATATATATATATATATATATATATATATAATTACATATGAATTATATGAATTATATCTATATATAATTCATAATTATAAAGAAAGAGTTAATATAGAGGAAATACATCATTTAATGGACCGTAATTAGGATTTTTTTTATTGTATACTTAAGTTTCATGACGTTAATAGGTGAATGACATTATGGGAGGTGATCCACTTGTATATACTATCAATCATCAGTCCGTTCTACTGATTTAAGGAAGGTTCTCTATTTAAACACCGGAAGTAATCGAAGTCCAAGAAGTGAACAATTTCAATCGAACTGATGATTGATAGTTAATATGTAAAACTGATTCATCTCCAGTGCCTATCAACACCATGAGACTTAACTTTTCTACG
>OZ024741.1:124040282-124050282 GCA_964016885.1 Eledone cirrhosa
TTGAACTCACAACGTAAAGTATGTCCGGCTCTCTACCGAAGAAGAAGAGAAGAAGAAGAGAAGAAGAAGAAGAAGAAACAAAACATGAGGTGGAGGGGTGGATGAAGAGTATAATGAGAATTACGGAGGCAACAGCCGCAAGAATACAGGCATCAGTAACTATAGCAACAAGTACAATAACAGTAAGAAAATCAACAGCGCCACCACTAGCAATAAAATTTGCGGCAACTGAAGCAGCAGCATCAGTAAGAAAACACAGAGGTACAGCAACAACATGTGCATTAGTTGCACCAGAGAAGCAGTTGTAGAAGCAGCTGCAGCACCACCAGTAACACCAGCAGAAGCAAAATTCGAAATCAGCAGCTGGTACTAATTAAATAAATATAGCTGATGAAGCAATAACAGCAGCAACAACACCTACAGCAGCAGCAACAGCATTAGAGACGCATGCAGTAGTGGCAGCCACACCTGTAATCTATAAATACGAGTTACTGGGTGTGTCCGCATGGTTTCTAGCTTCGACAAACACAAGAATTGTAGTTAGGTATTAATGTAAATAAACCACAAAATCAAATATATCATTGCAAGTTCGTAACGTTCTCCCGCCACGAAAGAAATTGTCACGTTTAATTACATGCGATTTGTTTTAGTGCACACTCCTAGAATAGTGACTATGGAGTATCCCAGGCTCAATAGAGAAAAACAAATTATATATATATATATATATATATATATATATATATATATATATATATATATAAAATCCAATGTCAATAAATACTCCAGGATTTTTTCATTCTGATGATTGAAAGCAAAATTTGTTTGCTTTCAAGAAACCACTGGTAAATGAAATATTTGCCTTATGTTGTTTATTACATAACTATATATATATATATATATACACATATATATATATATATATATATATATATATATATATATATATATATATGAGATTCAAACATTTTTTTTATGTAATAAAAATACATATATACATACATATATGTAAATATATATATACACACATACATATGTATATATATGTGTGTGTGTATTTATATTTCTTTCAATAAAGAATCGGTTCACGTTCGAATCTCATCGAAGTTACTATTCTTGGCTGTTTCTCTTATGCCTCTGACTATTTCTGGTTCATCTACGCTTAATTAAGTTGGGGCTCACAGTTTTAAACAAGGTGAACATCGTTGCTTTAATTAAATAAACTGCAAAACAAAATATACTTGTTCGTTTTCGTATCTTATGTACGTCAAAGAATGTAATTTTTTTCACGTCATGCGTCGTATATTTTCAGACATATAATACGAAACACACGCATGCGCACACGCACACGCACACGCACGCACACACACACACACACACACACACACACACACACACACACACACACACACACACACACACACACACACACACACACACACACACACACACACACACACACACACACACACACACACACACACACTAACAGAAAACTGCCAAGAGGATAGAATACCTGCCAGTAGTAAATATTTAGGAAAGATATAGAAGTAAATATAGGAGAGCGGCGCCGAATTGGCAGAATCCTTAGAACGGATAGAATGTTTTGTGCTGTTCGTTTTGGCTCTTGCTCCCTCAATTCAAATCCCACTAAGATCTACTATGCTTTTTATCCATTCGTGATCGATAAAAAAAGTACCGGTCTAGTACTGGGTTCGATTCTTCCTCTTTATTCCATTCTCAATTCCTTTCGCTCATTTCTATCCTTCTCTGGAAGAAATCAGCTGTACTCTGGCCTAGAGATGGGATGGGCTCCGCCAGCTTTAAAATGTCTTAAGAAACACCATATATCATTATGGTGCCTCTACAATCCCCTCAAGTGTTACGAGATGTTCATATTTGGATTAACTTATTATAGTTCTATCCGATCAGAGCTGACCTGAAGTTAAGCAACAACCAAATATATTCAATCATGAGAGAGAATACAAGCAATCATATGCTCACACACATGCAGATACACACGTACATGCACACACAGATACACAAATACATGCCACTAAACCATTGTCATAGGTTTACTTGATCCTTGGGCTAAACAACAACCACATCAACAACAAGAAGGAGGAAATCAAATGGACCTCCGACGGTTTCAACGATAAGTATTACAATGGAAATTATGGGGTAAGTGACTGAAGATTTTACAGAGCATGTAACCGCAATGTAATTCTTAGGGAGATTCAACGTTACACAGTTTGTGACCCCCTGCGTTCCAGATATAGGCCACCCGACGGGTTTTCGAACATTTTTTCTTGACCCAATTACAGTCAGATGACATGGGTCGACTATAAATTATGGTAAATGACTCTTTACCTGGATGCCACTCTGTGAGATCAAACCCGACACCTAATAATTTAGAAACTAACTCTTTAAATGTTTGGCAACTTTGTGTCCCCTGTCTGACTGTAATATAATGTAATATGAGGTCAGAACTTCCAGTAGGCCAGGCTAATCCTGGAAGGAAGAATTGGAACAGGAAGAGAGAATAACATCAATACCAAGGCCCCCGATAAAAAATATAATAATGAATAAGTTAATAAAATAATAATATTATAATAAAGTAAAATAAAAAGAAATATCTATAGAAAAGGAAAAACAATCCGCAGCAGCTGCATCATATTCTATAGCAAAAATAACATGAAAATAACAAAATTATCGGTTTCAACAACAATAACATCAACAACAATAATACGATTAATATCTTCACTAAGAAGAAGAAGAAGATCAACAACAACAACAGCAGCAACAACAAAAACAACAACGTCTCCCTCACCATCAAAAGCAGTAACAACGTCATTCTGGCAATGTTCCTATATCAATGTGCTTGAAGAAAACGTTCGCCAACGCCTAAACCTTTCTACAAGAGGAACCAAGAAAACTTTTTTTCGAACAGAAAGTTTTAAATAGCCTATGTAGCCAGGTGCGGCAATAATTTCAAAGAGGGCGTGGTACCCTCAGCCAAAAGGTTGGTAATACGTATCTTGTCAATTGGGGCGTGAATTCTCACCATGGCCAAACGTTCTCCCCCCCCTCTCTCTCTCTCTGTATGATGTCAACATGAATGGACCTGTTATTTTTATCTAAAGATATTTTTTACAATTCCATCCCGCCCGTCCCCACAATCTATTATATTTCTCATTCTTTCTTCTGATGAAGGACTAGCGTCCGAAACGTTAAGACCTTCTTCCTGCTATATCAAGCGTTAACCTAATATATACCTTCCATATACTGTACCGATTGTGTTGTTATTTCTGTTTACGTTTTATATATATATATATATATATATATATATATAAATATATATATATATATATATATATATATATATATATAATAGGATATGTGTTCCTTCACGCACAAGGCGCTAAGGGACGCATGTATTGTCCAACCAAATGCCAGTGTGGTTCAATGGCAGGTTAATAAATTAACGAGCCAGAACATATATAAACAAGGTTTAGCAAATAATGAAAAAGTTTCAAAATAAATTTTAAAAAATTGACTTTACCTACTATAGTTACCTTTACCGATCGGTTTCGAATCCCAAAAATAAACGGAGGCCATACGGCTATAGGATATGTGTTCCTTCACGCACAAGGCGCTAAGGGACGCATTGGGATTCGAAACCGATCGGTAAAGGTAACTATAGTAGGTAAAGTCAATTTTTTAAAATTTATTTTGAAACTTTTTCATTATTTGCTAAACCTTGTTTATATTTGTTCTGGCTCGTTAAGTTATTAACCTGCCATTGAACCACATTGGCATTTGGTTGGACAATACATGCGTCCCTTAGCGCCTTGTGCGTGAAGGAACACATATCCTATTATTACTATTCTCCTCTATTGTTGAGAAGCAAATTTGGTCGTTCCGACTGCTGCTAGTGATAGTTGCGGCCGGTTGACCTACCTCCCTCTGCCTCTATCTTTACTTCGGCCCTTGAAAAAATTGATTCCACTTCATTCACTCTCATCTCGGGAACAGTTTTGGATAGCGCTAGTTCGTAATTTAAATTCAAGAATTTTATAGTCTTCGAATGAAAAGAACCTTCTGACGAGAATCTTTCTTTGCAACGAAGGCCGTATGGCCTCCGTTTATTTTTGGGATTCGAAACCGATCGGTAAAGGTAACTATAGTAGGTAAAGTCAATTTTTTAAAATTTATTTTGAAACTTTTTCATTATTTGCTAAACCTTGTTTATATATATATATATATATATATATATATATATATATATATATATATATATATATATATATATGATGCAATTTATATGGAGGCGCATAACCTAACGTTGTTCGACTTACGATTAAGCATGGGTTCTATTATTGCTGGACTAGGTGGTGCGTTGTGTTCTTCAGCAAAACATTTCATTTTCCGCTGCTCAGCTGAAAATGAGTACCAATATTTTTGTATTGTCTGTCGCACTACGCCACGGACACCAAGATAAGCACCGACCTGATGTACATTCATAGCTGAAAATAGCTCTGATGAAAAACGTTCTGTAAACTACATTAAAAAGTAGAAGATGCTCGGTAACGTGTGTAATTAATTTGCATGGTAAATCTCGATAAGGGACTTCATCACTTTGAAACATAAAAGAAAAGAAAAAGGAAAGAAGCTGATAGTCAGATGAAACCAATAAAACTTATGTGTCCATAGATCTTTCCATAACTGATACAATCTCTCTGACGTAAGTCCCAACAGACCTTTTGCTTTCGTCGAACTTACTTATCTATTGCTCTTTCAGTGTTTGCCGCCTGTTCGTAATCGTGAGGTTGCGAGTTCGATTTCCAGACAGGGCGGTGCGTTATGTTCTTGAGCAAGAAACTTTATTTCACATTATTCAACAATGGAAAGACCGATAGTAGCATTTTTACCGAATGAGGTCTAGGATCTTCTCGAACATTTCCTTCCTTGACCCATTTTAATCATCTCTCGTTTTCTTTCGTTTCTTTCGAACGAAATCCATTCTATTTTGATAGTAGTGTCGATATAGGACTCCAAGCTAGGATTTTCCAAACTTTTCAACCGAAAAACAGCTGAACCTGAAGAGTCGGTTGAAGATCTCAAAATATTCGGTTTTGCGCTGGCATATTTTCCACGTGATTCTTTCCTCTGCGAGTATGTTTTGTCCCATGTTCCACTCATAGCATTAATTTATCACATACACCAACGCACCACACCCCTCTCTCATCCGATCTAAATTGGCTATACAGGTATAGTTCAACCTTCGTCATGGATTGGTTCCAGAAGTCTAAAAATCGACTAATGTCAAATTAACCCTTCTATAAAGCGCTAATAGCCAATCTCTATATTACTTTTTGATCTATAATTTAGCATTTATTTAAATGTGATTTTATGTTTACATTGTATTTTTTTATGTTTTTTATGCCTGAACATTTTTAGCAGATCGACGTAAAGTTGAGTCAATCAACATACTATGAGATTAAATTCTACTATATAAGATTAAGAAAAACCACCGTAACTTAGAAAATAACGAACCCGAAACAACGTAAACCGGCTTATCCTCAAGAGGGTACAATATAACAACTACGTATAAGCAACTTAACTTCTATAGTATATATACTGTATATGAACAATATATATATATATAGTGTATATACAGTATATATACTACTAGAATACAGAGCAGGTATTGAAATAGCCTCATATGCTTTAAGCTCTAATCCTTTCGTTCTCTCTCTGTCATCTTCTCTCTCTCTCTCTCTCTCTCTCTCTCTCTCTCTCTCTCTCTCTCTCTCTATATATATATATATATATATATATATATATATATATATATATATATGCAGGTATATATATATATATAGAGAGAGAGATGCAGAGAGAGAGAGAGAATTACATTTGAGTTAGACGTGTCTGTGGCATGCGCAGCTACTTACAGGCTAATTTCATGTGCTGGCCGTTCTGCTCATTGGGAAACTGTGACACTCATCTTAGAAACCGATGGCAGTTAGATTAATAAGTTAATTTTCTCAATAATATTTTAAGATTCCAATTGGTTGGAGTCGGGATGACATCCGGCCATCAAAATTGGAACCCCTGATTAGTTTGAAGTGTGCTATGTTGTTCGCGAGACTCAACTCTAATTTAGCAAGGAGATAATGGGTTAAAACAGTATTGCTTATTAATTTTAATTCTTTTATTGGTTAAAAATATCCCGAAAAGTATGACGTATAAATTGGAAGTAAATTCCATAAGGCAGTTTAACGTGTATTGCTTTCTGACGAACATGTTGATTCAGCAGTGCATTAGAGAGGCGTTATATTTTTCGAAACATTCATAAGAAGAACGTTGTGTTATCTTTCAGGATTATCAATGTGAGAGATATGTCACTTTAAATTACTGCAGTAGTTTGGTAAAAATGGAAATGCCTGCGCACCTAAAAAAAGGTCAAGTGTTACTGAATGTTACATGATGAAGAAGCAAGCATATTGCTTGAGAAAGAATTGAAATCTTTGGTAAGATAACCTTTTGATCTTGTGTTAATGCCAATTTGGTTGTAATGCTAGTTGTGTGGAAACATCTTTATTAAGGGAAGGTTCATAAAAACAATATGTATTCTAGCGAACGTTCTTAAGTGTATTCGTAAAACGCTGAATGCTTCTGCTTATCTTGTCTTGATGGTAGATAAATAGATAAATAGTTTAATGGATTCTCTTTCTTCCCTCGAGATTCAATGAGTTCAACTATCAGCGGATCAACTTTACCGTTCATTCGTCCGGGATCGATAATATAAGAACAAATAATATGCCAGAATTAATTAAGTAGAATGCATCGTTAAGGAGATGGGTACATTTTTAAGAGTAGTACACGACCAGACGAAATTCTTTCGTAATAGTTATTTAAGTCCAGGACAGAGGATTGAGAGATTCATTAGTTTAATCGTTTGTATCGTATTACAGTGTATTCAATCGGAGAGACATAAGAGAAGTCACCAGGATGTGATTTGCAGTCATACTTTCTCCAACAATAACTTGGAGATATCAGTGTTAGATCCAAGCTTCATTGCATAGCAAGCTGAAGATCGCAAACCAAGGAAATATCAATCGCTCTCTGATAGGTGTCTCATCGAAACGAAAGCGCCGGAAACATTGACGTCCTGTTTCATTTAACCGCCTCTCTACTAACTGAGATCGGGATCCGCAAGAACGACGTATGTGAGTTGTATGTATAGATATAACCTGATGGCTTTTATAAAGTTGCGTGTTCTTTTTGGTTGAATGATTAGTTGCTGTAAATGCTATTTTCCAACACAAGTCAATACATTTGGGTGGATTTTTCTTGAAAAACCTCTACGTTAAGTATATTTTAAGACTAGATCTCTGATCAGATATTACAATCTTAATTAGTTAGGTAACTATGTTAATTAGTATAATTTCTTATTCATAATGAAAAGGTGGTTTGGACAAATTGTAAATTAAATCATGTTTTTCCTTAGATTTTTTTTATTTTGCTTAATTCTTAATCTTAAAATACAATATATTATTATACGTATATATAATTTTCTATCAATGAAGCTCTATAAAAATATAGATTTTTAGCCTGTGTAATCCATTTGAGCTCTTTATGGTATAATATGATTGACATAATTTTATTTTCATCTAATTTTATGACATGTATTATTTTATAAACTTTACGACTGAATTGGAGACCTTGAATCTTCTAGAGAATTGCATTACTAGATTAACCGGAACATTCATCGACGAAAGCGATGGATGTTCACTTCATTTTCATATTAGGAAAATACTTTTAAAGAACAAAAAATACTTTACTATACTTATATCCAGCTACCCTTACGTAATGGCTGAATTTTTAAAGTGTAAAAAGAATAACATAAAAACAATTACGGTTATTTTATTCTCTTCAGTTCATCATTAATATACGATCAGTTGTAGGCAGAAATTCCCCGAATAATGTGTAACAATTGCTTAAGTTATTTTTCAATAGTAAATAAAATACTAAACACAAAGTAATGTTGAAATGTAGAAATAACAAACACCACTGTCTTTTGTTTAAATTATCTTTCCCTTTCTATGTATGTTTTATCTGACACGTTATTTCATTCTGTTCACAAGAGAATTTCTATATAAAAAAATTAACATCTTTCAAAGTTTATTAGGTTATTCTCAAATAATAAAGATACGTTATTTCACGCTTTTTTTGGAAAGTTTCCAGTTAATACATTAGTGAGCAAAACAAGCGTCACATAATCAGGTGTTTGTGAAGAATGTTATGTCTTGCACTTGTCAGTTATAACTATTTGAAATGTATTTTATTCTTCTTTAGATAATTATCTAAACACACTTTGAATTGTTCTCTTATCTGAGTATACATACGTATTATGTATTCCCCTGAGGCTTTTGTCCTGTTAATACACTGTGAATAGAAAATTCAGATGACTTTTTCTTTCTCTCTACTTAACACTTTAAAATTGTATATGTTGTGTAATTTATGAGTCAGATAGAGATTCGTTTGTGATTAGTTACTTCAATCGACTTTATATATATATATAAACACACACACACATATATATATATATATATATATATATATATATGTGTGTGTGTGTGTGTGTGCGTGTTTGTGTGAGTGAATGTACGGGTTTCTGTATATATATATATCATTGGATTATATTACGTATTCTCCCGTGTTTTTCATCGTTGGCTTCGCTTATACACGCACACACAAACACACACACATACACACACACATACACACACACACACACATATATATATATATATATATATATATATATATATATATATGGATACGTATATTGATTTTCTTTTTATTAGGTACACAACTGTGCGTTGTTTAGTTAAATCACGCCCAATGTATAACTAAGACTTATGTTATGCTAAGATACCCCCCCCCCCCACACACACACACAAAAGCTCGCAGCGGACTATTTTCTTTCTTTTGTGACTCTGCAGTAACCAAAAACGCTTCACTTTCGAAATGCCACAATTTTATATACATATATATTCACTGTATACACATTATTGCAACGTCAATATTGTCATCAGTTGATATTTCAACAGAAAACATCACGATGTGAAACAAGATGCTGATACTAATATTTAAATGCGCATCTAAATTTTGTGATACATTAACAATCAGTAACATAGATTACAGTACTGACTTGGTATTTAGTTTACAGGCACCAGAAAACTAAAAGGCATGTCAACTTCGAAAATATATTAACTTAATATATCGATTTATAATAATCAACTATTGATTCCTTGTATGATATTATTTTAAATTTGGCACAATGGATGTTTTACTTTATCTTCCTTGTACTTATATGTGTTAAAATGATAGGTTTTAGCCTTCATTAAATATTCAGGTAAAATATTTCCCTTATAAAAAGAGCTGCGCCTCGTTTCCATAGCATACTTCACCGAATTGATCGTGTTTTGTTACGTGTGGCTCGAAATTGAGTATGACTTGGTAACAAACAGTATAGATTCTCAAACTGTTTCATGTGGCTATATAGTCGCTAGAAGATAGTTACCTTCTTAAACCTCATTTACTTGATCCAAGATAATTGTTTGTTATTTTGTTTATCGACTCCGAATGTATAAAAGATAAAAGGAATCTCCTTGACTTTTCAACTCAGGGAGTGCACAGGCAGAACAAGCACCCAACGCTCATCTAATGACTGCGGCAAATCCTTCTCCTAAAAATATAACATGGCTTTCATCCATCATGTTGATATTTCGTTTATTAACATAATGTGCAATGAAAAAATGCTACGATATTTAAAGAAGTATTTTACAGTAGCGTAGATGTACATCAGGAGTGTATGTGTATTGTTTTCATTTCATATACTATGCATGCACTCATCTTGGTTTTACAGAATGCTAATACTAGTTGAATTTTTTTTATATACAATGTGTTTTAAAAAATTGATATCAGAACC
>OZ024741.1:124055282-124062782 GCA_964016885.1 Eledone cirrhosa
TATAAATACCGCTCCATCTTCAACCGACACAAAGTAAAACTAGGATACTTCTGCGCTAAGAACATGAAGGCCCACATCACCAGCAGCCCTAGGAGAAACACCCCACCAGGGTGCTCTTGCCGTAAGCCCTAAGCCTGCCCCCCTCAACGGCAATGCAACACACCAGCTGTAATTTATGAAGCTGTGGTCACTTCTAACCGACCAAACCAACCAACCACAGGAGGTTAAATCCTATGTGGACATGGCGGAGGGCCGATTTAAATAACGTTTCCTGAACCACCAGTCGAACTTTAGGTACCCGGACAGACGTTCATCCACGAAACTCCATTCAATGGAAAGCCATCCCTAAGTTCAAACCATACGCAAAGGGAAATCCGTCGTGTGCACTATGTATTGGCGAACGAATAAATATTCTAAAGAGATTATACAATAGTGATTGCCTAAACACGAGAAATGAATTTTTCACACGTTGTCCACACGTCTCGAAACACCTATTGCATAACTACAAAGCTCAGGATTGAATTTATTCTAACAACATCATAACTTTCTTATCAACTAAAAACTTTTCGGACTTTCGCAGTTATCTCCCTTACACATCACGCACGCATTTTAGTATCGCCTGTGTGAAGTGACCGGTTTCCGCGCATGCGCGTTCGTACGGTTGTCTTTGCTGTTCCGTATAACCATGCCCATTACGAGTTGAGCATCCGCTAAGGTGAAACAATTGTTCTCGGTATGGGGAACGAACTCTTGTGTAACTACTTCTACCTAACTCGCCCCATGCACTGAGTGCTCTACCACTACGGATATTACCTCCCAGTGTTCTACCACTATATATATATATATATATATGTGTGTGTGTGTGTGTGTGTGTATGTGTGTGTGTTTGTCTGATGTTAGCTAAGATGCTTCCATAGGCGGTATGCCGGTTGAGCACTCTATGCTCTTACATATATTTTATATATATATATATATATGTATATATATATACACTGATTTTCTCGTATAAATATAATATGTCTGATACGTGAGTGCTTACGCACTTATGTGAGTAAAATCAATAAAATCACGAAGCCACATTGTATGAGACCGATTGTAATTAGAATATTATTTAAACTTCTTGTAAATTTTAGTGCCAATATGACAGAAATAGTATTGACTAATCTTAGAAATTAACGTTTCTTACCAAACGGTCTTCAGGAAATTCGGAACTTTTGAAAATTATTTCGGACTTTGTCTTCCGAGTGTTATCAGACTGGTCTTCAAATTTGAGAGATGTTTCTTAAATATCAAACTATGCAGAGGAAAGATGGAAATGGGTATGGAAACGTATTATTTCTTGGAATACGTAAATATCTCGTCGCAGATCCTGTTTCTCTGAGTGAATAATACACTCAGAAACACTATCATGTATGCATATATATATATATATATATATATATATATATATATATATATATATATATATATATATATATATATATATTAGTGTGTGCAGTGGTGGACTGGGTTTTAAAATATTGGTAACTTAATGACCCCGAGCAACGCCGGGCTTTAATGCTAGTTCATTATAAAAATTAAATGATAGCATTCGATATGTAGGTGGGCCCCCTTCATCTCCTGGCACCCAATATTTTAAAACCCAGTCAGCCACTGCACACAAGTACACACACACACACACACACACACACACACACACTAATATATATATATATATATAAAATATTGGGTTTTAAAATATTGGGTGCCAGGAGATGAAGGGGGCCCACCTACATATCGAATGCTATCATTTAATATTTTTAATGAACTAGCATTACAGCCCGGCGTTGCTCGGGGTCATTAAGTTACCAAAGTTAGGTTGCACCACCCATTTTATGGCAGCACTTTTTTGTCTGCCAGGCACTGGGTGAATGAATTGCAGACCTGGAAGCATGAGCTGCGCCACCAGTGACAATTGTAGTTTCGCCTATGGATATTATCTCTGCGCAAAAAAGCGTTGAAATTTATTGTTTCACAGTACTTGCGCAACACGCGTGTAGACGATGCCAGCCGAACAACAGAGCTGCAATGGAGTTGTTCTGCATGGTTGTCTGTGTGTTTTCTAAATTTAAGACAGTAGGGAGGGTTGTGATATGAGGGAGAGTTAGCTGTTGTTTCTAGCAGGTTTAGTGACCTCATAGAGGATATATGTTTTCTAAATTTAAGACAGTAGGGAGTGGTGTGATATGGGGGAGAGTTAGCTGCTGTTTCTAGCAGGTTTAGTAACCTCATAGAGGATATGTGTTTTCTAAATTTAAGACAGTAGGGAGTGGTGTGAACGGACAGTATCACCATCAAGCTTGGAAAGAGAAAGTAGCAGAAATTATGAAGTTGTATAGATTTTGAATGGTAGTAGAAAGAGTTCAGCAGTTTAAATGAGAGAGAAAAATCGTATAATATTGAGTTTTATCTATTTTTTGCGTAATTGTGGGTGAAATTGAAAAAATTATCTGCGTCAAGATGCAATCGAAACTATTTCGAATATTGAATTGTAAATTTCAATTGAAGAAATTCTATATCGTAGATTTCTATAACGAAGGAGCATGACGACACACTGAGCTTTATAGATTATGATAAATAACATTTTCGAAAAATACATAAGTGGAAACAAAACAGTGAAATCTAATTTTTGCGGGAAAATATCTTACCTTCTCCAATAAAATATATTGTGTAATGACCAGAAGTCGACCCTAAATATTACTAATGGCTCTAGGAAAGCCGTGAACGACACCACATCTTTTTAACTTTGATTTTGAAAGTAGATTTATATTTATCAATTTTCTGGTCTGAAGTTCGTTCCTGGTCGGGAGTAGTGTTGGCGGTAAGCGTTCTCAGCTTTTTTCTATTGGTTGTAAAATAAAAACCGAAAAAGATTACATGTGCCTCTTGACCAGGAATGAACCCAAGGGCAGGATCTCCACCGTCTCTAGTACCTATCGCTAGGCCACAGAGACTACTACGAAAATCTTATTAAAATGCATACTTATAAACCAAATTTTCAAAAGAAAATGATGTGGTGTAGTTCATGTCTTTCTTAATGTTATTGCTCCTACTTAAGGTCGACTTCGAAATCCTGTGGATGTTCCATAAACTACATCCTCGTTTTGTTTCTCATCTATCTAGACTACATTTTAACCTGTAATCCATGTTTCTGTTCCACCTCATTTCTCCCCTACTCTCTCTCTCTCTCTCTCTCTCTCTCTCTCTCTCTCTCTCTCTCTCTCTCTCTCTCTCTCTCTCCCCTCTCTCTCTCAGATGTCTTTAACACATTGTTACCAAATATTATTTGGTCAGTAGTTCACATGTATGTATATATATATATATATATATATATATGCTTGTGTGTCTGTGTTTATATATGTATGTTTGCGTGCATGAATGAATACACTAAGCTTTAGATATATAAGAATGTACAACCACTGATTCCACCTATTTGCACTATCATACATTTTAGTTTCTATTAATTCCCTGGGGAATTGGTTGACGAAATGTTTGCTTAATTGTTTTATTTTATTTTTTTTTATGTATTCTTTGTCTTAGATTTCAGGTATTTTTTGAAAGCAAAGCATTGGCCCCTAAAGTACTGTACTACAGTGGGTCCTGCAATGCTACTGTGGGCCCTTGTGATGCTACCGTGGGACCCCTGGGGCCCTCTTGCCATAGGGCAACCTGGCAACTTAGCCAGTCCGCCACTGTGTGTGAATGTATTTCTGAGGAATAAAAATCTAAAATGCTCGATCGGAAATATAAGAGGTTTAAGATACTTTATTCTTCTAACACATGTTTCTAAAATAACAAATATTATTATAAACCTTATTTACGCTGCATCATTCCTATATAGGTCTATCTAGAAATTTTATCTGAGTATGGATTGGAGGTTTAGGCTATCAATTATCTTCCTTATGTAAATAATAATCATATAGTGTTTAATCTTTCAAACATTTAATAACTAACAATCGTTTCACCCTAGCACAAGGCAGTATTCATTGGAGTTATTGCAAAAGTTAAAAACAAAAAAGTATCAAAAATTTGCTTCAATAACATTTGGAGGATACTAGTTATTATATGTTTGAAAGATTAAACACTCTTTGATTATTATATGTGTTGTATTTCTGCTCTGTATTATACTTGTTATATTACATCGAGCGATATTCATACTTTTAACTCGGTAATATTTAATATTACTCACCATATATATATATATAGTTTTACTTATATATACAGTATATATATATATATATATATATATATATATATATATATATATATATATATATATATACAGATAACACAGATAAATCTACCACTCGATGGTAGGGTATGAACCGTATAAAGAACTCAATGTAATCCGTATGTAGAAGATGTCGTGAAGCAAAGTTTAATACAAAAATGTTTTATCAACGATATAATTCAATTGGATACAGTCAAAACAGAAATATTAAAACAATGAAATTAAACACAAAACTGTTAAGTCATAGTAAAACACTTTATTTTACGATCGTTTTGTGGGGTAGTTCCCTGTATGTTCATTCAAATTATTGATCTATGTAAAACATATTACAAAATATCATAGTGAGAAAAATTTACATACGTCTTCACTACCCGCCCTCTTCAGAAATAATGAGTTTTGTTTATTGAAGAATAAAAGAAAAACATACATATGAATAAGTAAGGTTTTATAACCAGGTTGAAATTGACCATTGTTAAGAATGGAGAGCGGCAGTATAAATCCTTAAGGTTGCTGGTAGTAGATGAATAAATAGGCCATCAGTGGATAAGGTATCAAATGTCTTTTAAGAAAAGAAATGAAAGTTGTTAGTGTAAATGAGTTTAGGCATATTGTATATAAAAGTATTGATGGTCAAAGAAGATTACGGTTGGTGGAGAAGGGGTACTGAGATTAGTGTGTTACATCAAGTAGAATGGAATAGAACAATCTTTAAAAGTTAGTTATTTCTTTGTTGTGAGGAATAATTTGTTCTAAACATATATAATATAAAAAAAAAAAAAATATATATATATATATATATATATATATATATATGTATGTATATTGACACATGTTTATATGTAGGCATGCATTTGTGCATATACATACATATACAGACACAGATGTACATATTCACACACACACATTTATTCACCTATATCTTTGTCTATATTTGTTTAGTTGTATTTATAATATTTGAATGTCCTTCTAATTTTATGGTTACATACTAAAATTAATTCTTCTCTTTTATTTAATAGAGTGTCCTTCGATTTAGTAATTTCAAACATTTCTTGGGAACATAGTCCGCACTCCCTTCTATTGCCCTGATAAGAAATAGTTCTCTTAAGAATCTTCCAAGTTGGGTTATATTTAATATTCTTCTTTTTACAATTATTAACTGCTTCTGCTAAAGAAGTGGTATTTGCTAATTTTGTGTTTCGGAAACTGTGGGTGTGTGCATAAAATCTCGATTTAAATGGATTAGAAGTGGATCCTATATAGGATTGATTAGAGTCTTTAGTGGTGATTACACATTTATATACTATATTATTAATTAAGCAATTTCCATTTAAGGGGAAATTTTCTTTTATTCTACAATTACAGCCGTTTCAGATGTGCTATCGATATTCTCAATAATAGTGCTAGTATTTGTGTTTACCTTTTTATTTAGGAGAGAAGGGTTTACGGTAGGGTGGTTATAATCCGAATTGTTGCTAGTAGGTGAAAATATACTTGATATAGCGTTTATGGAGTCATGGTTGTTTTAGGCGCTATTAGTTAGATTGGGTATGTAAATCTTAGTCCTTATTAAGGATGAGGAAGATGGTAGTTGGTTGTAGTCTACTATATTGTGCTGGTGAGGTGAGTGAGCGGGTCTATCAGGTGGGTGTGCAGTAATATTCCGGTTATGCGTTGTAGTATTACCATTGTAATCTTGTGTGCGGTATGCTATTGTGTGTGGTATAGATGGAGCTTTTTTACATTTATAGATGTTATATGGACTTATTTTTTGTTGTATATTGCTCGATGTGGAGTAAGAACATTTTACTGTATTTCTGTTTAAGAGTTGATGGTATTTGTGGTTAACTGGGAAATGCTTATCGAGAATTGTAAAAGATCTTTTGGGGATTTGGCCCATAGTTTGCAAGTTGAATTGAGCGTTATACCATGTTACATTTCTTTTATGGTTTCTAAAAGGTTTCCTCTTGTTATATTGGGTATGTATAGAAGTGTGAGGGTAGATATTGTTATCAGATGAAATTATAACATTGTGATTGTTATTATGGGTGTGAACTAATTGTTTAGTCGATTTTGAATTGTATTAGTGTTTGATTTATTGCTTTTTGTTTGATTTGTAGAGGATATTGTGAGTTTTGTTAATGGTGCATTATTGATAGGACTTGGAATTTCGGTATCATTCTTGTTATATACAGTAGGTCGGATATGTTGCTCTAGATTTTTGTATTGCAAGAAACAGAAGGGAGGGAAATCTATTTAATAGAACCCTGTGCTTTAATGGCATTTTATTTTATCGACCACGTAAGGATGAAAAGCAAAGCTAACCGCCGCAGGATTTAAGTCAGGACGTAAATTGCCTTAATTTTATGCTCCAAAGTATTCTGCCTGACACTCTACGAATACTGACAAGAAATCGCCCTTCAATTAATAGAAATTAATACATATAAAAATGCTCAGACACTAGCACATTAATTTCGCCAGCAGATTACTCCATCAATCAAACTAAGTGATCAGACCACGCCGAAGCTGATGCAGAGCAATTCCATGTTAAAATCATTTATGCTGATTACAGAAATATTTTTATAAATAAGTCAAACAATGCATATATCTAATTGAATGTAAATCACTGAAATTTAAAGACAGTCATTCCAATAGTAAATGCGGCATCCAGACATTTTATATCCTACAGACAATATTCCTACATATGATCGACTGCAATTGAATAATGGGTAAATTATTGCATGTTAGTGTCAAATAAACCAGAGGAATATATGTGTAAATATATAAATACAGGCACACGCACGCACATATGCACACACACACAAATACATACACACGCATAGATAGAAATATATATATATATATTTACATATATACATATATTTATATATATGTATGTGTGTGTATGTAAATGTGTGTATATATATATATATATATATATATACACACACACACACACACACACACACACACACACACACACACACACACACACACACACACATATATATATATATATATATATATATATATATATATATATATATATATAAGAACAAAAGATGGTTAAAGGAGTTCCATGTATTTTATTATGCGCATTTCAAAAACAAATATCATCATGCAATAATATTTGTGTGTTCATCAGATAAAACAGTAGGACATGATATGAAGGCTAAAAAACACTTGTGGATAGTTCAGTTTTAAATCAACATATATGTTGATTTAAATCTGAA
>OZ024741.1:124067782-124080282 GCA_964016885.1 Eledone cirrhosa
TGGATCATACATATATATACATACATATATATACATACATATATATATGTATGTATATATATGTATGTATATATATGTATATATATATGTATGTATATATATATATGTATGTATATATATGTATGTATATATATGTATGTATATATATGTATGTATATATATGTATGTATATATATATATATATGTATGTATGTATACATATGTATGTATATCTATATATGTATGTATATATATATATATGTATATATATGTATGTATATCTATATATGTATGTATATATATATATATATGTATATATATGTATATATATATATATATATGTATAAATATATGTATATATATATATATGTATATATATATATATAAGAACAAAAGATGGTTAAAGATGTTCTTATATATTATGTATACTCCAGTCCTACAAACTGTAGAGTGCTTCTTATCCGATATCTGCATTGATTTATTGTACTACAATAAAACTCACCTCCTACATATGTATATATATATATATGTATGTATATATATATATATGTATATATATATATATATATATATATATATGTATATATATATGTATATAGTTAGGGAAGCAGAAAGTTGCTTATTGTGATCCAGTTCGTGGTTAAGAAAGCCAGTTTCATGGATGGTTTCAACGTACGGTTAGGGGTAACTCCACAAGTTTGTAAGAATTCCGTTAAATCTTGGAGTATAAAGTATAAAAGAGAAAGCACAGGTAAGTATTAAGAGAAGTATTTTATCCAGGTATTTACGACCGTTTCATTGGTAAGTGCAACCTTATATTGCTATACTGCAAATAGCAGCCACACAATTATAATTGTTGTTCACGTCCAAATCTTCAAAATAGTGAGTAAGTTACTCTTGAAATAGTTCTTAATATATAGTGAAAAACATTTTTTCGGAATTGTATTTACTAGTATAGAGAGAGAGGAGGAGGAATTAGAAGGTGAGGGGACAAACGGAATAGTATAGAGAGAGAGGAAGAGGGAAGAGTTAGGAAGGAGAGTGGCAAACTGAGATGGAGGGAGGGGTAGAGGTGAAAGGATTCCTTGATCAGTTTTGATATGTAGACTTCATGTCGTGGAATGTAGTGAGTTAAAGAGAATTAAATTGATCATAGTGGGAGGGATGGATAGAGAGAGGGAGGGGGAGGAGATATAAAGAGATAAATATATATATAAAAAATAAAGATAAAGATAACAATGACAAAAATAAAAGCAAAGAAGGGGGGAGAAAGAGGAAAATAAAATACCCAAAAAGGGGAGGGGAGGAAGGAAGAAAACGAAGAATTAGAAAAGGAATGAAGGAGAAGGGAGGGATATAGGTATTGGTTTTTGTGGGTAATTAAAAGGGTTTAGATACAATAAGAGGGTATAAAGTCTAAGTATATGTAGTTTATCAGTTGGTAGTAAGAGGTTACGGGTTCGATTTGCACTTGTAGTGCGAAAACTTCTCTTTGAGTCTATGGTTACAATAAATTGATCTTTCGATTTTATTGTTGAGTAACTTATTCTTCGAACTCAAAATGTCGAACAGCTCAAGGTCACATAATCGACAGCTTCTCATACCACTCCGATATGGGGGCACGTTCGATGGGTTTTTCCACTTCAGGGTGTATTGATGGTTACTTTCCCTCAGTTGCCAGGTCTTGCTTACAAGGGTAGTTACATAACGATTCTGGGAATGTTTCATTGCGTAACGGTGTGTATACCAACGGGCTTTAAATGTATTCCCAGTCGCTCCGATGTAATACCACTTCTGGTTGTCTGATTCCACTGTGCATTAGTAAACCAGGTTAGACTGCATACATTCATTATGTAATGTAATGGACAGGTTTCAGGTAGGTGGCAGTTACAATTCTTGTCAAGGGTAACTTTGGCATTATTGGTGGGCTGCGATACCTGTACAAGTGTGTTACGTTTTGTTTACCTATTAGTGGGTGGTTATGTATTAGATATTCTGTTGTGTTCAATGGTGATTGTATTGTTATTGTTGTAAATTTGTGTTCTAATGTTGTTATGTATCTTTTTAGCGTTAAGCATCTTAATGTGTGCCTCTATATTTGATGCCGTGGAGTAAGATAGTCTATTAGATTTAGTGTTAAGGATGTTGCTGTATCTATGTGAATCTGGAAAGTGCTTATTTATATTTTCTGAAGAAGGTAGAGGGTAGGTTAGTACTAATAGAGGTGTTAAATATGGGGTTATACCAAATATATTTTCTACTGCGTGACTTGTTTGATTTCGATGTTGTATTTGTATTTACCGTATACTTTGTAGTTCTATGCGTAAGTGCGTGTGTGCGTGTGTTTCTGGGTTTGTATTATGCGTGTTCGTGTGCGCTTTGCGGAGGCTTTCATCTATATATTCTACTCTATCTAAGTGGACTGCCTTCTCAAATGCGGTATTGTAGTATACTGCATGTTCCTCGAAGATTTGTCGGTTAGATGAGAGGCAGGAGAAGGGCGTCGTCTATGTAGATTCCACCGTGAAGGTCGCTAAACTCACTCTGTAAACTATGGGCTATGTAAATACCTACTAAATCTGTGACTTGAGCCGAGTCGTTAGCCCTCATCGTGATGTCAAAGTTATTTAATCTATCCTTACGTTCCCAATAGGCGTTTTCAAATTTAATTATTGTTTTCCTAGCAGCTAATATGATTTTTATCTCGTCGTCTGTTTGGTCAGAATTGGCTTTGGCGAATGCTAAGGCTTTATCCAAGGTGTTGGGGGATATAGAGGAGTAACAGTCGTTAATGTCAAATTGTATAAATTTAGATACTTTTTTGTTAGCTATATTGTTAAACCACTTAATTGTTTCGGTAGCGTTACCCCATAGTTTAATCACTAGTTTATTCTTCATTTGTCCCATCACTCTGTCTAATATATGTTTACTAATTTTCCCGATGTCCGATTTGGACGGGCATATAAGTCTAATTGTGGGGTTATAATCAAAATTTACCTTGTGGTCCTCGAGACTAAATGTGGGGGTACATGACCTAAGTGGCTCCGTTCTGTCGTCTATTCCTAGGTGTTTTACTATATTGTGTGCCTCGTTGTTGATGTTTATCAGTGCCGCCTCATTAGTTTTTTTGTATTTCCTATGTAATTCTTTCCGTATGAAGCTATTGTATGTACTAACATCCATCGTATACACATTTGTGGTTTTGTCCGCTTTGACAATAATTCCATTGGTAGTTCGCAGCTTTTTTAGGAATGTATTTATGTCATTCTGGAGTTTATTATTCCTCCGCTTTTTTAATTTGATATTCATAATCATCTTCAGTAAGTCCTGTTCAAAGGCATACAGTTGAGGGTTGGTAGGTCGGTTCTTACACGATTTGAAGCCGTATGTTTCCTTGTTGTATTACACGGTGCGACCATTAGGTCCTTTGTCGAAATGGAAAGTTTTCCATCTAACTCGGCGTATGAAGTCGTTTGTTCGTTGTATCATCCCGAGGGTATAATCCTTTCTCAAAGGTATAGGAATGTTCTTTAGGGACATACCTATGTAATGCTTTTCCATGTTTAGGTGGTTGCTCGACCGATAAGGAGCCTGTAGTTAGGGAAGCAGAAAATTGCTTATTGTGATCCTCCCCTCTCTCTATACTAGTAAATACAATTTTAAAAAAGTGTTTTTCTCTATATATTAAGAACTATTTCAAGAGTAACTTATTCACTATTTTGAAAATTTGGACGTGAACAACAATTATAATTGAGTGACTGCTATTTGCAGTATAGCAATATAAGGTTGCACTTACCAATGAAACGGTCGTAAATACCTGGATAAAATCCTTCTCTTAATGCTTACCTGTGTTTTCTCTTTTATAATATATATGTATATATATATGTATATATATATGTGTGTATATATATATATGTATGTGTATATATATATATATATATATATATATATGTATATATATATATATATGTGTGTGTGTGTATATATATATATATGTTTGTGTGGATGCATATTTATGTAATCGCTTATTTTCTCAAATCTTTCATTCGAATCAAACCATCGGACATTTGTCACAAGGCTCTACTCTCATTCAAAATTCACAATATCCAAATAGTAATGCGAATACCCATATATGGACTGATTCTCTTTTATCGATTATTTAACTGAGAAAATCTTTCAGAAAAGCATTAATTAACCTAAATTTAAGTACAGTTTATGTTATGTAAGAAATTCGCCTAGACTTAAATATTTGAGAAAACATGTTTACTTAGTACATACATTGAATGTTGAATAATGCAGAAACCTTGTTAGTGTAAACTATTCAGATCGTAAATTTATTTCTCTTTCAAAAGTGCGAAATAAGCATATCTCCCTGCAAAATGTATGTATGTATGTTTTATAATTTCACAAATTTTTGCCAATAGAGAGAGTCGGTTTCTAACATAGATACAATACTCTCTCATTGGAATTTACACAACATCAACTAGATAGATATGTATGCATATCTGCATGCATGCATTTGTGTGCATGTATGTATGTTAATGTATGTGTGGATGTGTATGTTTTGAGTTTGTATGTGTGCATGTGCATATGCTTTGTATCTGTACATGTGTTATTAGATTCAGGAATTGGGGAATGTTTTACATATTTTTACTATTCCATCAATGGATTATGTATGTATGTTATCTCTTTCTCTTAATTTAGAGTATATTTCTTTGACCGGCGACCTTCCTGGTGGCAAGGTTGTAAAATAAATGAAATTGTCATCTCTTGAATCGCAAGAATGTTTTGCAAATTTTGAAGGTGCCAGCTATCGCAGCCATTTGTATGTATGTATGTATGTATGTATGTATGTATGTATGTATGTATGTATGTATGTATGTATGTATGTATGTATGTATGTATGTATGCATGCATCCATGCATGCATGTATGTGTGAGGAGGGTAATTTTGAACACTCTGCAGAAAACAAACCTGACAATGTGCGGAAGATCTCATAAGTGTCAACGGCCATTCAAAAATGTGTAAATATGTATATGCATGTATGCATGTGTATGTGTGTATGTGTGTATATATATATATATACATTTATACGTGTGTATATATATATACGCGGGGACATAGAAACAATCGGGCTAGATACCCGATTGCGTGGTTAAACCACTGGGAGTGAAGGACCGCTAGCATTTGTCAGGGCATTCTTCTAGGAGAAGGCAACTCAGGAAACGGGGATAACTCCGACATAAAACCTGCGGCTCAGTAGTTCCCGATGATGTTGATCTTTTCTTTTTTTCGGGTTATATCTACTGTCACTCAGAAAGTGGGATTGGCTCAGTGCACAGACTTTCCTCACTTTAAACAAATCTTCACGCACAGGCATTGCACGACAGAATTAATTTATAATTATTAATAATGTTATATCGTGCCATGGCCATACTCGATAACGAGGGGGCAGCCATCATCATGTATGTATGAACTTATTGCTGTAAGTAATAAATTCATATATACCTACAAATAGGGCGACACAATAGCGCCAACACTGTTTTGACTGTTCTTGCAGTGATATTTTTAAAGACATTTAAATTCTATCGACATAGATTATAAATCCGTTTTCGTACATTCTGGAAGTTTTTCGGCAGAATATGTTTTGGAGGTAGATGTCTGCAATCCTTTTTTCACGCGCAGGAAGATATATAGGACCTAATGGTCTTTTCCAGCAGTTCGTGTTCTGCGTTTAGTTTAACATTCAATTTCCAAAAGACTGTGATCATGTACCAGTCGGCACCTGGAATGTCATATGTAGAACCAGACATAAGAGTGCATGATCAGAATCTCTGTGTGATCGACAGATGTTTGTACATTGACAGTACTTTTAATGTACCGTACACCTTTGACAATGAAATAACAAAAATCATGAAAGCTACTGATGCATTCAACAAGTTGGAAAAACGACCATGGTCTCAGCGTGGCATCTCCATTGATTCTAGAGTTAAGTGCTACGTGACTTCTGTAATAACATCTCTAATGTATGCTTGTGAGGAGCGTGTTATTTACCGGAAGCATCTAAAATAGCTGGACCCCTTTCACCGGCAGTGTCTTCGTTGAATCTTGGTTCTCCAGAGGAGGATGTATGTGAGTGATGCAGATGTCCTTGAAAGAAAACACTGTCAGAGTATCGAGTCGATTATCTTACAACACCTTCTCCGATGGGTGGAACATGTGAGAATGGAGAACTGAATGTTACCCAAATAATTCCTTTATGGAGAATCAGGGGATGCAACCTCCACCTCATAAACATATGTTTGTTTTCAAGGTCTGTGTGAAACCTCTTTCATTAATGCTGTCACTTCTGGTCATACCAGCACTGAGTTTCCACACTCCTTCAGTCTAATTGTGGGAGACTGAAGAGAGAAAGTTGACCAAGAAGACACGCTGTGAGGGCGAACACGGGACCTCATTAATACAAAATTAACTTCTTAACCACTCTTTATGGATAATATAAATCTGGGTCAAAATTCTGTGTAAGAAAAGTTAATGACAGTTAATTGGCATGCTTGCATATAATTATAATTGTAAATATAAGCTAATGTTCGATGTATTCAACATCATATATTTCATTTATTTTTTACATTATATATTTTCAATATATATTTCCTAAAGTACGTTCTAAGTGTTTGGACAGTATGAATACTGTAAATATCTCCATACAAACTGGAAGCAATTTATATATTACACAGTAATTAATGATATTCTTAGAAAGGTAATGTGCTAAGATTTAGGGAAATTATACAATATTGGATTCATTCACTTCGTCCTTCTCTTTCCATATGGAAGTCCTGCTTTCATTGATTTCATTCATACAGGGGCTGATAACGCTGTGTGTGTATGTGTGTATGTGTGTGTGTGTGTGCGTGTGTGTGTGCGCGCGATGTATGGTTTAATAGAGCATTCCTGTAAAATCTTTCTATATATATATATATTTATTAAAATAACAGCATTTCAGCCATTCAAGTGTGTCCAAGCCGGATAACTGCATTTAGGAGTTTTTGTCAAATACAAGTGAATTCAGTATTTTAATCGATAGGTATTTAATCGATCTCCATTCATTAAAATGCCACCTTATACATCTTAAATGAGCCTACAAATTTACATCGATGAGCATTGGTATATATTGATATACGCACGTACATAATGATACACATATACACACACATGTAACAATCCATCAATGCATAAAACTAAGAGGTAGCTATATGGAGAGAGAGAGAGAGAGAGAGAGAGAGAGAGAGAGAGAGAGAGAGAGAGAGAGAGAGAGAGAGAGAGAGACAGGGAGACAAACAGAATGACAGGGAGGTGCACACACAGGCAGACAGACAGAAAGATAAAGAGATAATTGTTTCTACTTTTGGCACAAGGCCAGCAATTATTCCAGTACATTACTGGTACTTTATTTTATCGACTCCGTAAGGATGAAAGCAAAGTTAACCTCGACGGAATTTGAACTCAGACCATAGGGGGACGTAACTGTGCTACAAAGCATGGTGTCCAACCCTCTACTGATATTGCCAATCCATAAAGAGATAATTGATTCTACTTTTGGCACAAGGCCAGCAATCACCCAGTGTATTACTGGTACTTTATTTTATCGACCCCGTAGTGAGTTTGCATGTGTTTGTATAAGGCGTCTTACGATTGTAAAGAAAATAAGAAATAAAAGGTGAATTTAACATCTTGATGGTTTAGGCGTAGCGGTTATCGGTAAGTCTTTTCAAGTTCAAACCCATTTTTAATCGTACCAGCTGGATATTTAATGCTTTGAAGATCAAGACTTAAGTTCTTTTACATACGTATTTGAAAAATTATAGAGATATTCGCTTGATATATGTATGAGAAGTAAATGAAAGATATATTAAACCAATTGTTTTATTATATTGAATGATTCCGTAGAACAGGTAGAGGAAAGAGACAGTTATATACAATATGCAAGCTTGAATTTTATAGTATACTAGCAGTAAAGCCCGGCGTTGCTCGGGGTCGCTCAGTAGCTGTGTTGAAGTTACAATGTTAAGTTTCTTTCTTGGCTTAAAAACTGTAGTGTCTACTGTGCAGACTTGCATGTGGTGTTTTTGATTAATATTCGCTCAACCAACAATATGCCTTATGAAGTTAAGAAAACATAACGATAACCCGAATGTTATAACAAAAGAGGATGCTGGGGATAGAAACTGCACTGGTTATTTATTAACAAAGATCGAAAATGTAAACACTGCAACGCAGAGAAAAACATTAGCGTAACCAAATTATCAGTTATGTCTGTCTGCACGCCTATATCACCTCTCTGCACGACTGTCTGTCTGCACGCCTATATCACCTCTCTGCACGACTGTCTGTCTGCACGCCTATATCACCCCTCTGCACGACTATCTGTCTGCACGCGTTTATCACCTCTCTGCACGACTGTCTGTCTGCACGACTGTCTGTCTGCACGCCTAACGACGAAATATTTGCTTGTTTTACGTAGTCTTTAAATATACTTGTTTTCAAGTAAAAATATTGTTTTAAAATGCTTTTAAATGGAAATGAAGCAAAACGGAAGCTTCGTGTATTGTGTTAATGTCATTTTAAACGCTGAGAAAGCTAGCGTAATTTTTTACGTAAGACGCTCAATGTAAACAGAACAAAGGGAAATAACTGATAACTTACGCTCAAAAATCGATACATTATATTCGATTTCGTCACATAGGGTGGGTCAATTTGAAATATTTTTTTTCCGATGTCTTCGCTAGGGCTCAATGTACAAGTCTAGCAATTTCGGTGCAATTCCGTGAGAGATTCTAAGAGGAGATGTGTGCCAAAAATCGATAGACAGACAGACAACCACAGTTTTATATATATAGATTTATTTTCAACACGCTTTCGTTGAATTAGAATCCCCCAGTAGGCTTAGTTTATGCATTTGCACCTCGGCATGAAAAACCTTCATTCCGGCATCTTTTCTTATTGTTGAATATTAAACACACACACAAACACGTACACATACACAAACACACACACAAACACGTACACGTACACAAACACACATACACACACACACACACAAACACGTACACATACACAAACACACATAAACACACAAACACACAAACAAACACAAACACACATACACACAAACACGTACACACATACACACACAAACGCACAAACACACACACATATATATATGTGTGTGTGTGTGTTTGGAATGCGTCTAAGGCAACGAAGACGGAAGGCGTTATGACGCGCTCATATCTGATGTAAAGGCTCCATGTCTCACTGCCGTAAAGTAGTGTGTCGAGGAGGTGAGCCTTGTAGAAAGCAATCTTGATGTTTGTGGTCAATTTTCTGTTCTCCCTGACTCCCTGGCGAATGTGGAGGATGTTCGATTTCAGAGTCCTGAGAGACGTGTGTCACAGACGATCCGAATATGTGGCAGGTCGTACTGGGTTACATGTTAGCATTAACGCTCAAAAGTAACCTCTCACACACAGACACACACATACACACATACATATATATAAACATAGGAAGTATATTCAAATTGACATAGAAAGCGTCACCGTTACATTTGACTAAATACAATAGTCTTAAAAACAGGGACTATAAACCCACTGAACATGGGTGTCAGTACACATGGGAATCAAACCCCAAACCCATCATTTGGCGCACGAGTAGGTTACAATTACCTAGTTTTTCCCGTTATTTTTTTGAGCTATAACTTAATAGAGGTATGTAAACAAAGGAAGTATGTTTAGAAAGCGGCGAGCAAAAATTGAAATTGGAATAGGTTTCGCCATAATATTTGATTAAAATATACTTTTTAAAATGGAGTGGAGAACGGAAAATGGTGGAAAATGGTGGGAATCAGGACGCATGAGAGTTGAACCCACACCATATTTTTCCGTTCAGTGGGTTTATATTAAGATTATTCTATTTAGTGAAATACTACGGTGAAGCCTTATATATATATATATGTGTGTGTGTATGCACATATATATATATGTATAAATTATATATACACATGTGCATACACACACACACATACACACACACACACACACACACACATATATATATATATATATATATATAATGGAAAAAAGGGGTAAATAGATATTTTCCTAGAGCATCAATAATTCAAGTTTCCTATATATTATGTGCTTTATATATGTACAAAATACTATGTTTCTCAAACGATGTACAGCTCTTTCTCAAACTATAAAGCACATATTATTTAGGAAACTTGAATTATTGATGCTCTAGGAAAATATCCATTTAGCCTTTCTACAGAGAAACATAAACAACCAACATATATATTTTGTGATAACTTAAATGAGTATATATCTGCTACAAATACTTAATTTGTTGAACTGCTTGTTCTGTGACTAGTACTTCGCTCCTCTTTCTAGCGGATATGAGTCCATTCCTATGTATATCTGCTGCCACAGTTAAAACGTTTTTATACCATGCTTAACAGCTCCAGAGTCTCACGAGCCGACTGGGCCTGATTGACGGCCACCCAGCTCTCTTTCTGCTGAGGAACTGCTTCGCCATGCCGAAGCTCCTCTATACACTCCGCAGCGCTCCGTGCTACACCCAGACATCTCTCCTCGCTGACCTCGATACTTGTATCCGAGCGGGAGCCGAGGAGATATGCAACGTCAGGTTTGACGACATAGGGTGGCAACACGCCACTTTACCTGTCAGGTATGGCGGCCTTGGCCTCCGGTCCCCGATCTCACTAGCTTTGCCGGCATATCTTTCGTCGGTAACCGCGTGCCGCGTCCTCGTCAGCTGGGTTCTTCAAAACACAACAGAATCCTCTGTGTTCAGAGAACGTGAGGCCGCCTGTGAGAAGTCCCCCCAACGCACTTGGGATGCCATCCAGTGCAGCCTAGCCTCAGACAGGCTCACGCGCCAGCTCGACCAGCACCGCCCTGCTTGTTTTCGTGCGGCCTCCAAATGCCACAGTGGTGCCTGTCTCCATGCCTTGCCCTCCTTCTCCACTGGCACGCAGCTAGACAACCATAGCCTGCTCATCGGCGTTTCCCTGATGCTCGGCCCCCGAATCTGCCAGGCACACCAATGTCGCTGCGGTTCCACCGTGGACTCTTTCGGCATCCACCCGCATACCTGTCGCCACAGTGCCGGCCACATTCCACGCAATGCTGCCCTCAACAAGGTCATTAAGCATTGCTTGGCCCCTGCAGGCTTTCTTTCCCAGCTCGAGCCGGTGGGGCTGGATCGAGGGGACGACAAATGGCCAGATGGCATGACCATCTTCCCGTTCCGCGGTGGCAAACCCCTCGTCTGGGATGCCACTTGCACTGAGACTTTCTGCAGCCGCACCTGGTGCAGTCTGCGACTGACCCAGGTTCTGCTGCACGTCGGGCTGAGGGGGCTAAACTTCTCAAATACCGGTCGCTCTCCGACAGGTTTGCGGTCGTACCCCTGGCAGTGGAGACTTCTGGTGTCCTCGGCCCTAGGGCTACCTCCTTACTCCTTACTCACCACCATAGGCGCTGAGATGGCCAGCCGCAGGTGTGAGCCCCGCGAGTTGGAGTGGATTTTCCAGGCCGTTTCCCTTGCCGTCCTCCGGGGAAACGCCTTCTCCATTCTGTCCGTCAGGGATGTGGGTGGGCCCCATTGCGTACCGTTGTAGTTTTTGTAGAAGAAACAGGAAGACAACAACTGGATGCTATATATTATTGCAATATCCACATACTTCGTTTCGTTTATAGATATTTCACTGCTCTCACTCTACGGTCCCGACTGATATAAAAGTGTTTTGTTCTCTATACATTATTGGAGCTTATCCAAAGAAGAATTCCTCTCATTGATTCGCATCTCAAGCAGCTTTATCAACATCGATAGTTGGTGATCGATGCTTGATTGCTTATATCGATTTTTTTAAAGGGTTGCAGCCATGAAATGTTAGCGAAAGGAAAGAAGAACTTTTCCACCTTGAAATATTACTAAATATTATGTGCTGTATATATGTACAAAATACTGTTTCTCAAACAATGTACAGCTCTTTCTCTCTCTCTCTCTATATATATATATTTTTGAATTTGAATTATTGATGCTCTGGGCAAATGTCCATTGAACTTTTCTACTGACAATCATAATCATCATACATATTATATATGTTATGATACCTTATGTTAGTATATATATATATATATATATATATATATATATATATAGAATATAGAGAATTAGTATATCTACCAACATATGTATACAGATGTTTATATGGGTTCCTAGTGTCCGCGCATTGCCTGGGAACTTAGCTGAGAATAGACTCCCTTATGACGTAAGGAATTCTCTATAGTTATGTTACGTAACTATATTTATCCCCTTACAGAAACTAATAAGTTGGAGTGAAAATTTTAGTAAGTAAGTTGATTTTTAAATTTTTAAATTTTCTTATTTTACACTTTCATATAATTATTCTGCATCCCCCTGCATAGAACCACAAAGGT
>OZ024741.1:124082782-124102782 GCA_964016885.1 Eledone cirrhosa
GTCACCTAGATAATATAGAGTATATAGTCAATGATCACCAAAACACCCAAAATAAATCACATAGGAGTAGAAATAGCACAGAATCACCACCATACATACACTACCGCAATAGACACAATAATAGTCGCACACCACCAAACAGAAGGCGATGTAAGGAGTATATCTGGTACAACCCGGTCTATAACAAATCTATTAAAACCAATCTACCCACAAAATTCTTTCGATTAGTTAGAAAACACTTTCCAACATCACATAAATATAATAAAATCTTAAACCCTAACACCATCCGACTTTCATATTCAACCGCCCCTAATATTGAACAACATATAAAAATGCTTAACGCAAAACGGTTGTATAAACGCCTTCCAACACATAACAATACACGTAAAACATTTGCTATAACATCACAAAACAACAAACAACATCCTGTCCTGCATAAGCAACCTCATCAACCCATCCATGGCAATACAACAACGCAAAATTGTAATTGCAACTGTGTCCAACCAGGAATGTGTCCGTTGAACAATCAGTGTCTTGAACGCAACATCGTATACAAATGTACTATCGAATCGGATAGACAGAAGTGGTACTATGTGGGATCTACAGCCACCTCCTTTAAATCACGCCTTTATAGACATCGTTATTCGATAAAACATGAAAACCAGCGTTATGTAACAACACTCGCAGACAAGGCTTGGCAGCTGCGTGAAAATAACCAACAATTTCACCTAAAATGGGATATAATAGCGTCTGCCCCCCCCTATATTCCAATGGACAGGAATTTTGTAAATTATGTAATGTAGAATTATTTTGTATTATGAAATCCAAAAACATTTTATTAAATAACAGAATAGAGCGATCGTTATACTGTAACCATCGCTTAAAATCTACATTTTCATATTATAAATACTACCAGGATTGAACGCCTGTCTCTATCCCCGTTTGATTGTCAAAATAGATATGAACATTCTTTATTAGTCTTAATTCTATCAACTCTTCTATTATTTACCTTTTAATACAAACTGCTATAGATAAAATGTGATTTCTGATTTTTTGATTCAATTCCCTAGTGGAAATACCAGCTGACTACTAGCATTGATGTTATTTAGTAGCAATCGAAATCTCCCCCTTCCCCAATTGACACTTTATGATTAATACTACTGCACCAAATGACCAGCCCTGTCCACTGTCCAGTTGGTCAAGTAGAGATTAAAATCGGCACTCCCAAAATTCTTATTTAGATTTACTCATGGTATTCTCATTAAAAACCCATTATATACTTGTTTAGCAGTAAATTATTTTACCATCTGTCATATTCTATCCCCTCTGTTCCTTCCTCTTTTACTAATATAAATACTTCAGTTTTTCTGATTTTATCCAGTTTATCCAAAATCTCTGAAGAAGTGACAACTGTTTATACATTTGCTATCGAATACTTGCTAACATTATATGATTACGCAAGCAGCGATACATAGGTATTCGGTCTGTTACAGAAACATATGTCAATACCTAATAAATTCCTTTTTTAACAAAAGCACTTTCATTTTATATTCATCCTTTCTACATTTCTCCGGAATATAATTTATACTCGTTGAGCAAACCTGCACGTACGCTGTTCATCTCTAACGTAACGATATATTATCACTACATTATTGATAACCTGAAATTTTATATATATATATATATATATATATATATATATATAGTAATAATAATAAATGTGAAGACTAAAATCCAAAGAGGAATCGATAAGGATAAATATATATTAAATATATAAGAACCCTAGAGCAAAAATGTATTAAAGTATCAGATTAAAGTTTCAGAAGATCTCGTTAAGGGTGAAAGGAGCGATTCTTTGCTTAAACTTTAATCTGTTATTTTAATAAATATATATATATATATATATATATATATATATATATATATATATGAGAATGAGTTGAAGTTTGCTTGAAGCATTCAGGAATATGAAAAATGGCCGTTTTTGGAAGCCTCTACAATATCAGCTGGCAGTAGGAAAAAAGGGGGTAAAACAGGGAGGGAGAAAATAGGAAAAAGAAATGTATAAGAAAAGGAAAACAAGAGATGAATTGATTTATTAGTCCTTACATTTTGGTTTTATCATCGATCATCACGAGGTACAAAGGAACTTCGGAGATATGTTAGAGAGGAAAGTGGTTGTTTACTGCCAGTAGTGGCAGCGACAGACTGACTTAATAAAGCCAACGAATATTTAATATCGCGTTCGGGCTCGCGAAATCGACTTGTCAGTGAATTGTCGACAATGTTAGTATATATATATACATCTGATGATTTCTAAAGAATGAAACAGTTCTAGTCCTGTAGAATCTCATCTATATTAAAACTTTTATACTCTGCTATGTATTGAGTACCTTACTTACCGCAGTTACCTCCGATTCAACCCGGAATAACGTATATATATATATATATATGATGGCTATGCGAATGCCTAGTCTTACGCGACCCCAAATTGATGTTATACTAGCCGCCCGTAGGACTATCATCAAATTCGAAGATACACTTTGGACGCGTAAAAACACACCCAACAACTTTGACGTTACAATGGGTTCGAGTGATTCGGCGCAGGTAACTGATCTTGTTCGGCTGTTACTCTTGAACGAACTATATGTTAGCTTTCCGCACCTTAAAGGGGGACTTTATTGTGACGATGCATTATTTGTGATAAACACTAGCACTAATAACATTGAGCATAATAGGAAGAAGCTATATAATTTTTTTAAACATTTTAACCTTTCGATCACGATTGATAAGAATGATAGAGCAGTCAACCTTTTAGATGTGACATTAGACTTGGTCACTAATAGTTATAAACCCTTCCACAAACCAAACGAGACACTCTCTTACGTTAACCCTAATTCCAACCACCCTAAATCTATGATTAGTTCTATAATTAATGGTGTATCTAATAGAATCTCCACACTCTCTAAGGATATAGGAATATTTAATTCACATGCAGAGTATTATAATAATGCTCTAGCTAACTCTGGTTACTCTGGTAAAATACATTATAAGGAGGACAACCTTGGAATGACTCCGATTACCCATAATAGTGTAATATCCCATAATATGGCCTTGAATGGGAGAAGAAAATATAGGAATCATAGAAATCTTATAGATATATCCAAACCGAACCCTAAGTTTAGCTACCGAAATAGTAGTCGAAATAGTGAGTCTAACGGTACGCATTTCGAGATTGGTTCTAGGGAACAGGATAGGCGCTCTGAACGTTCACCCAGTGGTAATGTTTTAACTGCTTCTAATAGTGTTAATTCAACTGTTCCTCGTATTAACCCTGATCCTATTAATAGGATACCAGATTACGCTAGAGATAGTAAACGTAGGAATAGGTGGAGATTCAATACTTACTTTAACCCGCCTTTTGATCATGAAGTATTAACTAACATCCCTAGGTCTTTCTTTTCTATTTTAGAGAAAAATCTCCTTCCTACTAATAAATATCATGGTATCTTTAATAAAAATGTAATTAAACTCTCCTTCTCTACCACCCCTAATATTAATTCTCATCTAGCTAGCACTAAAAATAGGAAAATTAGGGATAGCTACTCATCTTTGCGTACTGCTAATCTAGATAGCTCTTCGTATCTTATAATAACCCTAGGAATAATGCATCACGTAATCAGCTAGTCACTAGTACCCGGAAGTGTAACTGTAGATTAAGTAATAACTGCCCTTTAAATGGTCACTGCCTCTCTAGGAACATTGTTTATGCATGTGAAGTTAAGACTAATTCTTCTTGTAGCACATATATAGGCTCCACATCGAATACTTCTAAAACTAGGTTTAATTCACATATTTCTAATTTTAAGCATATCAAGTTTAAGAACTCTACTTCTTTGGCACACCATATCTGGGATTTAAAAGGGGCTGGTATACCATATAGCCTAAATTGGCGAATTGTAGCACACTCTAATCACCTATCAACACACACTAAATTCTGTAATCTCTGTATCCTAGAGACCCACTCTATAATGTTCTCTAGGAACACATTGCTTAATAGAAAATCTGAGATATTTTCTTCCTGTCCGCATGACATTTCTAATTCTTTCTTCTATTATAGACCTAAAAGTTCTGGTAGTTTAAACCGTATCCATTAGCTGCTATATTTCCCTATCTCTTTGGTTTTAGTTCATTGTTATTACCATTATTATTAGTTTTCTAAGGTTGTTTTGATTTTCGAATTTTAGTTTTCATAGTCTTATTAGCTACCTTACCATATCTATCATCTTAAACATTATTACATTTTTACTCAATATTATCGCCTTGTAAGTTTGTATCTTATTGAATAGTTTAATTTTTGAGTCTCCTACATCTAAAACTAATGAACCTCATCCTTTCCACACTTAATATTCGCCCCTTTTTATTATATTATATATAAATTCTACTTTTATACTCCTTTTTATTATTATATTATGTATTAATTTTTACTTTTATGATCCTTCCTATCCTCCATAGTTTCACTTCTTTCTGTTCCCTTTGTTCTACCATAGTTTTATTTAGAGTTTTTTCTTTGATAACGTAATTCGTCTGAATGCATTATATTATATATTGGTAGTATTTATAGAAATATCCTAATTTTATACGACTTTGATGACTTAAACTTTATTCCATTTGAAGCGACCAATAATATTTTTTAAGCAATTTTAATATTAATTGATTATTAAGGTTTTCTTTTCAATTCTTTAGTTTAGAATAATAATATCCTCTATATTTACATAACGACTTGTTTTACTGTGCTTGTTTTTTTTTTTTTTGTTTTTGTTTGTTTTTGTTTTTGTTCTTCGTTTTATTTTATTTATTTTTATTTATTTTCTTACTACTACATGCTGTCTGTCTTCCTATCATCATCATCATTATTTCTTTACTACCACTTGCTGCCTGTCATATTTATATTTTCTGCTTATGTCTCCCTATATTAACCGCGTAAATATATCTTAAACATTATCCATTGACTCTGTCTGTCTGCTATTTTATTTATAATTATTATAATATTAACATTGATATATCATATTATTTCTATGTGATTGAGTTATAGGTATTAATATATGTCAGATATTTGAGGTACTGTTTTGTAATATTTTGTAATATTTTGTAATATTTTATGAATGTAAACTGCATATACTTTATGTATTTATATATATGTTTTTTCAACATAACTTTAGTTTTATATGATATTTTTTTCTTACCCTTGAAAAACTTTATATACAATTTGTTGACATCAAATGATATGTATGATGTAGTTTTGTATGTTTTTTGATGTCAGTATATTATTCTATTGTTTTTTTTTGTATAGTTTATGCACACCGTCAGGGTGTTTTTTATATTATAAAGAGTATATTTATATTTATATTTAAATACTTCATAAGTGTTAGTATGTGTTTGTGTAAATGTGTATATATATGGACATATATATATATACATATATTAAGCTTTTTCTTTATCCATTATATTGTATTCTGTATCATATTGTAATTCTCACATTATATTACCATGTTGTATTTAATGTATTTATCTTATACTGTACTTTCAACGTAGGTTTGACATTTCACTCGCTTTCTTGCTCTATTGTCTATATTTGTAACTGCACGCTTTTAGCTTTAGCATGCTTTTCCTTGATATCTTTCCTAGGCTTTCATGGATATGAATTCCCTATTCTTCTGAGTTCTGGTTTGTTTTGGCCGTTAATGCTTCTTGTCAATTTACTTGCCCTGATGAGTCCTTATTAATGGGACGAAACATTGTAGGCTAATAAAGAATTTTGATGTATTAAAGGCTTCTTTGTTTATTTTTATAATTTTTCGGCTCTGTTGTATTACATTGAGCTATATCTTATACTGTCATTTCTATAATACGACGAGTGTGTTTTACTCCAACGCACACTAGTATTTTAATTCTTATATGTATATATATATATTATATTATGGAATACTGTTGGCTTCTCGCTACAACAATTTCTATACTTTTCATTTATATATATATATGAAACTTCATTTCTGACTCTTAGTACGGCTGATATACATACCTATATATATATATATATATATATATATATATATATATATTTCGTTTCTGAATTTGGCAACATGACCCTCCCAAAGTATAACAATATATATATATATATATATATATATATATATATGTGTGTGTGTGTGTGTGTGTGTGTGTGTGTGTGTGTGTGTGTGTGTGTGTGTGTGTGTGTGTGTGTGTGTGTGTGTGTGTGTGTGTGTGTGTGTGTGTGTGTGTGTGTACATATATATACTACTAAAGCTTTGTGATTGCTTGCTTGCTTGCTTGGCTGTATTGTAATACAGCCAAAAGTGCGCATAATGGGAAAATACTTTGAAATGAAGTTGACCCTGAAATGGGAATACAAATCGAAGCAGGGGTGCCCGAGATATGGAGACAGAGATAGAGAGAAAGAGATAGTGGTTGTAAAAGAGTAGATTGAAAGACGGACATAGAAAGAGAGGTAGAGGAGACAGAGAAGGCGAATGGAAAAGAGAGAGAGAGAGAGAGCTGGTGCTGTTGTGTACATATATGTGAGTGTGTGTGTATATACATATGTGCGTATATGTATGTGTGTGTGTCTATGGCCAGTGTATATAGAACACAGACACCCATATATAAATATATATATATTTATAATTGAACATAATATATATATATATTAATGCATATGAAGTTAGAAAATTTAATGTGCGTACAACTATTTAAATGTCCATATGTTTATAAAAGATTTTTGAGGACAGATGACATTGCCTTATATTTCTACATACATGTGGGTGTTTATAAATTATCATATTTTTGTACTTATTTCAATATATCTATAGACATGCATATGTTAATTTAAATATTTAATGTTGGTGTCTACAATTCTTTTAATATCTAAATGTATATTTATATATAATAATTGTTTCTACTTTTGGCACAAGGCCAGCAATTATCCCAGTACATTACTGGTAGTTTATTTTATCGACCCCGTAAGGTTGAAAGACAAAGTTAACCTCGTCGGGATTTGAACTAAGACCTTAAAGGGACGTAACTATGCTGGAAAGCATGGCGTCCGACCCTCTACCTATACTGCCAATTCACCGCCTTATTTATATATTTATATATAATAATTGTTTCTACTGTTGGCACAAGGCCAGCAATTACCCAGTACATTACTGGTAGTTTATTTTATCGACCCCGTAAGGATGAAAGACAAAGTTAACCTCGGCGGGATTTGAACTCAGAAGAGACGTAACTATGCTGGAAAGCATGTCCGACCCTCTACCGATACTGACAATTCACCGCCTTATATATATACGCGAATGTCTAATTTTGTTAATATTTTGAATTTATATATATATATATATATATATTAATTCAAAATATTAACAAAAATAGACATTCGTGTGATCAAGTATATATATTATTATACATATTTCAGAGGTACTGAGCTATCTTCAGTACGTCCTCATCATATAAAATAAGATGATGCATGACATACCCGGACTTAGTAGATGGTTAAGATTCAGTCATGGTAGTGAATAAGATATGACAAAACTCAATATTTATATACCTTAAGATTGAGACATGAAAAAATTTACATATAATACAGAGGGTGCGTGTGAGAAAGCTTAAAGATACATAATAGCAATTTACATAACTGTTAGAGATTCAAATAATTTAAATTATTGAAGAAAGAAGAAAGAAAGAAGAAAGACAGAGAGAAACAGATGAGGAAAAAATATAGTTACTAGAAATATAGAAAGGAAAAGAGAATTGATCAAGGATAGAGAGACAAGGAGGAATAATTTGTATAGTATAAAGCATAGGGAGGGACATTTGTATTGTCGTGTATTAGGGTGTGATTAGATCATTCAAAAATATATATATCTATATAAATACATGAATATACATTTGGGCATAGCTTTGTGAAAGAGTAAACTCGTATCTTTGAATTATCTAGAAGTATCCATCAATCTAAATATTAAATATATTTGGGTGTAATTATATGAGGATTTAATTTCGAGTCCTTAGTTAAATAGAAATATACTAACAATTAATTATATACACTATATATATCCAAACGTATCCGGCTGACCGTTAAATTTCGAATCATTTATGTTAGTTCAGAATAATGAATCAATCTAAAGGTATAATATTTCAGGCTATAAAATTTCATAAATATCTATATTAATATTAAAGTATACTAACATATAAAATCATATTTATAGTATATATTAAAGTATATATTAAAGTATATATTAAAAAATATTTTTAGTTTTTAAAAATATTTTTATTTTTTAAAAATAATAATTCTCATTATATAATTTAGAAAATAATTAGTTATAACTTTAAACATTTAAAATTAATAATTATAATGCCCTAAAATATCTAAAGGCCTTATAATTAAACTTTAAAAAGAGTATTATTAAATTAGATATACGCATTCGTCTAAATATATACAAAGAGTATATTATCTAAAGTTCAAGACGATATTAGTCAGTTATACATAACATAATATAATATAATATAATAAATAAGTTACTGTTAATATTGTTAAAATTAAGGTTTTAGATCAATTATTATATTAGGATCATGTAATACATATATACTATAAATATACAAATCAAACTTCATGAATCATAAGGATAAGAACCAGATTCAAAGTAAATAAGTAAATTGTTTGCGATCATATAAGTGCCAAATATGTAAGCTATATGATTTAAAAATACAAGAAAATTTTTAAGGATCTATATTGTAGTATAATATCATATTTAAAGTGTCTGCAAACATGAGAAAGAGAAAACTTAAGATTTTCATCGGCCCGAAGGTAACCCGAATTTAATTAAATTAAAAAAATAATAATCGTTATATAATTTATTAAATATTTAACAATTATAACAGTAGAATGTCCTTAAGTATCTAAAGTACTTATAAATGTAGCTAGAAGCATGTTATTAAACCAGATATTCACATTTGTCCAAATATATACAGAGTATTCTGTTTGGAACTCAAGACGATATTAGTGACCCATATACATATAATAAATAAATAATAAAATTAAATGTATCTACATAATCAAATGATATGCTTATTCATCAAGAGATCATGTTAACAATCTATATGTTAATATATTTATATAGAACCCTAATCTAACATTAATCATATCATAAAGGAGTAAAAAATTATTATAAGATTTTATAATCTGTTATAACATTTTACGCACTCAGTTGATAAGAGAGGTCAAAAATTAGAACCTATTTATTTAGTGTTTTTCCTGACTTTTTGCGAGGCTTGGAAAAAGAGGAATCTTTATGAAGGCAATTTGAGAATAATTCACTTTTTTGTTAATTAAATTTTCATAATTAGTAATTATTAATAGGGTCTCCATAGTACAGTGATTGCAGTTAGGTAATATTGAAGAAATCAAGTAGATTCGACTATTAAACAGCTTCGGCCAAGATATAGAGTATTTTAAATTTTTGTCTTTTAACGACTATATAAGTTGTGATAAAGAAGTCGAAGATTTCCTATTAGGATTCGAAAAAGAGCATATCTGATTCGAAAATCTTAATTTAAATGTCGATGAAGTTGCACCAATATAGTTGTATGTGATGTTATTTGCTTTTACGGTGCATGTATAGACCAGATTGCTATCCAGACAATTATTTTGCAGAGGGCAATTTGATCTATTTCTACAATTACATTTCGATTTATTGTTATTACTATAAATTGTACATTTGACCTTAACATTGCTAGTACTTTGAAGTGTTCTATTGATTGTGCTTAGATTAATGTTATTCTTATTCCTAGTATTAATATTAATATAATAATGTTATTATATTCATTAACGTTAATTGTTTGTTGATTACGATTTAGAATTCTACTATTTATTTTTGCGATATTCTGGGCCATATCATAGTTGTAGAATAAGAAAGCTTAATTGCGTGTCTGTTAAATATGGAAGGGTATTTGTGTTGAATAACACTGTTGAGTGCTTCCAATCTATTGTAAAACTCATTCTTTGATTTATTCATTGAACCTTGTTTAACCTATAAATATATATATATATATATATATATATGTTCACACAAACACTATCACATACAGACAAACGCACACACGGACACTTATATAGATATATCATGATTATATATATATATATATATATACAATTATTAATATATATATCTATACATATATATATTATATATATATATATATATATATATATATATGTGTGTGTGTGTGTGTGTGTGTGTGTGTGTGTGTGTGTGTGTGTGTGTGTGTGTGTGTGTGTGTGTGTAAAAGGTAAACAGAAATAAAAACACAATCGGAACAATATATGGAAGGAATATATTAGATTAACGGTTGAAATAGCAGGAAGAGGGTCTTTACGTTTCGGACGCTAGTCCTTCTTCAGAAGAAAGAATGAGAAATAAGATATATTGAAGGGACGGGGTGGGTGGAATTGGAAAATGTGTCTTTAGATAAAAATAACAGGTCCATTTATGTTGACATCTCTTGGAAAACTCTTTATGCTGGCGTTTTGTGTATAATATATTTTTTTTTAGAAAAGTGGATGATGAAGCGCGTCTATCAGAAATAGAAAAAAATGTTTTGTATAAAGAGCTATACTTTATATATATTATATATAGATATGTAAATGCATTCCTTATATATATTATATATAGATATGTAAATGCATTCCTCAATTTAATAATAATAATATTCGATCCGATTGCATCATTACACTATGTATTTTAGATAACAATCCCCATCCTTTTGCTTTGCCGGTGACAGAGTGATCAATGATATTGTTTCTGTTTTATTGCCCTTTGTCAGCATTCTGTATCCTTCTCCTGCCACTCACTAGAGATCTTGAGATTATATAATATTCTCAAAAGTATACATAAGCTGACTAGCCTAATGTGCATACCGAGTGAATTTACGGCTAACGTTGCCGAAAATTATTGTTGATAGGGCTATAATCCTCAAACACTCCTTCCAGCGTGTCCTGTCAGAAGTAACCGTCTCCAGCTGATCTGGATGGATTCCCAAGCGAGACCAATCAAGCTCATAGATATTATCTAACCATCTTACACGTGCCTCCTCCAGTGTCTCCTGCCGGTTGGTGTTGCCCGTAAAATCTGTCTAGCAATTCTTTCCTGAGACACTCTAATTACATACTCATATTATCGAACCTGTACCTTTGATTCAGTGCTGGATATTCGGGTTAAGAGAGGGGCTGCGTGGCATGTGACCACATCTAGTTATAATCTACTTGAGAATACCTAAAGTCAAAGAAGCACACAAAATGGGCAGGTAGAGAGCGGCTAACATGATAAAATGGGAAGCATTGGTGGATAAAGAAGTCAGGACCAGGTATGCATATACTATTGCATCCAAATTCAGAGAACTCCCTGAGCAAACTGAGGACGTTGAGACAGATTGGATATTGTTCAGCCCAATAGTTTCTGTTTCAACTGTTTCAACTGTTAAATGCTGGGGCGCAAGTAGCTTCGTGTGGAGCTGGATGGCAGGAGGACCCTTTGGTTCAACCAAGAGATCAAAGATGCCATCCGAGCCAAAAAGTAGGCTCACAAATACACGCGCGTGGCTCAATGGGGGTTCATCAGAAAGGTCTTTTGTTTAACATTAATCGATAGAGTGCGCAGTTTGATGATCAGAGTGTCACCCCAGGTAGAGTCATTATTTCTCCGAATTGAGAGATCACAACTCCGATACTATGTATATATACATTTTTAAAAATATGTGTGTATGTTAATAATTAAGTACTTGAGCAGGTGAAAGTTAAAATTTGTCTGTAATTAATTGCTAAATATAGATTTCCTGTTATTAAGAAGAACAAAGCTAATATTTTCAATAGGATTTCACAATTCATTGCTGCTGCTAATGTTACTGTTGATGCTTATTGTTGCTTTTGTTACTGGTGTCTTATTGAATATAAAAAAGTGTATATGCACGATATAGCATATGTCCTCTCTTCTCTATTAAAAATAAAGTTATATGTTGCAGGAGAGAGATGTACCATTTTCATTACCCTCCTCGTCTTAAAAAAATTAATTAACAATTAATATACAATATTTGTTTTTATTATTCATTATTAATGAGTTCAAATCCCGCCGAGGTTGACTTTGCTTTCATCCTTAGATAGAATAAAGTACCAGTAATGCACTGGGTAATTGCTGGCCTTGTGCCTAAAGTATAAACAATTATTAATGAGTTATTACAGATTTTCTTTTCTTTGTGATCACTGATGCTTGAAACCGGTGCTGTTGTGTATCTGATACTATTATGTATATGCGACTGGGAATACGTATATTGTAGTCCCGTAATTTATAAGAGGTTACTAAAAAGGGTTAGCGTCAGGAAAGGCATCCTATTTTAAAAGATTGCTTTTAAAAAAACGAAGATGATGATTATGAAGCCTTACAAGTGGTCTGCAATGCTATCTCCTGCTAAAGCAGAGAAAATAGACTTAAAACGTTTGCTACTTCCTCTATAAACATTAAACAGATCCTGTTACAAATATTTCATATTTTCGTGAGTATGATGTTTTCATGAGTTCAGTAAATCATCAATGAAACTTGAACGGACTTGTGAAGAAATTCTAGATAGAAATTAAGATATTCTTTAAAGAGTGAATGGAGATATTTGAATGAATCATTGAAAGAGGACTTTTGAAAATGTATACATTTTTTTCGGTAATTATTTAAGCACTTTTATCTGGATAGTTATTTCTATACACATAATTTTATAAAAGAAAGAATCAAGATGATTAAAATTGAATCTCAGTTAACATAGATAATAAAGAGCCAAAACTTTATACTGATCGCTTTTTCTTCTCCATCTCAAGAAAACCAATTACAATACCAACAGCGGTAACCACAATAATAATAGGATCAGCAACATTAATTATTATATATTCTTACTTGAAGAAACTTTTATTCATTTTTATTTTACAAATTAGTCAAGTTTTTTTTTCAGTTTAAGACTAGTTGAAAATGATAATTTCCATGAATCGCTTCTTTCTCCTCCTACGCTCCGCATTATAATTCAGATTATCAACGCAGTGGTATAAGAAATGTAATAGTGATGGGAGAAAGAAAAGTGTAACGTCATTAACCATGGTTGAGGCTGAGAATGTATCTATGGCAAGAAGTCGTACTTGTTTATGAAATGCACGGAAAATGGTTCCATGACGAATATGTTCATATACCGGTTCAAGGTACGAGCTATATCGATCTGGAATCAAAAGCTCGTCGGACCTCTGCTGTTGTAATGACAGAATAAACATATAAACCAGAGAAATGTCTGTAACGTTTCACGTTCATATGTTGGTCAATTTATTATTTGGTTAGTGGTTTAGCTATGAGGAATGTTTTGGCATGTGTGATAAGTGGGGGTGAGCATAGTGACAATGTGGTGGGGAGCGATGGTTGGTGTGAGTTGTGGGTTGTGGTGTTTTGGCTTGCCATAGACATGTCGGTATATACGTGGTGAGGCGGAGGTGCTGTGTGTGGCGGAGGTGCTGTGTGACTGTGAGTGATAATACGTGATATGAGACGGTGTTGTACTAGGTGTAGGGTGGGGGGGTCTATGGTCATCAGGTTGCCACGAAAGAGTGAGTGGACAAAAGGAGGTAGGTTATACTGTGTTAGGGTGGGGGTTATTTGTAAGCTGTTTAGACATAGTTAAAGGAGTTTATGCTATAAAAAATTAATGAGGTGATGAAAATGGTATGAGGTTAGTGTTTGAAAATATATATAAAGAATTAAGGACATTAATAATATATATATATCTTTTTTCCAATCTGGGATTTTTTATAACTCCAAATATAAGGCTAATTTACATAGTCAAAAATACGATGGAAGCTATATTTCTATCTAATTTTCAAATTCTCCGTTTGTAAAGAAAGTAATTTTTTAAAACAACGCTAGGCCCTGTATCTTATATATATATATATGTGTTGGTCAATTTATTATTTTGATTAGTGGTTTAGCTATGAGGAATGTTTTGCCATGGAATTTAAGGATAGATGGTTTAATCACCGCCATATCTTTAATAGATTAGATAAATAAAATAGCACGGCACTTTGTGAATTAGTCTGGAAGCTTAAACATCAGAATATAGAGCACTCCTTATCCTGGTCCATAGTTTGCTCAGCCCAACCTTATAACGGCAACACTGGCGTCTGCAATTTATGTATAGCTGAAACCTTTAATATTATTAGAGGCGGCCCTCTATTAATTAACAGGAGAGCTGATTTTTTTAGCAACTGCCAACATAGAACCTCGAAAACCTTCCGCAGGATTTTTAGGAGGTAACCTACCACTAACTCCTCCTTCTCTACTTTAGCCATAGAGTTCTCTCAATAAACAAACAGTCACACACTCAGGTAGTTAGGCGGGTAAGATTGTTTGCGCACTTACAAACGATACTCGGCCTGTTTCCCCGGAGTTCTCACAGCTGAGTGCACTTTTTTAGAATACCTAGCTAGTAAATAGTTAGATTGATTATACATTTAGAATACCTAGTTAGTAATTGATTGCACACGCAGGCATGACCGATTACGCGCACCTACCTTTACTTTAAGATACCCTAACCATTGAGTTCTCTCAGTTGGGATATAGCTAGTCGTATTACACATTTAGTTAGGACCGATTACGCTCTCTATACATAACTCTATACATAACTCTACACACAGTACCCGTTTCCTTTAGACATTGAGCTCCCACAATTACGACTGTCACGTTCCTACCGACTGAACACTACACTAGGTTTGATCCGTGATCATCTAACCATGGAGGACTCACTGTTACGGATTGAACAATAATACTTACACACCATTAATGGGCCTACACACATCTTCTGGATTTTACTATCCTGTGTTTTTTTACTTCACCTTCTGTGTTGGATAACACACCTCCACCACTCAAACAACTATCTTAAAAGTTCATTGGCCCATATGACGAGAAATCGCACTTACTGACGCATTTACCCAATACCCAACCCTACACGGAGCCCCTTGCTGGCCTACATTGCGGTTGTTTGTACGCACGGATTTAGTGACTCGGATTCTCAATCGGACAGCGGTACATACTGAGTTCGGACGATTCGGATGTGTATATACCATAACATACACTTGAAAATATGGATGTTACAATTCAATCTATACACGTATAGCAGAACACTGAACTGAATTTACTTGCTTGTGTGTGTGTGTGTATGTGTGTGTGTGTGGGGGTATGGGGCGTTGGTTAACCTACTCACATTAACTATATCCCTACAGATTTTATTGATGTCCAGCGTCTTTTGCAGCGATAGAAATCTGACAACTTTTATGACCTCAACTGAAGTTAATAGCAGTCGCCGTGTCTCTGACTGGTGTGTCTTCATATGAGGGAATGAATTCTGTGAGAGAACATGGTTATTCTTCTCCCTCATATCAAGAATTTGAAGACAATTCATTTTCACCTGATGAGATCAGTGATAATCGATCATGTCTTCATAATCGATCTATCTCTTATTGAAACATGTGTCATGATTAAATGATTGGAATTTACCTTGCCTTCGGATTTTCATTTTGATACTTATACTCCGTTTTACATCATCTAGCTGGTCCCTTGAATGGAATTGGAGATATACAAAAGCGTGGAGAACTTAATATTGCTAACATAAATTTATTGGACCATTTTACACAACCAATAATGCATCTTACTATATAACAACTATATATATATAATATATATATATATATATATATATATATATATATATATATATATATATATAAAGTTTATTTGCCAAATTATGTACATACATAGCTGTTCCAATCAATGCTCCAATACAACGTAAACACAACGGACTAGACACAATGGTATGAGATAGTGTATACAAAGTGAAGAAAAGGCGCGCATACTTTTGGGAATTAGCTGTGTAACAGAAGTTAATATGACGATGAAAATGAACAAATGGATAATATGCATGCTGGAATAATGAAGAACATACAGATACTAAACCCTGACTATACGTTTAGAACTTTACCTGTTATCATTAGTGCACTTGGTGAGGATACTAACTGCTTCCGTATGAATTTTAAGGAATAGGATTTTACAGAACCAGAAAGTGCATAGTTAATTAGCAAATCGCATGTACATAGTACATTCCACCAATTGAATGTGAAAATGTGTAAAACATTCCAAAAATTTATCATATAATAGCTATATATAGAAGAAGGAACGATCGACTTTCGTCAAATCGGACCGAAGGAACAATGTTTCCGTTGGTCTTTCCACTTGCTAATACTATCTATCGGTCGAAACTCCAGGTAGAAGGAGCAACGTGAAATAAAGTGTCTTGCTCAAGGACATAACGAATCACCTGGTCCAGGAATCGAACTCACAACCTTACGATTGCGAATCCAATTCCCTAACCACTCATCCACACGCCTTTACTATATATATATATATATATACGTATATATGTGTGCAAATATAACTAAAGCATCCACAAAAGAAATGAATCAATAACTACAGAAGCAGATACACACATACACGCGAAAATACACACACGTACATCTATACAAACATAATTACCCAATTTATGCCATCTAAATTCCAATCAGAGAGATTGTTTTTGTGTTAAAAGCCTTACATGTGGATACATAGATTACCTAATGGGAAATCTGAAGCCGGCGTGTCAAGTATTGCATCATGGTGTCATAAAGTAATCCTTTCATTACGGAAATACTTATCATGGATATTGCATAATTAAAGAAGTCATAAAATCTAGCCTTTCGTGGTGTATTATTGATGCATTCGAATCTGTCTTTCACTACTCATATGATACAATATCAACATTGGATGAATACACGTATTATACCGAGGGTTTTCTGATTGGAACGACATAATCACTGCCCCAGCTATTAATTAGGAAACACCTTATAACATAATATGTGTGTCTATATATATATATATATATATATATATATATATGTGTGTGTGTGTGTGTGTGTGTGTGTGTGTGTGTGTGTGTGTGTGTGTGTGTGTCTGTGTGTTCATCCCAGGTTCAATCTGGGGTAACCACAGTAGGTAAGGTATTCAATACATAGCAGCTCTAGTCCCCTAGAAGCCATTTCTATATTAAATATATATATATATATAACGGCGATTTATTAGTTTTGCGAGGTTTTTGATATGAAATCGTGTGTCGAAACAAATATTGTTATACTTGGGGAGGGTCATATTTGTGCAATATTGCCAGTACTATACGAACATGCCAGACAACAACACAACGGTAACAAAGACAACATAGAAATTAGAATAATATCTAAACATAGAAATGACCCAGCAGATAGGCAAATCAGAGAGGCCAGTGAAATAGAACTTAGAAGGCCAAGGCTAAACAGAAAGAATGAATGGAATAACAACAACACCCAAACAAACAACACTGACCTAAGAGAAGTATAAATAAATAAATAAATAAATAGATAAATAAATAAATAATACATACACAAGCACAATAACAACAAACACATATAAACACACACTAGTAAAGATAGAATACATTAACCAATACACAGTCACCCAATCACGAACACACATCAAACAAAACACTATACACACACGCAAACGCATGCGCAAAGAAGACAAAATAAAATAAACAAATAAATAATTATATAAACAGACTAAATAAAGATGGCGTAGAAAATACAATGCAACGGGAGGAAACAATAGCACTACTGACGGTGTGGCAGTTGTGCAACGAAAGAACTTTGATAAACTATATATATGTGTTTGTATCTATATTGTATCTGTATTATGTTTGACCGTTGGTCAGTCAATGGCAACATTCGACACCAATTTATCTGGGGTATCTATTAATTAGAATAATTAAGTATTGAAGTAAATATAAATATAAACCTTCATTAAGTGAAATAAAGTTTATAGAGAGTAAATATAACCCCATGTACATTTTAAAAAATAAATAAAAATATAAAAAATAACGAAGTTTCACCTAAAGTGGAATTTTGAATTAATTTAGATGATAGATGAACAAAATATATTATATATTGATTTCGGTGTATGCATTTTTAATACATTTTAATACATATTTAATAGATATTTAATAAACATTAAAGATAAAATGTTTAAATGCTAAATAGAATATATAACAATATCTTACCCTAAACATTGTCATAATCTAGAATTAATTAAATTAAATTAAATTAATTTAAGCATATACATTTGTAATGAACTTAAATATTCGATTGCCGTAGAAATTAATCTATACTTAAGAATCTAGATATATTATAAACTTATAATTAATTAAAGCGTTTATGCAACACAAGCGGCATTCATTGATAAATAATTGTTTCTACTTTTGGCACAAGGCCAGCAAATCTCCAGTGTATTACTGGTACTTTATTTTATTGACCCCGTAAGGATGAAAGGTAAAGTTAACCTCGGCGGGATTTGAACTCCTCAGGCTATAAAGGGCCGTAACTCTTTTCTGAAAAGCATGGCGTCCGACCCTCTACCGATACTGCTAATCCACCGAAGAATAATTTTTGAATTTTCTGTCTAGGACTTGAATACAACGGATTTTTTTATTCTCTCCCTTTCTTTACCCTTTCCTTTTCCTTTTCTCCTTTTCTTTATTTCCCTTCTTTTCTCTCCGAATCTTCCCTTTCAACTCCCCTTCTATATTTCTTCGTTACTTTACGTCTTCTTCTTCTCTAATATTATCATATTATTTCTGAGTTCAAATCCCGCTGAGGTTAACTTTGACTTTCATCCTTACAGGGTCGATAAAATAAAGTACCAGTAATACACTGGGTAATTGCTGGTCTTGTGCAAAAAGTAGAAACAAATATTCATGGTATATAAATGTTGAGTGTTGGTGAAATAACTTACTTACTACCACTACAGGAATTGAAGATTCAAGACCTTAGCGGTATGCCGTATAACCAATCTCTTAATATATTTTATTTGATGAAAACGTACTGAAACGCCAAGGTACTTTAATAAAATATATACTTTGGTTATGATAATATTTCTCATTTATTAATATTTTGAATAATATTTTATATATATATATATTCAAATGAAGTCGATGTTTATTACGGTATGTCGAATATATTTATCTATAAAACTGTTTATATTGTATTTTGTCTGATGAAGGCATAGCATATTGTTAATATGATATCCCCGAAATATATATAATGAAATAAATATGGTTTTATAAATATAGTTTTCCATTTATTTAATATTGTATATATTATATATATATATATATATATATATATATATATATATATATATATATATATATATATATATATATGTGTGTGTGTGTGTGTGTGTGTGTGTAATACATGTAATTTAGTAAATGTTCATTCATTAAATCTGCAACAGTTTTAATGAAGCGCTAAGTTGAAATTTAGTCACACATCTGCTATTTTCTCAGCAATAAAAACAAAATAAAAAAAATAACAAACAACAAAAATAACAATATAAACAACAAAAGAGAAAAATCGACGATATAAATTATAATATCAACGAGGACATTCTCTTAAAATATTTTTGTAGATGAATTATTAATGGTTACTGTTCTTTATCGTTACTCAATACTCTCCAGCTAAAAATAACAGCAATTATAGCCATATTTTTCCATTATAAGAAAGAAATGGCTGTACTGTTTCTGTTATCAGAATAATGAATAAATAAATAAATACATAAAAGAAAATGGCGGCTTCCTAAATTTTCGGTCTTCGTTCACTGATTTGTTTCTTGTCTAGACATTGTTTTATATTCAACGTTTTCGTTGATTTATTTTTTAGATATTCATTATTCTATTTAATAGTATTTTATTATTATTAACTTCTGTTTATAGTTGTATATATATTTGTGCGTGGGTACATG
>OZ024741.1:124107782-124152782 GCA_964016885.1 Eledone cirrhosa
CATTTAATCACGACACATGTTTCAATAAGAGATAGATCGATTGTGAAGCCATGATCGATTATCACTGATCTCATCAGGTGAAAATGAATTGTCTTCAAATTCTTGATATGAGGGAGAAAAAATTAACGATGTTCTCTCACAGAATTCATTCCCTCACATTTCTGTGAGAGAACATCGTTATTTTTTTCTCCCTCATATCAAAAATTTGAAGATAATTCATTTTCACCTGATGAGATCAGTGATAATCGATCATGGCTTCACAATCGATCTATCTCTTATTGAAACATGGGTCGTGATTAAATGATTGGAATTTTACCATGCCTTCGGATTTTCATTTTGATATATATATATATATAAACATTTACTGTATAAATATATTATATATATATATATATAAATATATATATATATCATATATATATATATGTCATATATATATATATATATATATATATATATATATATATATATATATATATATATATATATATATATATATATATATATTTATGTATATGTATATATATATATCAATATATATATATATCATATATATATGTATATGTATATATATATATAAATATATATATATATATATATATCATATAAACAGCGTAATTCAGGCTGTTTGTTTGTTTACAAACAAACAAACCGAACATTATAATAAATGTTCGGTAAACTGATACGTGCATATATATATGTGTGCCTGTATGTATATATATACATGCTACTGTACGTCTGTATACATATATGTATGTACGTATACATACATACTTACATTTAAGTAAGTGCCGTACTAAGAGTGAGAAATGAAATTTCGTTTCATACTATTCCATTTATATATATATATAAATATATATAATATCCATCTATCTATCTCTCTCTCTCTATATCTCTCTCTATATCTCTATCTATATACTTATATATATATATATATATATATATATATATATATATACAAAATAAAGTTAAATTAAGTGTGTCATGTCAGATAGACATGCGCCATATCACCCGTAAAATATGCTCCAAGATTCCAATGAATAGATCCGAACATTTTATATCAACTAGAAATTGATTGACATATAAATATATCTAAAATAAACATCTGAAACAATCACAGGGGATAATTTGTAAAAGTGTGTAAGCACACACAGCTATATAGGTAACTAAATAAAGTTTAACTAGAACTTCAAAAATAGATACATTATAAATTGAATAATCTTCCTTGTATATATTCCATTAAATAAATATATTTCACCAATTAATCGATTGGTAAACGACAGTAGCTAGATCCTGGATTTTCAACAAGGAAGATGATTAACTATCTGTGTTTAGACATCAAATTCAAATCAGCGACTAGCCAGTAACACGTGCTGCATTTACTAAAATACACACATGGTACCAGCTTCGTCCCAGTGGTGTGAATAGGGTTATCGACAACTAGAAATAACAGTCAAGTCCTTTCAATGAGTTAGCTCTACAATTAAGGGTCCCTATTTATATATACCCCAAATTAAGTTAAATTAAGTGTGTCATGTCAGACATGCGCCAGATCACCCGTAAAATATGCTCCAAGATTCCAATGAATAGATCCTAGTAACTCAGTCGTGTTCGAGAAAGAACCACTTAAAGAAAAAAATTATCTTGCTTGGCGATTTCAATACCATAGCCAGAAAGAACTAGCTCCTGTGGGAAAACGATATGTCTCTAAGTAGATCATGTGTCTTTCAATACCAACACTCAGCTCCTGCCCCCAAAGGGCTTTACGATTACGTGGATGCACACATCGGCAAGTCCTTCGGCTTTGACTACATAATTACTCGTCAATGTGACGAGATAGACGGCACTATAACAAAGATAGGAAGAAATACTGATCAATACTTGACGGAATCAAACTCTTCATCAGTCGTCCCAGAATCTCAGTTCACCGAACATGACCACTTCACTTAAATTTCATCCCGAAGAAGGTATATAGCACATCGAAATTTAAAGCGTATTCCAGAAATACGTCAACAACAAGCAAGCACATAACCTCGTCAATACCAAGGACTCCAATGAAGAGGGAATAACAATCCAAAATATCATCCAAGACACAATTGGGAACACCATTGGCTCTATGAAAAGGAACAAGAATTGGTTTGACAATCTTTTGGGTCTAGCACGCACTATCAAGACCAAAATACTTGTGTAACCTGCTCCAGATTTCTACATCACTATGTCTAATACACCAGTAGGACAAGCATCCTCTCCATACATTTCAACTTCGTCAAAGACGTCGAGAACCAGATCAATGCTACCCATGAAAAACATGAAATTGCAAAGCAAGTTGATGATTTATCGAGCCTTGTTTGTTTATACCTTATTCTATGGTTGTGAAACGTAGACTCTGTGCTGCTAGGGTATCTGAAACCTGGAACAATTTCATCAACAAAACATCGACCAGTTATTATCATCAAATGAAAAGACTATATCAGCAGCATTGCAGTCATGAATTGAGCGAATGCCAACAGCATTGAGGTTGGGAAGAAGACGATTTAGACAGAACAACGGTGCGTCATCTTTTCAGGATCGGTACAGAAGTATTTGCTGAAAATCGGTGGGTAACTGCGAAATATAAAAGGGAACGACGAAACATTCGGCAACTTCAACCAAGGGCTCCCACAGCCAAAAGATGTGACCTCCTTGGAAAACATTTCTGGTGAAAATTGGCCTTTCCAAGTGTCTGAAACAACGTCATTAATGAGTAAATTTAAATGAAGCAACAATACACCCGGAGACAAGTTTCATCCACTGACAAAGACACACACACACACACACACACACACACACACACACACACACACACACACACACACACACACACACACACACACACACACACACACACACACATATATATATATATATATATATATATATATATATAGCTGTATGATTCCGTGTTCAGAACACTATTCCGCCACTTTTTCCTCACCAGAATGAAATCAATCTGGGACTTGGACAGGTGCATATCTGAGATGTAGGTCCACATCTTCCCCAGATTCTTCCTAAACCTTAGGTTGGTCGCCATCAAGTTCGCCTCCAGCAGGGTGTCTCTCAGTAGTCTTCCATTTCGGTTGGTGTTGTTATGGAAGTACCAGCAAGGATCTTCACTGCCCTCCTTACTCAGATGTGCATTGAAGTCCCCCAAAACAAGCAGGATATTGTGTGCCTGAGTGGTGTTGACAGCTCTACAGACCTCCTCATGGAACTCTTCCGCATTCACATCACTGTCCCCCTCGGTTGGACTATAGGCTGAGATGACTGTCAGTCTTGGGTTTCCATTGAAGGTCACCCTCAAAACTTGCGGGGAGATAGGCATTATTTCCCTCACCAACAGATTGGTTTTTGCACTGAACACAAAACCCACTCCTCCTACTGCAGCATTTGTTGTGTTCTTCACTGCCGATGTAGTGATGAGCTGGCTCTTCCTCCCGATCATCGCACTCCTCACGGGCTCATCGTGTAGAATCCTGTGTTCTTGGATCGCAAGTATCTGTATACCACTCTCCTCGAACAGATGTCCCAACTCCTCTCTCTTCTCCAGCGTCCGAATAGTCCTCACATTCAAAGTGCCCATTTTGATGGCTCTTCTGCAGGACAAAACTGCATTCTTTATATTTGTCTCAGAGACAGCTGATCCATCATCAACTGGCCCTCTCTGTGGCTCTAAGCTAGCAGTGTCATAACAACCAGGCTGCTCCTTGACAGTGTAATTAGGGGCTCTAACCCTAGTGCTGTTAGATCGACTCTCCATATTTCTTTTCAATGGCTGACAATACCTTACCGGCGCCACTCGAATAGGGTAGTTATTTAACCCATAAATGGAGCCCTAACAGGTACTACCACCCCGGGCCAGGGCAGACCTGGGAGTCATGACAACTAAGGGGCAACTCCACATTCCCCACATCTCCTGAACTCCCGAACTGGAGCCTTGCCACTGGATGTAGTTTAATGTCATACCCAGGACATTTCAGTACACTGGGTAGTGACCACCGGCTTGTTATGAGTGAGGTCCGCGTGAGCTTAAGAAAGAGCAAAGTTCAGCCCCGGAGAACAATCTATGACTGGGGTGCTTTCAAGGAAGATGATAAGCTACAGGAGAGGTTCACAGTGGAAGTGAGAAACAGGTTTAGTGCTCTGTGTGGAGAGTCAGAGGAGAGAGAGATTGGATGGACTGAGAGTATGACGAGGAGGTACGGGCACTTCACCAATGCAGTGGCGGAAGCAAGTGAAACCCTGGTACCGAGGAAAAAGAACAAAGGGAAGCACGTCAGCTCTGCAAACCCAAAAGTGTGTGCATCCAGAGAACACCTGAAAGCTGCCAGGGACCAATTCTATGCTGATCCTACGGAGGAGAGGATGGAGACTGTGGAGGTGATGATGGAAGAGCTCTGTACCGCTTACACTGAGGTCAGAGAGGAGCCACTGATAGAGAAGATCAGAAGTGTGGAGAGAGCGGTTGACAGATCTGGATGTAAGGAGAGCTGGATGATCATCACCGAGATCACAGGGAGGAAGAGAAGGTGTTCGAGTCAGATCCAGGGAACGGGGCCCGAGGATAGGAAGAAATGGCTAGACCATTTTAGGACCCTACTAGGAGAGCCACCCTCCACAGCCCAGAGCACTGGGGAGATCAGGCGGCTGTTTGAGGAACTGGATGTTGAGACAGAGCCCTTCACCAGAGAGGAGCTTCAAAGAGCCAAGAAGAGGATCAAGGAGGGCAAGGCTCATGGAGAAGATGGAGTGGCATCAGAGGTGATGAAGAGGTGTGATTTTGATGATATCATCCTGGGGTTCTGTAACGGGGCACTGGAGAAAGGAGTTGCCCCGAATCAGTGGAGGATCAGTAACATCGTCCCAGTGCCAAAGAAGGGAGATCTCTCTAACACCAACAACTACCGGGGGATCTCACTGACGTCACTTGTGGCAAAGACCCTCAACAGGATGATTCTTAACAGGATCCAGCCTGAGATGGAGAAGAAGCTCAGGGACAACCAGAACGGCTTCAGAGAGGATACATCAACCACCAGTCACATCCTGATGCTGAGGAAGATATTAGAGGGAGCTAGAGCAAAGTGCCTTCCTGCGGTCATGGTTTTCATTGACTTTAGGAAGGCCTTTGATTCTGTGGACCGTTACTGCCTGATGAAGATCTTACAGGCTTATGGAATCCCCAAGAAGATAGTGAACCTGATATCACTGCTCTACACCAACACCAAAGCCCAAGTCATTACACCTGATGGTATGACAGAGTTCTTTGAGATAATGGCTGGAGTGTTCCAGGGAGATACATTGGCTCCCTACCTTTTTATCATCGTAGTGGACTATTGTATGCGCCTTGCACTGGAGAAACACCAGGACTCTGGCTTTACTGTAGCACCGGCTCAGAGCAGGAGAGTTAGGGCGAAAAAGGTATCGGATGCTGAATTTGCCGACGACATAGGTTTGGTGACAAATACAGTGAAGGAGGCAGAGGATTTGATGCGGGAGGTTGAGACTGTGTCGATGAGTGTGGGGCTGAGAATGAATGAGACTAAAACAAAATATCTGGTAGAGAATGTTGAGAAGCCAGAGGGGATCACTAATGTAGGCGGGAAGCCGCTGGAATTGGTTGAGGACATCCTGTATTTGGGAGCAAAGATTTGGAATACGGAGATGATGTGATTGAGAGGAAGAGCAAGGCCTGGGCGGCGTGCCACAGCTTGAGATCGGTGTGGAAGTCGGACCTTCGTAGAGACCTGAAAATCCGCCTCTTCATTGCTGTAGTGGAGTCTGTGCTGCTGTATGGGTCTGAGACTTGGACACTGACCAAGAAACTCACTCAGATGGTGGATGGGTGCTACACGAGAATGCTGAGGATGGCTCTGAACATTTATCAGTATACACTGAGGATTAAAAACTCAGAGCTGTATGGGAGCATCCCAAAAGTCAGCTCAAAAGTGACACAGAGGAGACTGAGGTTGGCTGGACATGCTCACCGACATCCAGAGTTGACATTGCACTCAGTGCTCCTTTGGGAGCCCCGACATGGACACACTAGAAGAGGAAGACCAAGGTTAACGTATGTTGATGCCCTAAGGACAGACACTGGTCTGTTGGAGATGCAGGACATGGCAGCGATAATGAGGGACAGAGACCGCTGGAGAGAACTCGTCCATGGATCTCGGGAATTTTACCCGCCTTAGATATATATATATATATATATATATATATATATATATATATATATATATATATATATATATATATATACATATGGATGTGTGTCTGTGTGTCTGTGTGGTGAGGTTGTAAAATATAAAATTGGAAAAGCACATGATTATATTTAACGATTCTTCCTACAGAATATATTTATATTTGCTACATGTAATGGATTTAAGTTTTATCAAATATTACCCGTTTCAATTGGTATGTCAATTATATCAAATATTAAAAAAAGCGTCGGTAGTTGGAACATATAATATGTATAAAAGATTTAATATAGAAATTGCTTCTACAAGTGTAGAACTGTTTCATTCGAAGGAAACATCAGGGCTTTTCTGATGACTTCATACGAATGAAACAGTTGTAGTTTTAGTACTGTAGAAGCCGTTTCTATAATATTAAATCTCTTATACACACTACTATGATTGAATACCTTACTTTCTGTGGTCATATATATATATATATGTATATATATATATATGGGATCTACTACAACAAAATTAAATAACAATACATAGTATATGATAATTACAAAACGCAAATGTAAAACCAGGAATATATGTGTCCAATTCAACATGTAGTGTTAAATAGAATATAAAGAGACATATATATATGTGTATTGATATATATTGATGAATATGAAACGGATTGGATATTAAGAGAAATTGTGGAACCGTAGATTAACCAGGTTAAATATATGTTGAACAGATGTATTCAATGATGAAAATATTCTAAAAATACATTAAATAATGAACAAGACCAGAGAAATATAAAAAGAAATAGAGAAGGCATAATGAAAAGAGAGAGCGGAGATGGAGGGACAAAGTCTAAATACCTGTTTGTGGGGAGCGCCTGAACTGAGACCATGATAAGATGGCAAAGAATTGATTCGGAGAAGAGCGAAGGACACTCGCTACTACATTAGCGATTCTACCCTTACTCACTCCTTCCTTATGTGGGATGCACCCCTTTTGTTTTTCTGGATGAAAACTGCAGACATCTCCCGACGAACAGCGGAGGTCTTGGCGGAGACAGTCACAGAAAGGATGCAGTCGGTCAGGTCTCAGTAGTTTTTCATGTTTGCTCCTCCTGCTTAAGGGCGACGGTTCTTGGGTTAGTGTATGAAACAACAATGTCAGGTGATAATGTCTATCACTGCATGTAAAAAGATCGAAATATGGACCTCATTTGAAGGATAAGTGAGCTTCAAAATATCCGTTCAGATGTTTATAACAATGTGTCTTAATAATTTCAAACACCATTTCAGAACTTTCAGTGGTGCAATAGTGCATGTTATTTTATTCCTAGTAAATTAAATAACCTCTACCATCTGAATTTATAATTGATATTGTTTGTTATGTTTTCAAGATAAATAATTTCGAAGGATAATATACAGTTAATTCTATCTTAAACGCTTGTGAATGGTGCCGGTGTTATCTAGGATTAAAATGATCGACGTAAAACTTATTTCAGCTACAGAAATGTTATTTATTCCACCGTTGCTTGGTACACAGTCTCGGTGGTGACATTTACGCTCGAAGAAGTCAGTTATTAGGATCATTCCGATTACTAATAATAAAACTATATTTGGATGCTACTGGATTAAGCTTGAATGTTTGCAGTTAGCTAACGTCCATGTTTCTGAATAGGAAATATTGATTTTATGTCTCTTCAATTGTTTATAATATTTATGTTGCAGTGGGAATATTTCTTTCAAAGTTTTAAGAATAGTTTCGTTGCTGATGTTACAGCAGAGCAGTTAGTCGTGTCATGTAAAGTTTGTTCACTAGCAGAGTAGTTGGTTAATCCAAGAGAAACATTCTAATCTAAATTATTCATTATATTCATAAGTTAAGTACGGTATTTATGAATATATATTGTAGTGTCTTGTGTCTCGCATACGAAGAATATAGCATTTAATGTAGATTCACATAGATACCTACCAAGTTAAAATCAAAGAACCCAAAAGTGTATTCAGTTTACAAACTTTCGTTTTGTATTTTATCTTTTAATTCATTGTGGCCTTTTAATTGTATCTTCTGAATGTAATTTCTTAATTGTAGGAAATGTAAATCTCAAAATGTTTGTTTATTTAGAAGGGGAAATGTATTAACCTTCAATAGGTATATTTTGCTATTTTGGTAAAAAAAAGCAAGCAATTTAACCGATTGAAGAAATGGCATTTTTCTACATTAGAGATATGAAGAGCTTTTTGTTTGAAAGTAAAACAATAGTACAACACATGTTTTCATTCAGCGTGTCTCGATTCTATGAAATATTTGAATGGTTAAGCAATTCGCCTCGCAATCATTAGGTCCCGGATTCGATCTCACTGCCTAATGTAATTTACCATATCTTCTGGTAGATCCAGATTTGTTAATGAAATCGAGTATACAGAAACTGTACTGGAAACACGTCGGATATAATCGAAATGACCAGACTTGTCACCCATTCTGTCAATCCTTGGGAATTATGTTACATATATACGTGTCTGTGGTATTCTCAGCCATTCATACTTTAATTACATGTAAAGATTGTTCTATTCGTGGAAGAAGTGAAGCACGCATTGTCGAAACCGACAGAAGTCCATTCCAAATTAAAATAAGAGTTTATGTTTCCAGATTTATGGAAGTATAGTTGTTAGCCATAGCCAGTGAACAGTAAGAATTAATTAAATATTATGATAGCTCTGGCAAAGGAAGTCGAAGTATAATTAAAGATGAATTTTGAATTTTCGAGAAACCCCATAAAGCCGGAAGAAACGTAGTTTTAATAGATATGTCAAGAGGAAATAATGTTAATGATATAATGTATGAATATTTCGGTAACAGCGGGAATCAACCAATGGAAGGTTGTTAAGCTTTTTCTGTCGCTTGTTCTGTCTATCTGAATTGTTAAACATCAGGTTGATGTTCCCTCTTAGTCCTAACGGACAAAATTAATATAATCATAATTAAGACATACGTAGATAATTGAATAATAAGATGAGCGAGCTGAATTATAAACAATCATATTAGCACCTGAACCAATAAAGAGACGGAGCTTCCTTCTAAATAGATTTTAGAGAGGGAAATCAAAGGCGACATAGATGTAATAAATATCGTAAAATTATCAAATAATTACCACTAAATGTCAACAACAATAATAATAATAATAATAATAATAATAATAATAATGATAATAATAAGAATGCCATTTACTTGAGAGTAAATTTATGATAGTTCACAAATTATAATTAACGCAGACAAGGGGTATGAAATTACCAATATCTGTGAACATCCAATAGAACAGCTTGTTTATGAAATTTCAAATGACCGAGCATTCCATACACACAATCCTTTCAGTTAATGCCTGGTATTTGATCATTTACTTAAAATATTAATCACTTTTACACATACGATTGCTTGTTGTACGATGACTTTACAACCATATATATTATTTAGTGTATATATTAATGTGGGGCGGTCGTGTTTTCGGCTCATGATTTTAACGTTATGAGCTCAATTGAGCAAGATGCTTTATATACCGTTCTCCTGATAATTGTACTGCCAAACATGAATTCTAACCGTAATTCAGAGAGCAATCCTGTGTTACACTGCATCTCCCCGAGAACAACGTTAAGGATGCATGTGTCTGTAGAAGTCGTGGCTACTTTAATTTCACAAACAGGCTGTCATGTGCGACCATTTGGAATACATGGCATCGGAACTTACGGAAGTACAAGAACATATTATGCACACTTCAAGTATGAAAGGTGAAGTCAACTACGCTATAATGTGAACATCGAGCGTAAAGAAGTTTAAGGAGGAAATGAAAACAATTAGTTAGACCAATATCTCACCATTACCCCCATCCTGTTCACTCTCCAACATTTAAGTGTTAAGCGTTAAATCAAAATTAGATTTCTTCCGTTGGAACAAGATGCCAAACGTTTGTGAGAAAGAGTTATCTCGATTTAATCACCCTCAATACTCATGCACTCACCTATATATACGAACAATACTTACACAAACACATACATCTACACTACTACTTCAGGGCTTCACCGTTACGAAACTGAGAATTTGTATTTCACTTCTATCGAAGTTTTGATGTAATCTCAAGGAAAATAATGAGTTGTCAGCCAGTTCCAAACCTCCTTTAGAAATATTTGTTCTCATGGTTTTATTTGTCTATCTAAATACAAAAGGATTAAAAAATCGGCGAGAAATGGATCACTAACACACATTCTTTTTAAGTCAAACACGGATTACAAAACTCAAAATGATGGACTGCACAGGAAAATTTCACGTGATTAATGCAACTACATGAGGAAATAATTTGAAATATTTGTGCGAAATAATCAAAGATTACATCTATGGAGAAACGTGCTTAATCAATGCCAATACTTTCTTTCATAATACATTATAACCATTAGGTCACGCATTTAATCAAACTGTGTGCCATCTTGGACGAATGTCATAATTTACAGCATTATTGGGTCGGTGGATTAAGATTACCGGCAACATGTTTCACGGCATATAGTTACGTTTCTATACGTCTGAGTTCAAATCGCGTCGGGTTTAGTTTTGTCTTTCATACTTACTGGGTCGATAAAATAAAGTACCTGTAACGCGCTGAGGGTAGATAATTGAATTTCCCCCCTCCATCGAAATTGTTGTCCTTGTGCCTAAATCAAAAAATATTATTTAAAGTGTTACTGAGAGTGATGAATTGGAGGTATCTGTAGAGCGTCGGAAAACATGCTTTGGGTATAGAGTTACAGCCCTTTACGTTCTGAGTTCAAATTCCGCCGAGTTTAGCTTTGTCTTTCATTCTTACGTGTTCGATAAAATAATGTACCAGTCACGCTTTGGAGTCGATTTAATTTACTTTTTCCTCCCACCAAATTTTTGCCCTTTTGCTTAAATCGGAAACCATTATCATCTCATTTAAGGTGATGGGTTGACACAAATGGTAGAGTATCGGACAACATGCTTTGTTGCATACGACCATTTACGTTCTGAGTTCAAATACTGCCGAGGTTAGCTTTGTCTTTCTTCCTTACAGATCGATAGAATAAAGCTCCACAAATTCTGTGGGGTCGATTTAATCGACTTCCCTCGCTTCCAAAATTGTTGGACTTATGCATAAACAAGAAACCATAATCTATGTGGTGACTAAATAGTTGTGAGTGAAATCGGGTAAAAAGACATTGTGCTGAAGCCCATCGACAGGATTTTATCAAATGTTAAATAAGACTTCTTCAGTCGAGATTACCGTTCTTTCTAATCGCCCATTCACATGTCAGATTGTCAGTGCCAACATATGCATTGAAGTGCACCATTAATATTGTCGCATATTTTGGTTTGGAAATTACGTCAATGATACATGTATTTGTGAAATACTGAATCACTTGCAGATTAGTTCATTCTAACGGAGGTGTAGTAAAGCTCTCACTAATGATGATACACGGTTGTTGTGGTGACATTATATAATTTATTAATCATTCGATTCAAACTCATATCCTATTTCGATTTTTTTAACATCGATGACTCACGTATTTTGATAAATATACTTTATTCTTCTCTGGTTCCCTTGGCGTAAAGATAACTGCATCATAAACATTTAGCAAGGATGTTTTGTTTAGTAAATATTGTTTAAATAACGACAAATTTAAAATATATAAACAAATAAATTGGTGTGTGAAATTGAAGACGTGAGTGTGTGGATATGAGAATCACGTCGAAACCACAGAGTTTCGGATTCCCTCCAACTCCGAGGGTCCTCCTTGGTCAAGTGACTTCTATTATAGACTCAGATTGACCAATGCCTTTTGAGTGCGACTTGATAGAAAGAAACTGTAAAAAATCACATAGCACACACACATACACATACATAAATAAATAAATACATATATATACATATATATATATATAATATATATATATATATATATATATATATATATATTAAATAGGTACTCAATACATTAGTAGTGGAAGCATCTCTATTTAATATAGAAATTATTTCTACGTAACTAGAACTGTTTCATTCGTATGAAATCATGAGGAATGTCAAGACTTTCCTGGTGTTTTCATACGAAGGAAACAATTCTAGTGCTGTAGAAGTAATAGTATATTAAATAAAGATACATAGAAATGTTGTATTCCGAAAGAAATACGGTTTTAGGAAGCCGTAGCTATGCGAACATCGGGGGGCTAACGCCCTCTGGTGTTGTCCAGCAGAAGTAAGGAGGACAAACGACTATGCATTTCAGGCTTGACTGGCCATCTTCAGGACGATCCCTCCCACTGCTTTGCGACTGCTGGACTTGAAAACAGCCGAGAATATATAGTTTTCTCCCCCCCTCCCTCCCCGGTGTCCGCAGAGCTACGGCTTCCTAAAATCGCATTTCTTTCAAACTACGAAATTTCTATACATATTGTATAAAGCTATGCTTTAAGCGAAATCCTATTTCTTTTCTATTATAAGTTGAGCCAACATATGCTGCTTCATATGCAAATGAGATTAATCACCTCAGTTACACAGACGAGAAAACTATATATTCTCGGTTGTTTTCAAGTCCAGCAGTCGCAGAGCAGTGGGAGAGGTCGTCCTGACGACGGCCAGTCAAGCCTGAAATGCATAGACGGTTGTCCTCCTTGCTTCTGCTGGACAACACCAGAGGGCGTTAGCCCCCCCCCCCCCCCGGTGTCCGCATAGCTACAGCTTCCTAAAATCATATTTCTTTCGAAATACGAAATTTCTATACACACATATATATATATATATATATATGGGGGAGGGGTCTGTCATCATGCCTGTAAGTATGTAGCAGTTTATATGCCCTATAACTTAGTGACCCGACAAATATAACATATGTATGATCGACTAAAAGAACAACTCTTCAATGAGGTGCTCCATCATGGCCTGACTCCAATTGAGGAAGACAGTAATACTGTAAAAGAAGAGTAATATAAATTTGTGTTCAATATGATTCTAAATACTTTCTTGTTATTCCAATTGTTGATATTTAGACGCTGAGATTCTGTGAAAAAAATAAATCTATTATCATATGTCTTCCAGTCGAAAGAACATGTCAGTTTTCCAGTTTAGTATTTCTAGAACTACATCATCTGACGTGTGTCAGTAATGTTTGAGTGGAATTTGCTTCCTATTTATAATATGTGAGAAGCACAATCAAATTAAACTGATGAAATCCGGATAAAAATATTGGAGTGAAAAAAGTCGAATATTTATAGCAAATCATAATTTAAAGAAACCTATTCAAATATATGTCAACATATATGAGTATATAGATAACATGTGAAATGATAAATTGAGACTTTTTGTTGAATGCCTATTATTTATACATTCGCCATATATCCAGTTGCAAATGGACCATTTTGAAAGTGAAAGTAGCAAACAATATTAACGATGTTTCCGAAATTCAATTGTGCTCTGAACAATAGCAAAAATGATATATCATAAATAGATATATAAAGGAGGTGCCATTTTCATACACCGTTACAATTCATTACGTTCGTACTTTCTATGGGAATAGACATAGCGGCAGGGAAGAGATAGGAAATAAAATCGTAAGAGAAAACTATAAGAACATTTCATTCAGCCAGATCAGCAAAATGGAAATAAAAAAGATACTGTATATAATTGAACAATGAATAAAAAAAGAAAAGAAAGGCCCACCCATACTTAGTGAAATGGGAAAGGATGCATATAACTATTCTTCTTTGCCGCCTTCTTTGTCCACTTATTCTAGGAAGGGTTGTGAAGGCAGAATTCTCAAGCACGCCTTTCCCCAAGTTATACCACAAGCAGATGTCTCTAATTGATCCGAATGGATCTCCAACTATGACGGGCCGAGTCCAAGAATTTTATCCAACCAGCTTGTCAGGGTCCATCACTGGATCACTCGACGGCTGGTTTTGCTCGTATAGTCTGTTCAGCGATTCTTTCCTTAGACAGTCTAATCTCTCGATCCGGAGATGTAGCAGATTGATCCCAAAACTACGCACTATCGAGCACAATTTCGGCCGTTTGTATTCATGGTGTTGATCGCTAGCATTCACGATGACCGTATGCTGCAGCTGGCGCATTACTGAGCCAGATGCAATTCTTACACTTAATTCAGCGTTCTGTCTTCCAATACTCGAGAACAGGACCCCGATATTCTTTTCTACCTGCTTCTTTCGAACTCCAATCACACTGAGCAGGCTTCTTTGAGAGGGCAAGTGTATCAGTATTCGCAGCACTGACTTTCATCCTTGAAGCATTCGGTAGGAAACCTATCTGGTTTAAGTTAGAGATCATATTCTAACAAATTAAGTAGCACCATGACGTCTCTTATTGCAGTTGACTCATATTACACCCCTCAGTCTTGATAGCTATCCCAAGCCCCTAATCATAATTGTTTCTACTTTAGGCACAAGGCCAGCAATTACGCAGTGCATTACTGGTACTTTATTTTATCGACCCCGTAAGGATGAAAGGCAAAGTTAACCTCGGCGGGATTTGAACTCAGATTGTAAAGCTCCTAATCATAATCTTCTTGAACAATACCTGTTCAAGAAGATTATGATTAGGGGAAGTCACAATTGCACTTTTGGTGGAATCCGACACACACAAGTTTCTACTTAGCGCCATTTACCGATTAATCCTTTCTATGCCAGTTAGTCAGTGCTAACATGTGCATTGAAATCACCCATTGAGATACATGACGAAATATTAACTACATCTAACGCTAAAGTGATTTTATCATATATTTTATCATATATTTGTATTCAGACTCTCTGTTTGGCGTATAAACTTTAACCACCCATAGAGACCTTCTATTCAGCCTAAGTATCAAAAGGCAAATCCCCTTCAAACAGTATGCAGTCAATAACACATTCCGACAGCCGAGGAATTGTTAGTATCCCTACTCTCCCTTTCGTCGTTTGTGGCATCACATCTGAATAGTGGAATTTCTACCCTCCATCAAACTCTTCGGCATGCGAACCGCAGAGCTTTGTTGACGAAACTCTGACTATATCTAGCTGTTAGCATCTGGCATCCTTCACTACTTCCTGCTTGTGACGTTCCAGTTGCCAATTGTTAATATTTTTCTTCTTTTCTGGACTCCCTTTGGTGTGTCGGGATAAGCAAGGTTGTGCGTCCATACCATGCCTCCCAAGATAGGCCTCAGGCTCATCGACAATTTTCAAAGCGCTGGACGTAGACTGCAATATATCTTTCGAATAAGCCTCTTTATCTAAGATCTCAATGCGCCCCTTGTTTCCCTGCATGAAAGACAATACTTCATGAGTTTTTGTGTTTTTTTTTGTTTTTGCATTTGATCATACTGTAGTTTTCGGAAATTTTTACTTGCACCAGTCTCCAATTTGGTAATTCTCTCAGATCAGCGAAGACCTGGCTTGTTTATAGACTTTATTCACCTGATTGTAACTACATAATTGGGGTGTGAGAGATTTCTTGAGAGCTAATTAATATCATGTGATAGCTAGAGCCCTGATGTGTACGAAAAGTGACCAGTCTGACTTTCACACAATTGTCTTCACCCCAGACCAGCAGTTTTATTTCGCGATCTGTTGGGTGGGGGTGGGGGGAGAAAACAAAAGAAATAGCAAGTAAATAACGTTGATTGGCAGTATCGGTGGAGAGTCGGATGCCGTGATTTGACACATAGAGTTACGGCCCTTGCCATTCTGAGTTCAAATACCGCCGAGGTTAATTTTGCCTTTCAACCTTACGGGGTCGATAAAATAAAGTACCATTAATGCACTGGGTAATTGCTGGCCTTGTACCAAAAGTAGAAACAGTTATATTCCTCTGTTGTTTTAACAAAGAAAATTAATCGTGTAAGGAAGGACAGTTAATACCGAAATATCACGAACAATATATATATAATTCAAATTGCCTGGACTAAAAAAAATGAATTTCAAAACCTTGTATTCAACAGTATAACTGAGTATCCAATACATCTAATGTGTGTGTGTTTGTAAAGTGAAAACGAGAAGAGGAAACCCGAATGAAATTTAAAATATGATACTATTTAAAAGTTGTATAATATGATTTATAGAGTGAATGAGGCGGGAGAAATGCAATACATGAATGTTGCAAGCCACCTTTGATTCAAAGTCTTACAGTGCTTTCCTTTTAAGTATAAACTTCAACCATTAGCGTGACCTATTTTAACATTATGACTCAATAAATATGTAGTGATAAACAGATTGCATTTAGTGAAAGGATATTTATCGATTCGAGATGTAATATTAACCTATAGACCTCCATCTATTTTGTAATAATTGTTCCAGATGTTCCATCAACAGCATATCCGACTCATGAAATTAACTTGTATGTAACTGGACATTCAACAGACACGTCTTTGTTTAACGTAATTCTCAGGGCGATTAAAAAAACAAGACATCTCTCACCCAACATAAAGTGGGTGGCTGATTTCCATTCGGACAAGGTGAGTTGACAGGTCTCAGCATCGCAAATTTGAATTTGATTACTATTCAAGAGAGTTTAGCATTTCATCCACCTCGCTATCGCCTCACATTTGGACACAGCATGGCCAAATGGCTAAAGATTTCGCGTCGCAATTATTAAGTTCTTGACATTTTGGGAAAGTGTCGTTTACGATTGCAGCGGGTCAATCCAGGCCTTGTATGAGAATTGAGTAGACGGAAACAGTTTCAAAGTCAGTTGCTTACTCTGATGTGGTCATTCGAAATACCATACTTGTCGTAACCTGTGTCACACAGAAACGGCCCGAGATGTACATTAAAATGCATGTGTCCATAGAAGACTCAGCCACTTATAGGTTAGCAGATCCATTGCTCGAATAACTAGAATACTCATCATGGAAACCGACGGCTGTTATTTCCTTCCATTCTATTATAATAATATTCTGTATTTCATTGATCATTTCATATTTAGTTGTGATAAAATTTATCTAGGCACGCAGCCAATTATGAAGGAGCAGAGCATTATAAATTGAATGGACATAGTTTGTTACAACTGTTCACTTTATTGAGAATCGAAAGAAAATGTAAAATAATTGTGTGTAGACTCAATAAGCTTTTTCACTTCCTCAAATGGTAATAATAATATATGATACTAATACTAATTTGAAGGCAAGCTCTGGGGAAAGCAATGGCTATAGAATCATCTAACGAGCATTAAATATGCTTCTTTAAATGCATATGAAACAGACGTTCCCACGAATAGAAATTGAAATATTTATCTCCAATTTCTATAGCATGAAGCAGTTTATAACTGACAAATAGCAAAGGGCAATCTTCACATTGCATGTTTACATATAATTTTGATGTTAAATTGTTGAATATTAATCTTTTTTCACATAATCCTGATTTTATTGATGTGTTATAAATAAATAAATAAATAATCGAGTAAAATATCTATTATCATATATTCATGAAAGAATATTTGGTTATAGGCGAATGTTCTTTTTAAGAGGAATATTTTGCATTTGATATCAAAATATTCTGAAATATTTCAATGAACCACAAGAAACATATTGCTATAAAATGAAGACATAAACAAATAATTAATGCACATTGATATTTTAAAAGATGTTGCACTCTCTGGGGAAGTCGGAGACATTCGAGATGAAAATCATCGGATTGAATACCAAATATTTAGATTCGTCCTTCTAGTCCTGAGTAGGTAGCATCTTGTGCATCATAGAGGGTCTTAAAATTAGAAGAAGGTTTTAGTTTTCTCTCGGAAAAAATATACACATGTGATACGTTGCCAAAAAACTGCAATTATTTAAATGGAACAGATCTCCATCGGTTTCCACGATCTATGTTCCAGTTGTTCAATTAACCTAACTCAGCATTCGACAACATATGCACCCTTAATATGATATGTGTAGAGTTCAAATTACAGATATAGTCTATTCGACAGGCTTCTATACAGTTTCACTCACAATTTCACTCACAAGGCATGGGTCAATTCGAGGCTGCGGTAAATTACGTTTGTTCAATTCGATAAGCAGTGAGATCGAACCTAGGTCCTAATGATTATTAAGTGAACATTTTAAGTACTCAGTCATGCTGCCCGAACAGTAGTTTAAATATGTAATTTCAGACGTTTACAATCAAGAAAAATAGCCAAAATCATAAAAAACCAAAATCAATACCAAAATCAATACAAAGATGCAGATATAAACGATAAATAACATCAGTACATTTTCATACCATATTCCAGTGGAATGTCTCTGTAAAATAAGTGGCAAATGTTTCAATTGAGAATACGATAAGGTTACGTATGGGTCATTGGTAATGTACATTACATCATTTGATCTCGCCCTTTCAATTCAGAGTTCCTATCCCGCCGAGATTAACTTTGTTTTTCATCCATATGGGGCCGATAAAATAAGTTACCAGACAAGTACTGAGGTTTTCCAGTACACAAGTACTTGTGTAATCGATTGCCCCTGCCCAACAAATTGCTGTTATTTTGCTTAAGTTAGGAATCCTTATTTTTATACGCGTGTACGTTGCTTTTCAGTAGATAGAAGATGTTCCAGCCACGACAATCACGTTCTTTTCAAGCTACATCATCATCCATTGATGGCATCATTTATCTAAGTTCGTAAAATGATCGTCTCTATTATGGCTTTTTAATCTAGTATATCTGACTCTCTTGCAAGCCCTGCATCCGATGGTATTTCAGAAGTACTGGCCTGAAATTTCTTCTCACCTATGTGGCTTACAACCGACTTGGGTAAGCTTGTCATGTTCTCTTAACCAGCAATGACCACCTACCATAGAAATCAACTGTAGCGGCATCTGTTGACTGCTGATGTGTGATGCTGCTCCAGTATTGTCAGATCAACAGACATGTATCATTTAAAACACGTAATCAGGGAACATTTAACTGTTTGTTCTAGTACAATAAACCATTGAAAAGCGGCTTCTTCTATATTAGATGGAAAGCGCATCTAATGAGATACACACAGAATATGCACACACATGCATGTATATACAGAGAAAGAGGGATAAAGAGGAAAAGAAAGAAAGATAAAAACACATACACACGCATGCACACAACAGCCCGCATATATGTTTTAAATCGGTTATTCATATCTCCGATATTATATTGAGATATATGGATATGCCAAGACAAAACGATTATCCGACAGAAACTTGCAAATGCTAGATGGAATGGAAATGTAGTTTAGTTTTACAAAATAGCTATTTTAAATATTGCTTGTCATTCTTCATTTGTGTTTTTTTATATATATATATATATATCGGATATGATATGATGTATTTCTGTAAAATATAGATTTGGTAAATGCTACATAAAAGTTATTTACTTTTAATGAAATATCCAACAATAAAAAAAATGGAGATATAATGTAGCGGGATTCTATAGCTTAGAAAACTCATATTTATGTACATTAAAGACACTTCATTTGCTATATTTATAGACGGTGAACAGACAAAGTGGTTGGAATGTTAAATATAATGTTTTGAACTATCACTTCCAGTCCTGTGAAATATGGGTTCAAATCCTGCTCTGTTTAAATTAGCTTTTTGTTTTTTCGAGGTTCATATAAAAATACCAGTACAGTATTATATATCGACTCACAACTCCTGGTGAAGTCGTAGAAGCGCTGTGTTGTAAACGGCGTATCCTTGGTACTTTATTGCTGGTGAACACTGCTGATTTCTTTCATACAAGGAGATAGTGTGATAGAAAAGAATTGTGAAAGAAATATAGAAGACGAACTAACCACATCACTGAACTAATACATTTTTCTTCACTCAGAAAGGAGGAAAAGGAAAAGTGACATAGGTTGGATGATATCTCGGCGCCAAGAGAGCCAGAACTAATAATGCAAAGCATTCTATTAGACGACCGAACCATTTTGACAATTACAGTACTAGAATCAATTCACCCTCTCTTTCTCCCACAGAGGGACGTAATTTTGAAAAAAAAAGTAATTTTATTTCGTGTAGTGTGTGGATGAGGGGGGAGGGTCATGGTTACCGTGCTAGATTTACGATCATAATGTTGTGGTTCCGATTCCTGGATTGGGATGTATGTTGTTTTGTGTTCTTGAGCAAAGCACTTCATTTCACGTTGCTTCAGTACATTCAGCTGAAAATGGGTACCGTCAATACCTAGGGTTAACCTTATGATGATCTGGCGTCTTCTTCCAGGAGAGGTCTTGAACTCTTAGTCACCTCTCACAAAGGAAACCGAAATAAGCACCAACATGATGAGCTTCCAGGCACGAGAGAGACTTCCGACTATTTTCAGATACTTCGTGTATTTACTTTAAATCGCTCTAACTTCTATCGATTTTTCATATATTTGAGTGTTTAATAGCCACGCTTTGCTTTCGTTAAATATTAATTTAATCACAAACTATTTGATAAATCCAAATTAAAAAATGGTTTCGGATTTAGGCATAAGTTCAACATTTCTGGGATAGAGAAATTCGATTAAATCTACCTCAGGGTATTACTAGTATTTATCGATCCCGTAAGGATATAAGCCAAAGCTAACCTCAACAGAATTTGAATTGAGAACGTAAAGGACACTAACTATATACCGCAATGCATGTTGTCCGACGCTTTACCGATGATACAATCCACCACCTATTATCCAAATTAAATAATTTTTTCTACGTTTGGCACAAGACCAGCAATTATCCCACTGTATTATTTGTACTTTATTTTATCGACCCCGTAAGGATGAAAGGCAAAGTTAACCTCGACGGGATTTGAACTCAGACCATAAAGGGCCGTAACACTTTGCTGCAAAGTATGACGTCAGACCCTCTACCGATACTGCCAATCCACCGCCCTTACGATTATCCAAATTAAATAATTGTTTCTACTTTAGGCACAAGGCCAGCAATTACCCAGTGCATTACTGGTACTTTATTTTATCGACCCCGTAAGGATGAAAGGCAAAGTCAACCTCGGCGTGATTTGAACTCAGATCGTAAAGGGACGTAACTATGCTGGAAAGCATGGCGTCCGACCCTCTACCGACACTGCCAATCCACCGCCCTAATTTCGGTTCTCATCTATGGAGAAAATTATCACTCATTATCCAAATTAAATAATGAGTGATAATTTTCTCCATAGATGAGAACCGAAATTACGACGTTCAGATGTTTCAGTCCGGTTGAGCAGTCGGTACCTGCGACATTTCAATAACGTCGTGTGGAAATAACACGTAGACATGATACACTAGAGGTGACGAAAATTAGTAATCCTTGGCTAATATTAACATCTTTCATCAACAACACTTGCGTTAAATAAAATAATACATTTATGATTGATCACAATATATTAGAATACTTAAAATAGATTTAATGTATGTGAAATTCCAGTTTTAGAATTTGAGGCATTTCTATGAATAAATAAAGTTTAAGCATTTTCCACTAATTTTTCTATTCACAGTAAAACAATCTTAACATCATTATCTATAAAAGGCAGATTGTTGTTGCTGTGTGTGTGTGCACATGTTCTATGTTTATACATTTGCACAATTTCAAACCGATTCGACTCAATGTCTGAATGTTATAAATCGTCTAACTTAGGTCAACGATTATTTATTTATTTCAACCCCACCCACAATTACGGAAATAATCGATAAAACTAAATACATGACGCTTTACCCCCCTAATACAATCTGAGTAACTCTACCTACCTCCCATACATACTGCAACCTTCTCTTATATACGCTTATAAACCCACTCCTTAATAATTTCCTTTAGAGAGAGAGAAAAAATAAAGGAGTTAACCAGAGAAACAGAGACAAACGTTAAATACATGACGCTTACATCTCTTATATACGTTTATAAACTCCTTAATAATTTCACACAATTACATTTTGTGTATGACATATTTACACGTTTATTGAGTGAAAAAAAAAACACATAGGGATTTTTGGCCAAACAACTTCACATTGCTGCATGTTTACACGTTTATTGAGTGAAAAAACAAAACACATAGGGATTTTTGGCCAAACAACTTCACATTGCTGCATGTTTACACGTTTATTGAGTGAAAAAAAAACCACATAGGGATTTTTGGCCAAACAACTTCACATTGCTGCATGTTTACACGTTTATTGAGTGAAAAAACAAAACACATAGGGATTTTTGGCCAAACAACTTCACATTGCTGCATATTTACACGTTTATTGAGTGAAAAAAAAACCATATAGGGATTTTTGGCCAAACAACTTCACATTGCTGACAGAAGCGCGCTTTAAACAAACTGTGAGTTATTTATTTGCCTCTGTAAGAATGTCGTAAATGGTCTAACTTAGGTCAACGACTATTTATTTATTTCAAAATCACCCACAATTACGGAAATAATTTCCTCTCTCTACTCAACATAAAAATAATGAAAAAAAATTCATGCTCACACACAATTACATATTTACACGTTTATTGAGTGAAAAAAACAAAACAAATAGGGATTTTTGGCCAAACAAATTCAAATTGCTGACAGAAGCGCGCTTTCAACAAACTGTAAGTTATTTATTTGCCGTTCGTTCTCTCATGTTTTCCCCTGCGGAACGCAGACAGCATTCAGCCTTATACTTTCAAAGGCAATTTTGCTGTAGAATTAACTTTCACCCTTTCTTTTTCACATAAAATGCCACCTAAAAAGAGAAGTCGCCTCGGTCGCCATACTGCGTCAGCGGCGGCGCAGAGGGCGATTACAGCAAACGAGCCCCCCGAGGAGACTGCTTTAAGACTTTCACAGAGCGCCTTACGTTCAGCAGAGCTGCTGAAAGTTTTCAACAACGCACCGCACGCCCAGTCAAGATGTCTTCATAAGACGCCTCGAGACGTGCTGCGATGTGCGATTCGGAGCGGGCGATACGTCACTCCAAAAAAAAAACGCTTCTACTGCTACTTCCAGGGCTTCAGAGGGCCCGGAACAAAGGTCGACTCGTCTGAATAGAAACGCTGCTGCTACTGCTGCTTCTAGGGTTTCAGAGGGCCCGGAACAAAGGGCGGCTCGATTGAATAGAAACGCTGCGGCTACTGCTGCTTCCAGGGCTTTGGAAGGTTTAGAACGGCGGAGGAATCGCCTTGCTAGGAACGCTGCGGCTATGACTGATTCCATGGCTTCTGAAGATGCAGACGGGCGCTCCACTAGGATTGCAAGGGTGGCTTCTGATACTGCTGCGAGAGCTTCCCACGACCCACAGGAGCAACATTCTACGTTGGAGCGGAACAGTCGACGACAAGAAGCTTCCCGCGGAGTGACGAGCACCGACAACCCATACTGGCACCTACGGGCTTTCAAGTATGAGCCCAACGTTAACTACTCGATGCGTGCCGACATAAATATAGGGGAAATGCACTTCAATTGCAAATTCTGCAATGCTAAAAAGAGGGCTGGGGAGCCACCTGCATTGTGTTGCTTAAACGGTAAGGTCAGTTTGCCCCCTCTTGGGGAACCACCAGAGCCATTGGAGGAACTACTTACTGGTTCTACCTCAAGGTCATCCAAATTCATTCCTTCAACTCATCAGGAAGTACAATTGTGCGTTTCAAATGACTTCTTTCGGGGCTAACGTTGTCACAGAAAGTGGTTGGATGCCTACTTTCAAGGTCCAGGGGCAGGTGTACCATCTTATTGGGTCGCCCCAGTCACTACAAAATTGCAAGCCTTTATTCCTTCAAATTTACTTCATTTCTAACTACAGTAGGCAAGTTGGTGCGCGGTTCGACGTTATTCCAACACATGCAAACACTGACGCTAACACTTTTGAAAGGGTCGTGCTGCTCGGTCTTCAAAACATGCTTCATGAGCACAACAGTTATATTCGCAGTTTCAAATACGCATTGGAAACACATCCTTCACCATACTTCACCATTGTCATCGATGCTGACAAAAGACCTTCTGGGGAGTACGCACGCCGTTATAACGCTCCTTCGTGCAATGAATGGCCGTAGTTATCCATGGTGAACAGCACAATAAGCGAGACATAATTCTTCAATGTCGTGACAGTGGTCTTCGAAGTATTAATGAGACGCACCGTTCATACGACGCCCTGCAGTATCCCATTCTCTTTGCATACGGAGAAGACGGGTACCATTTCGGCATTCCTCAGCGCAAACCAAACGTGCCCACTGCTGCAACATCTAAAACTGTTTCATGCATGGCTTTATACTCATACCGCTTCATGACGAGGCCTAACGATTTCAGCACCCTGCACAGGTCACGGGAACTGTTTCACCAGTTTGCAGTTGACATGGCTGCAAAGGTGGAGTCTGAGAGACTGTGCTTCATAAAATTGAATCAGAAGTAGCTGCGCTCAGACTCCTACATCCATTTGCGTGACGGCATCAGGAATGACACTGACCCCCGGAACATCGGCAAAATGTGCATTCTCCCCTCAACCTATACGGGGGGGGGGGGGCGGTACATGCACGAGCGAGAACATAGGACGCTATGACGTTGGTTCGGCATTATGGGTGCTCCGATTTATTCATCACGTTTACGTGTAACCCCAAGTGGGTTGACGTTACGCGGGAACTTATTCAAGGGCAGAGGTACTGCCATCGGCATGATATTATTGCCAGGGTTTTCGGGCAGAAGCTGGCTAAGCTAATTGAGCTAATAAAAAAGGGAAGGTTTTCGGGCCTGTTAGGTGCTATATGTATACTGTTGAGTGGCAGAAGAGAGGGTTGCCACACGCGCACATTTTAGTTTGGTTGGTCACCAAAATAGACCCTACAGTTATAGATGACGTCATCGCAGCGGAAATACCGGACCCCGTTGTTGACCGGCAACTGTACGACATTGTGAAAGCACACATGGTGCACGGTCCGTGCGGTCCCGGTTTTCAAGAGTACTCTTCATGCCACAAGGACCATGTGTGCACTAAACTATACCCTTCAAAACGACAATAGCAGGAACGAGGTCTTGGAGTACTTGGCAGGTCGATATATCAGCAGTGGTGAAGCTTTTGGGGGGATATTCGGGTTTCCACTTCACCAAAGGCACCCCGCCATCATACAACTAGCGGTTCATTTGGAAAACGGCCAGCGGGCTTACTTTACTGAACAGACTGCTGCTCATTTGGCGGCCAATCCAAAAGAAACAACGTTGACTGTTTTTTTACGCTTTGCCAACTTGACACATTTGCAAAAACACTTTCACATCCTCAGCTCCGGTCCTACTACGTGTGGTCAAAGAATACTTGTGTGCATAGGAAGACAGGTCAGGATGTTGAAGGACATCCTGGTGTCAAGTTTGACAGTTGTCTAGGAAGAGTGTACACTGTACCTCCCAACAAGCATGAGTGTTTTCACCTGCGCGTTCTCCTCCATGAGGTTTTTGGCCCACAAAGCTTTCGAGACATAAGGACTGTTGACGGTGAATTATGTGAAACTTTCCGGGAAGCCTACTTTAGACGTGGTCTTTTGGAGGATGATTCACAATGGGGCGCCACTATGGCAGAGGGCGTTTTGTTGAACTCTCCTAAAAGACTAAGATCGCTTTTCGCTATTCTACTCCTATGGTATGACTTGGGTGATCCGGCCTCTTTATGGCTTAGCTACAAAGATTACATGTCTGAAGATTGCCTGCGTCACGCTCAGTTGCTAAACCCATTGATGGAAAATACTGTTCTCGATATGGGCGGTAGTGCGTTAGCTGTGTATGGCCTACCTTCAACAAACCGGGAAGGCGCAAACACTCTGTCTTCGGATTTGCTGCGTGAGACATCTTATAATGTTGACGAGCTTGCCCAGTACATACCGGAGAATGAGCCAAAGCTCCTTCCAGAACAGAAATTCGCTTACAACTCCTTTGTTAATTCTGTCCGGGGCAAAGCTGGGGGATATTTTTCCTGGACGCTCCTGGGGGGACTGGGAAAACTTTTGTCACCAAATTAATATTATCTGAGATTAGGCGAACAGAAGGCATTGCCTTAGCTTTGGCATCATCTGGAATTGCGGCTACTTTGTTGCTGGGCGGCAGGACAGCTCCCTCCTATTTCAAGCTCCCGCTTGACTTAGCGAAGACTGAGACACCCAGTTGCAACATCAGTAAGAGCTCCGATCAGGCAGAAGTGTTCAGACGATGCAAGCTTATCGTTTGGGACGAATGCACGATGGCCCACAGAGGTGCTCTTGGGGCGCTCGATAGAACTCAAACACAAAGACTCTACGGCTCCAATGGGAGGCATAACACTTCTTGTTTCAGGGGACTTCAGGCAAACGCTTCCCGTTATTCCCAAGGGGACTAGAGCTAATGCAGTACGTGCGTGTCTTAAGTCATCTGCATTGTGGCCCCTGGTGAAGACTCTGAAACTTCACACTACCATGCGTGCTCATATGCGAGGTGATATCACATCAGCAGCATTTTCTCACACCCTCCTTGCACTTGGCGAAGGCAAAACACCCGGGGATGAAAAGGGTAATATTGCCATCGACTCACTTTGTACCGTTGTTAGTACGCCTTCTGATCTCCGAGATGCAGTGTTCCCAGATCTCCAAGCAAATTATCAGAATATGGATTGGCTTGCCCAGAGGGCTATGCTGGCTCCGAGGAATAAAACTGTTAACCATATTAATGATCAAATGCTAAAACTGATTCCTGGGGATGGATACGTATATAAGTCTATCGATAGAACTCCTGACCCCGAGGACGTCATCAACTATCCAATAGAGGTACTAAATTCCTTTGAGTTCCCCGGATTACCCCCACACATTTTGAAACTTAAAGTTGGTGCCCCTATAATGCTCATTCGAAATTTAGTTCCGCCGAAACAATGCAATGGCACAAGTTTGGTCGTTAAGTCCTTAGCTCGCAATCTGATTGAGGCCACAATAATCACAGGGTGTGGTCGGGGCTAGGTTGTGCTCATACCGAAGATGCATCTTTTCCCATCAGGAACAGACCTACCTTTCACATTTCGGAGGTCCCAGTTCCCGGTCAGGCAATGCTTTGCAATGTCAATTAACAAAGCGCATGAACAAACACTGTCTGTCGCGGGAATACATTTGGGGGAGCCGTGTTTCTCTCATGGTCAGCTTTATGTTGGCTGCTCGCATGTCGGCAGCAAGAGTGATGATTTCGCGTTCGTTCCGCAAGGAAAAACAAAAAACATTGTGTACAAGGAGGTTTTATAGGATTACCTTGATTCCTAATTTTATAACTTTTTTTATTTTTTTATTTTTTGCCTTTTCGTGAGTACTTTCTAAGTAGGTTAACCTTCACTGCAGTGCACTAGACACTACCCACCATCTGCCGTACAAAGGCTGATTCTAGCGGCGTTACAAAGCTTCATTGCAACTCCGACCCTACTCAAATATCAGCTGTTGCTCCTCACCAACCCCCGTTTGGTGGGCCTCGGAGGACCGTGGACAGGTTAGTATTTCACCTCCTTACGACTCTCAAAGGGTCAACAATGCTTTAATGACGGGATTTACATTTTTAGGCGGTTCCCTGCAATTACTTCACACTTCACCAACACCTGGCCTCCATTCAGCTCTATTTCCCTCCCTCCGTCGGCACAGCAGCAGGCTCATCTTCTACGTCCGACGTACATGATGCACCAACCTTACAATAATCCCTCTTCCTCTTTTTTGGTTGTCATAATTCGACAATGTGTTAACGCCCCAGTTTGCGGTTCCCTCAATCCACCCCTCCCCCGTTAAAATATGTCATGCAGAACAACTCCATCGCAGCTCTGTTGTTCGGCTGGCATCGTCTACGCGCGTGTTGCCCAAGTACTGTGAAACAATAAATTTGAACACTTCTTTGCACAGAGATAATATCAATAGGCGAAACTACAATTGTCACTGCTGGCGCAGCTCCTGCTTCGGCAGTGCAGGTTTGCAATTCATTCAACCAGTCCCTGTCAGACAAAAAAGTGCTGCCATAAAATGGGTGGTGCAACCTAACTTACTGACCCCGAGCAACGCCGGATATAAATATATACACGTTTAGACAATTTATAGTGAATGTGTATAAATATATATACTGTAAAGAGTTAGTGCTCGAATGCACTTAGCTGAAGAATGGTCTTATTAGCCTAAACTGGTAACTCCCAATATCTCTCTTTCCCTATTTCCTCCTCACACCCTCTCTCTCTCTCTCTCTCTCTCTCCATATATATATATATATATATATATATATATATATATATATATATATATATATATATATATATATATATATATATATATATAAATATATATATATATATATATAACGAAGGAAATGTGGCAAGGAACCAGGTGGACCATAACGCACCAAAGTACTCAATACTTGAGGTAGTAGAGTGGGTAATAGGAACCAGTAAGACCCCGACAGCTGAGCTCAAGCCGTTTCGACGGCTAATTCTGTATCCTGTAAATATTCTGGTTGAATGGCATATATATATATATATATATATATATGCCATTCAACCAGAATATTTACGGGATACAGAAACACACACACACACAGACATACACACACACACACATATATATATATATATATATATATTATATATATATATATATGTGTATGTGTGTGTGTGTGTGTGTGTGTGTGTGTGTGTGTGTGTGTGTTTCTGTATCCCGTAAATATTCTGGTTGAATGGCAGTCAGGTTCAGCGGGATTGACGGCAAATTCATTCAGTTTGGAGGGGCATCTCTCTGAAACTTGTGTACCACTCATTCAACATTTTTATTTCCTAGAACATATACTGTTCTGCGTCACTCCTGTCACTCCGTCAGTAAATATATTCATTTCTATATTTATGAATCTATAACTGAAATTCATCAGCCAGCTAATAGTTGAACAGAACGAATATGAAGAAGAAATAAAATTTACTCCTGGTGTTTAAATTTAATATGTCCCGAAAAAACAACACCAATGATTAGCCCGGGACATATCAATGAATTGAAACAGCAAGGTTAATTTGTATTTCTTCTTGTTTTTTTTTTTCAACTATTAGTTATCTGATGAGGTAATAACTGGTGCATAACTGTTATATATCGAAATATATATAACAACGATTGTATAATGAATAAATGAAGTAAATTCGAACACACACACACACACACACACACACACACACACACACACACACACACACACACACACACACACACACACACACACACACACACACACACACACACACATACATACATACATACATACATGCATACACACACACACATATATATATATAGGTATGTATGTATGTGTGTATGTATAACAGAGGAAGAGAGAGAATAAGTGAGACAGTGAGAGAGTGTGAGTTTTACATGAATTGTTACTTATTAGCACTTATGAATTCCAGCAGTAATAATTCTCAGCTGACTCCCAACTGTTAACAGCGACACAAATATAACAAGACAGAAAATCAATATTAAACAAATATTTCTAGAAATGTCTGTTAAAATTTATTTAACCATTCAGTTAACCAAGGACATACTTATTTTCTATTTTTATAGAACACAAACATTTAAACGAACCAACGATCGAAGAAAGAATAGAAAATCTTGTTCATTACATATGTGTATTTTACAAGAATTTTCTTCAAAACGTTTAGTCTTTATTTTTAGAATTGCTTTTTGGTTAAATTATTTCATTTTCACTCATATGTGTAGTAGACTGTTTAATTTATACATTGGAAAGACATTAAAGGTTTATTGCTTTATCATCCCTATTATTAACGCAGCTATGTATGTCTGATCTTTAAGCAAATGATATTACGGAAAAAACACAAACAATTGCTTGAAGAAAAAAATGACGCCAAACAACAAAAAAAAAGTATGTGTTAACTCGATCAATTGGACTCTAGTTTGTATAGCAATTTTCGAGTAAACAAAGGGACAAGAAAAGCTAAAAATATCACAACAAAATATACCATTTCTCGACACAATCGATTAACTGATGTAATATATATCATGATCTCCCTACAAAATCAAAACAATGTAGTGTGTAAATATATGTTTGGCTGAATAAGTTCTAATTGAGGCTCAGATATAATGAGATAAATTATATTGCGTTGCTTTCATTTAAATGCTTCTTAAGTAGCTCATACAAAATTCATATATTAAAAAAAAAAAAAACTATCTATCTTTCATTATTTTGTTTGCCTTTCGGGCGGTGGATTGGCAGTATCGGTAGAGGGACGGACGCCATGCTTTCCAGCATAGTTACGTCCCTTTACGATCTGAGTTCAAATCCCGCCGAGGTTGACTTTGCCTTTCATCCTTACGGGGTCGATAAAATAAAGTACCAGTAATGCACTGGGTAATTGCTGGCCTTGTGCCTAAAATAGAAACAATTATTTTGTTTGCCTTTCATCCTTACAGGGTCGATAAAATAAAGTACCAGTAATACACTGGGTAATTGCTGGCCTTGTGCCTAAAGTAGAAACAATTATTTTGTGGATTCACAATATCGGTAGCGGGTCGGACGCCATGCTTTGCAGCAAAGAGTTACGGCCCTTTATGGTCTGAGTTCAAATCCCGCCGAGGTTAACTTTGCCTTTCATCCTTACAGGGTCGATAAAATAAAGTACCAGTAATACACTGGGTAATTGCTGGCCGTGTGCCAAAAGTAGAAACAATTTAGAATATACTAAAGTTATTTGTATTAAATGCTGGAGATAATTACAGTTACAGGAAGAAGATATAAGCGTCAATTCAACACCAATGAAATTTATCTGAAAGTAAGACTAATTTATTTTCACTACAATAATATATGTCAATTCTCTATCTATTCGTAGTTACAATAATAGGTTTAGACATAATTAAAACAGATTTAAATGTATAAACAACAACATTTGATATCTGCAACTGCATGCGTATTCTATTTTAAAAATGTATATATATATATATATATATATGAAAAGTGTAATTTACTACACAAAACGAAGCAACTTCAAACTCCAATATAAATGAGGAAATCCTGAAAATCCTAAAAGAGATAAATGGAAAACTCACCATTCTGACAAAAAAACAGGATATACCCCAAACCACCACACCGACTGACAACCAAATTTATTTAAACGTTCAAAACGTATGCAACTCCATCGAAAAACATATGAATACTAACACAGAACAGACGACATTGCTCCATATCAAAAACCAAATGGGACACCTCTGGAAAAAACATCTAAAAACCAGAAAATTCACTTTCTGGAATATGATAAAAAACCTCAACAAAGCTGGAATTTACCAAAAATGGATTAACTCAACACCGATAGTTTTACCACGTAAATTCCAAATAAAGCATATTACAAACGAACCTGAACCAGAAAGAAAACTCCGTGAACAAATGTCACTCAACAGGATAAACATGGAAATAGAACTCCTAAAATTAAGGGCCACCTCCAACGAGCAAGAGTATAAGGATACTGATAAAAATATGGAGGAAGAATGCACTAAAAAGGCCGAGGGAACAACCCTACAAAATTTAATCAAATCGTGGAAACAGGACTGCGAGAATGCAGAAATTATTTCCCTTAAACGGTTGGAAAAATCCGAAAACTGGTTCCTCAAATATGAAGAAGACTTTAAAAGGACGCACCAAACAGGTAACCCCTTTATAAAGCATTTGAACATAACAAGAACTACAACAGACACATTTACACCACCAAACCCAACACACACTAACCACAGGCACATCTCCCACCAACACAAACCAAATACGGCCAACTACACCAAAAGAAACACACCCAACCACCACAACACAGGTTTCCGTAGAAATGCCCCATACATAAACCAACGACGAAATAACATAGATCCAACTCACAACACACACACCACATTCCTCAGAAGAAATCCACCCAGACCACTTGAAATCACAACAGAACTTACCCACAACCACACCAGACATCACCCTCAATCCAACAAAAGACAACCCCCCAACCTCAACACTCTGTACCACAGAAATAACGCACCCAGACCACATGAACCAACAACAGAACCCTTGCTCATCAACAACCACAACACATACCACCCCCACCATCACACTCATCCTCATGAAACAACAAGCTACAGACCCACACGCAACAGACCAACAAAATATAATCACACACAAAACTACATTCCTTTTTTAGGGAAAAGCCTGAAATACCAGGATACTCGATGCCCCCCCCCCCCCCTCAGGAGAAACCAAAAATAATCAACCTCTCAAAGACACCTCTAACCAACACACAAATCAACATTTTAAGTAAGGGCCTGAAATTTACACCTACACCACGTAAACCAAACTTCCCCGAAATGAAGGATGACATCATGGAATACTGCCGAAAGCTGCGACTAACGGAATTCTTCCACAACGACACTAACACTGAAGACGAATTACTGGTTAGAAATAAAAGCAATTTCTGCCCACAAAAGGGAAGAAATAAAGCACTGGACACGCACTGCGAACGCATCACCAACTTTCCCTATGAAAAAAATTACAAATAAACACACGAAATCAAACCTATCTACACACGAATGGGGAGAATTATTCACACTTAGAAACAACCCTGAGTTAACTATCAAAGAAGCCGATAAAGGCAGTACTGTTGTCATTATGAATACGGACTACTATAGGACCCTCGCACTTAACATTTTAGAAAACAACACATACTATGAAAAAACAGAAAACTACAAACACACCAAAACAATGGGGAACCTTTTGACCTTACTGAATAAATACCGCAACAGCTTAACCACAAAAGAGTTTAACTATATAAGCCACTTCAAATGCAATACAAGCTATTTTTACGGCTTACCGAAACTCCACAAATGTAAACCCATCAACGATGCATGTGAACCTCAACCAACAATTACATTGAACTAACACCACCAGAAGACCTAAAACTCAGGCCAATTATAGCAGGCCCTACATGTGAAACCCACAGACTTAGCAACTTTCTGGACATCCTACTGAAACCCTTTCTACAACATATACAGAGCTACATACGAGATGACCTTGACATGCTGAAACACCTCCCTAAAACAGTAAGTGCAAATACAATTTTTGTCTCCTTTGACGTAATAAACCTCTACACAAACATACCCCACAACTATGGAATAACAGCAGTCCAATACTGGCTTAACACACACCCATCAGAAATACCGACACGCATCAACAAAGATTTTATCACTGACGGACTCCGCTTTATCCTACAAAATAACTACTTCACATTCAATGGTTCAACATACAGACAAGTATCAGGTACGGCAATGGGCACGAAAGTAGCACCCACATATGCCAACCTAGTCATGGGATTCCATGAACAACAAATATACAGTCAGTCCCTTCTCTTATTTGGAGACTCTTTCCATACACACCTCAAAGCCAATTGGAAAAGATATCTAGACGACTGCTTTATCCTATGGCAAGAAGACATGAACTCACTTACTATGTTTAAAAACATGATAAACAACATAGATAATAACATACAATTCACAATGGAATCCAATCCCAAGGAATTAGCCTTCTTGGATATTCTCATCTCTGTAATAGACGGGAAATTAGATACAGATATATTCTATAAACCCACAGATTCCAAGCAATACCTCTTTTTCACATCAAGCCACCCAAAACATACAAAACTTAACATTCCTTACAATTTGGCCAAACGTATATGTACCATAGTATCAGATCCACCTAAACGGGAGCAAAGACTAAAGGAACTAAAAGACACCCTTATCTTAAGAGCCTTTCCACTTGAAATAATCAACAATGGAATAGACAGGGCAAAACACCTAAATCCCCATCAACTTAACAATCCAAAACATAAAACCACACTCAACACCCTGCCATATGTATCCACTTTCAACCCCAGAAATACCGAAATGTTTGATCACCTACACAAAAACCTCCCCATCCTACTTAAAGATGTAAAAATGAAGTCTATTCTTGAAACACACAAGATCCTTAAAAGTAAAAGACAACCCAAATCACTAAAACGCATTCTCACTGGACCAAATATACCCAAACCAATCCTCAACCCTACAGTTACCAAATGTGGTAGAACAAACTGTGGAACGTGCCTCTACCTCACTGAAGGACAAACATTTACTTTTAAAGATGGCCAAACATTTACAGTAAAAAACAATTTCACCTGCAACTCGGAGAACTTGATTTACGCAATAACTTGCGGTGGGTGCAAACACAACTACATAGGACAGACGGGCACCTCATTACGCAAAAGAATGACCATCCACCGCCAACAAATCCGGGACGCTAGCACAAGAAAAATCCCCTTGAGCAGCCATATTGCGAACTGCGCAGGAATGACACTACCCAACTTTAAAATCTTCCCCTTCTACAAGTGCTCAGATTCGTTCACACAGCAACAAAGAATAAACAAAGAAAATCTATTCCTTAACAAATTTAAACCAAAACTAAACGGGTTATCACCCCAATAGAATTGTCATAAAATATAAACACACATACGCACGGAATCACTACTATTAAAGACCAGAGACCAATTCTGTAGAATCAGGTTTATTCGTTGACAGACCATGCCTTTGTGTGACCAACACATCCATGTTAAACCCTGCACGTACACACACATATATCTATATATATATGCGCACACAGAATTCACCACTGTCGGTTGCGGGGCCCAATCTACATGAAGAACTCAATGTGATCAGAATGACTTGTATTTTAATTTCACTGCCCTAACTTCTTATATTATGGAAACAATATATGTGTATGTATGTATATATATATATTTGGAGGCCATTTCTCTGTGTGTGGGTGTATGTATGTGTATATGTGTGTGTGTGTGTATGTGTGTGGATGTGGATGTATGTATTGTGTGTGCGTGTGTGTGTGTGTGTGTGTGTATGTATGTGTGTATCTGGATGTATGCGTATGTGTATATATATATGTGTGTGTGTGTGTATATATATATGTGTGTGTATGTGTATATATGTGTGTATGTGTGTATCTGGATGTATGTGTATGTATATATATGTGTGTGTGTGTGTGTATATATATATATATATGTGTGTGTATGTGCATATATGTGTGTGTGTATGTGTGTATGTATATGTATGTGTGTGTGTATGTATGTGTGTATATGTATATATATATATATATATATATATATATATATATATATATATATATATATGTGTGTGTGTGTGTATGTATATGTATATATGTGTGGATGAAGGTATGTGTGTATATATAGGTGTAAGTGCACTAAATCCCTTTCTATCAATCTCCCCTCTCTTACCCAGCACAGGAAGATATATGTATGTATATTGCTTCCACCCCTCACTGACCAGCACCTGGCCATCTGGCCATTGCTAAATTTGACCTTTATAAAATAACCCACACCCCCAAATCACTTCTCATTCACTACCAGAAGCAGTCAACGAGCTGCTACCAAGATGAAAACTACTATGAAATCCCACAATGAATTTTATACTTGAATTTTCAAATCTCAAATTTTAACTCTTCTTATCATTAATTTTTCTTAATATTAATCAACATTTGAAAAGATGGCTTTTGCAGACCCATCGAAACCGGTCATTTTTTATACCCTTTATTATTTCCTTACCTTATAAAATTATATGTTTTTTCACAAAAAAGTATTCTGTCTCTTATATATTCCATGTGCCATTACCAACCTCAATTTTCTCTCTCTCTCTCTCTCTCTCTCTCTCTCTCTATATATATATATATATATATATATATATATATATATATATATATATATATATATATATATATATATATATATATATGCATAGTGTATTTTCCGTTGTATATTATCCCCACTCGTATAAGACCGACGGGTATTTTACAATGATGTTTTGTGAAACAATTTATTTTTGTATGATTCATAAGATATACTAAAAGATAGTTAAAAGAGTCTTTTAGGAGAAAATGTAATGTATTATTTCATTAATGGATATCTAGTATTGCGATAGTAAAATGGAATAAAGTATGAAACTTTTACCTTTTAAAGGCGATTAAATCAAATTTGACATTGCAGAAAATAAATATCGATACAATTATATCAATGAGTTATGATACATCTAGACAATGCCAATTGGTAAAAACTATTTGAAAACAATCAGTCGAATAGTATATAGGTGAATGAATTCTTTTAACAATAGATACAATATATGTAGACAAAGTAGACAAGGCAACATATTCCATAGAATATTACTATTAGTATACCGCAATCAACGGGAAAATAATTTAATTCATTCCATCAGAAATTGTTATTCGGCAGACAGTAGAGTTTATCTCTTGTAGCAAGCAATACCTACCCTACCCCCCTCCTCACACACACTGCAAAAGAACTTATACAAAGTTATTTAATCTCAATCCTTAACAGCTTGAAAATCTTCTCAATTAGTTAAAGTATTATTGTCAATTTCTGAAAACTCATTATCATCGTATGTTTCCTTATTATCTATATTCTGATCACTGGCTCTCCCTGCAATAGGGTCTGTGCTATCAGTATGTTCAAACAATTACTCCACCTCTATCTAACCAGGAGCATTGTTAACAGACTATGACATACACTTCTGACATACAATAGTCATAGACCCACAATATTCATGTTCATGCATCACTATGAAATACTGTAGTAGTTTTAGGTTACCTCACTGCTATGACATATACCGATATATCTGTTGCTACACAATAGGCAAATATTCTTAGATTGCCATAGCATTCTCTGGTTATGACATCACACTACTATGACAGGCACTTCTTACGACGTCACACTAATATGACATACACTAATTATGACATCACCCAAATATAACATACACTAGTTATGATATAACACTACTATGGCATACACCTATTTATGACATCACACAAATATGACATGCACTGAAAATGACATATCATAGTTTTAGGTTATTACATTGCTATGGTATATACTGGTATATCTGTTCTTAGTAAAATATTCCAACACTGCTATGGATAAACTTGTTATAACATGACACTAATGTCACATCTACTAGTTATATTATTATGCTGAGATCACATTCACTAGTTATGTTATCACAGCTCTATGACTTACACTTGTTACATTATTATGCTGTTATCACATTCACCAGTTATGCCATCACATGACTTACAATAGTCATCTGTTTTTACATATCTATGTCATACAATAGCCACAGCTAATTACATTATGACATGTCTTCGTCGTAGGTTCCTATAAGTCTATAATATCCCTTAGTCATAGGTTCCTACACGGCTATGGCGTGCAATAATAAGATTCCTACATGAATATGATGTACAATAGTCATAGATTCCTACTCGGCTATGACATACACTAATCATGTGTTATAGTAACACAGCTGTAGTTACAGGTAATAGAATTCATCGCTTTATGTCCGATTAATAAACCGTTTGTAGATTGCATCATACATAGATTTCGTGTGGCGTTCATAGCCTGGGAGTCAAAGGGTACCTCATTCCCAGATGAGCTGACCACTGGTCAGTCACATGCATTCTGTTTCTCTTCTCCGTATCTCTCTCGCATATTCGCATATTCTTTCTCTTTCACTCCACCCCCCCCCTCTCTCTCTTTATATATATATATATATATATATATATAGTGGTAGAACACTGCAAGGTGATATCCGTAGTGGTAGAGCACTCAGTCCATGGGACGAGTTAAGTAGAAGTGGTTACACAACACTTAGTTCACCATACCGAGAACAATTGTTTCACATTAGCGGATCCTCAGCTTGTAAAGGACGGTACGAGCTGAGGATCCGCTAAAGTGAAATATATATATATATATATATATATATATATATATATATATATATACATACATACAAACATACATACATACAATCATACATACATACATACATACATACATACATACATACATACATACATACATACATACATACATACATACATACATAAGAAAATACAAAAGAAAATATGGTCATCAGAACTGTCAGCATACAACAAATACATTGCCCACAATACTTATGCTGTGCCAATTCTAACGCCAACATTTGGCCTACTGATCTGGTCATTGCAAGAACTAAGTGAGATGGATGTTAGAACTCGAAAACTTCTCAGTGTTACTGGGAACTTTAACATCAATTGTGATGTGGATAGGCTATACTTCTCACGCAAGGAAGGTGGCCGGGGTCTAAAATCAATATTAACAACATATGAGACCCGGATAGTAACACTGAAGCAACACCTTCAACAGAGGAAAAAGGTTGGCAACCATCTTGCCCAGGTTTATGACCATGAAAAAAGAAATATCATTAGAATAGCGACTGATCTGGAGGAGAGATATGGAATAAAGCCTGATATAAATCTCTCACCCAGAGAAATCGGAAGATCCTATTCAATGTTCAAACAAGATAAAAAAATTGACCAATTTACAGAAAAAGTTGTGCATGGATACTTGAGACGTAAAACACAGACCATAGAGGGGATAAACCACTCAAAAAGCCTGGCATGGAGTTCCGACAAGTTTATGACATCACACCTTGAGGGATATCTCTATGCAATACAGGAACAAGAACTCCCTACCAAATATCTGCTGCACAAAAGAGGAGGGCCAGCAGCTGACAATAAATGTAGGCTATGTAAAACAAAGATCGAGGATGTAAGCCACATTATTGCCAGCTGCGAAAGAATGTCATCTCGCTACTACCTCCCCATGAGACACGATGGGATAGCTAGAACCATCTGGAACGCACTTCGGAAAACAAAATTAACAACAAACGAGGAAGAATATATTGAGACAGATGGCACTAAGGAATACTGGTGGAACCTGAAAATAAAAACTGCCACCAAATTAAAGCACAACCGGCCTGATATTGTAGTTTGGAAACCACACATTGAAAACGTGTTCTGTTGTGGAGATCAGCTGCCCACTTGATGTAAACGTTGTCAGAAAAATACAGTAGAAGGAGGACATCTACGGACCATTGATGAGGAGTTTACAAATCCAGTATCCAAGATACACCTTTAGCTTCATACCCATCATTATTGGTGCTACGGGTTATATACCAACCCGCTTGGACCAAAGTATGACTGAACTTGGATTTGCGGACAAAAAGCGCAGCTCCCTAATTCATAGTCTACAAATGGCTGCGATAGCTGGCACCTTCAAAATTTGCAAAACATTTTTGCGATTCAAGGGATGACAATTTCTTTTCTTTTACAACCTTGCCACCAGGAAGGTGGCAGGTCAAAAAAAATATACTCGAAATTAAGAGAAAGAGAAAACATACATACATACATACATACATACATACATACATACATACATACATACATACATACATACATACATACATACTCCATGAGACACGATGGGATAGCTAGAACTATCTGGAACGCACTTCGGAAAACAAAATTAACAACAAACGAGGAAGAATATATTGAGACAGATGGCACTAAGGAATACTAGTGGAACCTGAAAATAAAAACTGCCACCAAATTAAAGCACAACCGGCCTGATATTGTAGTTTGGGACCACACATTGAAAACGTGTTCTGTTGTGGAGATCAGCTACCCACTTGATGTAAACGTTGTCAGAAAAATACAGGAGAAGGAGGACATCTACGGACCATTGATGAGGAGTTTACAAATCCAGTATCCAAGATACACCTTTAGCTTCATACCCATCATTATTGGTGCTACGGGTTATATACCAACCCGCTTGGACCAAAGTATGACTGAACTTGGATTTGCGGACAAAAAGCGCAGCTCCCTAATTCATAGTCTACAAATGGCTGCGATAGCTGGCACCTTCAAAATTTGCAAAACATTCTTGCGATTCAAGGGATGACAATTTCTTTTCGTTTACAACCTTGCCACCAGGAAGGTGGCCGGTCAAAAAAATATACTCGAAATTAAGAGAAAGAGAAAACATACATACATACATACATACATACATACATACATACATACATACATACATACATACATACATACATACATACAATACATGCATACATACAGTCGCAATAACATTTAGACAGAAAATGTACATATACAATGATAGGTTTCATAACCCTGAGGTCAGAAGCTACAATATAGTTTTCTTTAACTCCAACTTAAACTTCTAAGATAGATTATGTCCAGCAAACATTTATATCCATCTTATCTTTATGAAAGGAATACAAAGAAACACTCTTATTTTGAAACAATTCAACATGGCAGCTAATTCTAACTTTCATTTTAATTTAATTTTAGTTTTGTTGTTGAGTTAATGGAATGTATACTACATACTTTCTGATATAATAAACTCTATTGGGATATTTGCCTTTCATTAAATTCCATCTACAGTTCTCATTTGTTTGACTGTTTATCCAGTGTAGTTACTTAATGAACCGTTTAGATTCCCGACTGTGATACTCAAGCAAACAACGGGGAAGTTGAGATAATGATTCCTAATTGTGTTAGAGCTACTATCAAACAATATATATACTTACTTTGGCTAGATTCCCATTATTCGTGAATAAATCAAATATTAATGAAGTGTTTGGAAATTACAGATGTCTCTTCATCATATGAATACATGCACAGGCACTCACACAAGTATACACACACGGACACACACACACACACACACACATACACACACACACACACACACACACACACACACACACACACACACACACACACACACACACACACACACACACACACACACACACACACACACACACACACACACACACACACACACACATATATATATATATATATATATATATATATATATATATATATATATATGTGGCGGTCAGGCCAGGCTTCTACTTACTACTGGTACCATGTAACCATGTACAACTTGCGTCATGCTCCGGTAGTCGGCATCTAAACCGGCTCATCTACTAGACCTTGGTCTGCTGCGGCGGGTAAATGGAATCTAAGAAGCACAAAAATAAGAGCTGTTAAATGGGCGGGTGAACTCCTTAGATTCAACGGCCATCCACCCTAAATATGGATTAAATAAGCTCGTCAACCAGTAATTGACCATGCGTGCGGAGTACAGCTAACCCCGTTCACATAGTTAAAACTCCGAGGATAAATCTCAAGGATCATAAAGGTAATTTGCGAACGGAACTACCTGTTAAACTAATCGCCCCCTCTAAATCAGATCTGGGGGTTGTTAGTAAAGCCATCTTGAATAGAATTATCCCACAGGTTCGTTCTAATTGCTCTATTTCTAACTTAAATTTATGGTTTGGTACATCTGAAGTAATTGGCTGGTTCAACAACCTGAATAAGAAAAACAAACAAAAATGTATTCAATTTGATATTGCCAGCTCCTATTCTTCTATTTCGCCTTCACTTCTCAACAATGCTCTATCTTTCGCATTTAAATATTCTGACATCACCACAGATGAACTTCCCATCATTCTCACTGCAAGAAAAACCATCTTAGAATTCAACAATGAATACTGGACTAGAGCTGATACTTTCAACAACTTTGATATCACAATGGGTGCTTCCAATTCATCGCAACTGACTGATTTGATTGGTATTTTTATTTTGAATTCTTTAAATCGGAAAATTCCTCAACTTCGCGGTGGAATTTATCATGACGATGAACTCTTTACTATCTTAAATTGTAATTTAGTTAATATTATTAAGAACAATATACGTGATCTCTTTAAGCAACATAACCTTAAAATCGAATTTGATAACAGCGTCAAACTAGTTAACTTCTTGGATATATCCCTTAAATTTGACACTGGCCTATATTACCCTTACCATAAAAACAATGAGAATCTAAATTATGTTAATTTTAAATCTGACCACCCCACTAACATTAAAAATGCTATAGTCAGTAATATTGGAAAACGAATATAAAACCTGTCCTCTAATAAAAATATCTTTGATGCTAACGCCAATTACTATAATAATGCGCTTTCTAAAGCCGGTTATCCTGATAAAATTAAATACAGTAAAGAAACCAATCCTAGAAGGTCTTACAGTGAAATAATTATTTATGATCATTCCAATAACTTAAATAGAAGACCTAGATACAAAAATATAATCTGGTATAATGCTCCTTTCTCTATTTCTATTAATAATAATATTCCTAAACTATTGTTTAGGGCTTTAGATAAATGCTTCCCTCCCTTACATATCTATAGTAAAATCTTTAACAAACATACAATACAATTGTCCTATTCCACCTCCTCCAACATCTCTAACATTATCTCTAAACACAACAATAAAATATTAAATATTAAATCACATCCTTCCAACACTGAGTGTCATAATAATAGCAGTAGTACTCCCGATGTCATTGTTAACTCTAGGCTAGACTCTGCAAACTCAAATACGACGTCAAATGTAACTTCGTTGAATGTTCATAATACAAATCTAAATCAGGAAACTATTATTCCTATCGTAAATAACTTCTCCAATCCAATTCCTTCTATAAATAACACTAGGTCACTTGTTAATAACTGTGTTAATTTCTCTAATCGCAATTGTAATTGCCCTGTTAGAACTAAATGTCCTCTCAATAACCATTGTCTTGAAAAAAACTTAGTCTATGAATGTAAGGTTATAACTTATACCAATTCCTTTACCTATTTCTGTTCCACTTCCACCTCCTTCAAAGCTAGATTTTATAATTACAATTCGTCTTTTAAATACCAACTTAAAAGAACTAACACGGAACTCTCAGAACTCATATGGTACTTGAAAGACAAAAATATCAACTATAACATCTCTTGGAGAAAAGTTTGCAACGCCTCTCCCTACTTGAATGCCTCCCTATATAGACCATGTAATCTTTGCCTATCTGATAAATTTACCATTATATCTAATTTAAATTCTATAATAAATAGACGCATTGATTTATTTTCTCTCTGCTTGCATAAATTCCACAGAACATTCCATAAAGTTTACAGCTAATATCTAATACCTCATCTCATGTTGATATTTGTTTTTGAAATGCGCATAATAAAATACTTGGAACTCCTTTAACCATCTTTTGATCTTATATTATATATATATATATATATATACCGATGATTTGAACAGAGACACGCACTGTATATATATATATATATATATATATATATATATATATATATATATATATATATATATATATATATATATATATATATATATATATACGAGAACCGGGTGGGAAAATGAAGAACAGATCCCAGAACTTGACTGGTACTTCGTTTTTTTTACTACGAGTTGATGTAGATACAGCCAGATTTCACTTTCATTTTGTCAAATGAGGAAATAAAATAATTGTGGAGGAAATTGTTAAATACATTTGGCATTCACCTCTAAGAACTAACTGGCTGTTTAAACTGAAAGAAGAATGAATACATATTGTGTTGCAAGATCTGGAAGTTTCGAATTACAATTCGCTGGGGTGATAGGAAGTCTAACTAGCATTGGTTTAACTCTAACTAGCATTGGTCTAACTCTAGGTCTCTCATTTGACATACATGGCAGTAAGTATGATACGTTATTATAAATACAAAGAAGGAAACCGATTGTCAGAGCGGAGAACGGAAGCAGTTTCCATTTTTGTTGTCAATGTTGATTCTATTGCTGATACTATCTGCCGGTTTTACCATCTGGCAGAATCATTACCGCCTTCTTCGGTGAAACTGGGTGACTGACATTTGAACTCAGAACGCACAGAGCCGGAAGAGACACTGCAAAACAATTCCCTCAATCCATCCAATAACTTGTTCATCTGCTCGATCAATGTATGTATACGATGCGTTGTTATGGATACAAATGGATTCGAATGTCCCATCGGAATAAGGAATCTATGTGTCAATCGGTCCTTATATTTCTGATACTATCCGCTGTTCCTATATCCTGTATGAAGCGTCACTGTTTACCCTATACCAATGGATGGCATTTCACATTGAATGCTCAGTGCTGAACATATATCGCCAACTATTCTGTACAAAACTTTAACGATTCTGTCAATCCATCGTTTATTGACTAATGCTATATTCGTTTGCACGGAAAGGATGAACTTTAAATTTAGTCTCAGTGGCATTTGAACTCAATGCGCAATGAGCTGGAAAAATCCCGAGGCATTCATTCAAAATTTCTAACGACTTTTCCAATTCGCACGTTTCAATGAAGTGTCAATGCATAAATGTTGCACGACTTGTTACCATGAACAAGTGGTTCAAACGTGCATTAGGTAGCAGGCATTATTCTATCTGTTATACTGCCACGAGGCCTAAATCAACAGAATATAAAAGAATATTAGCTGAACGTTTCTGTAGTACATTTATTACTTTGTCTTCGCTACATTCAACGCCTTATGTGTATAAAATCTAGCTTTTTAACTGTCATGATCTACAAGCAGGAGAGTTTAAACGAGAATCTAACTCATAATTTAAAAGTGTGCTAACATTTCTACGTAAGCGTATTGTTTTAATATGAAGCTCATTATTTCAAACATGAAATCATCTCATAAGTTATATTGTTATAACATTGAAAGCCCTAAAGATAGTGTACATAGATATGACATGTATACACGTAAGCATAGCCATGGCTTTCTCAATATAATGTCATATCCATCTATATAATTTATTGATGTTAAAAGCATTGCATATGTCGTATAAAGCCGTCCGGGTGTAGGGAACAATTTGTCATAGCTTTATTTAAATTTATGAAGCAATATTCGGTTAGCAATAGGATATAATTGTAATAAATGTACAGTTTCGAAATACAATTCTCAGGCAATTGTAATGGTACACTTAGATTAATTATC
>OZ024741.1:124155282-124170282 GCA_964016885.1 Eledone cirrhosa
ATAATAACTATCTGTACCTCTTAAAAAAATATGTAACATCATACGTTATGGCTTGCTAATAATCATCGTTTGGAAATTACTGTGCAAATTGATATAAATAGATATATAGATAAATTGATAGGTAGATATACAGATAGATAAATAACATGATATATATATATATCTATATATATATATATATATATATATATATATATATATATATATATATATATATATATATATATATATATATAAGATTTAATATAGATAAGATTCTACAGGACTAGAACTGTTATACTCTGCTATGTATTGAGTACCTTACTTACTGTGGTTACTTCTGATTCAACTTGGAATAACTTACCTTTATATATGTATATATATATATATATATATATGAAATATGAAATATATGAAATATAAGAATCAAAAAACTGTTCAAAACATTATTGTGCTTACAGCTGTTTCCTCCAAACCGAGGTTTGGATTCTTCGGAGCAATTTATTAATGCATGGACAGTTATATGACCTCGTCTTCAGCTGAGAGTCATACCGATACATATTCAAACATTGATACATATTCAAACATTGTGGGTCAACATTCATTACAGAATTTAGAGTGGCAGTACACACTTCGAGATTACATTTATATTAAGAGGTACAATCAAAAATCAAAAATACAGGTTAAAATACAACAAGAAGATAAGCGGTTATATAGTGTAAATGTTATATGTGTGGCACGCATGTGCGTCTTGTTTATATAGTGTGGCAGAGAGATATGTGTGGTAGAGGCACTTAGGTAGGTAAACAAGAGTGTTAGGTTGGTAGATCTGGTGGCAAATTCTTTATATGATTGATATAGTCTGTGTGTGGAGAAATATTATAAGCATTAAAAATAGTGCAAGCATTAAAAGTGTTAAAAGTATTGGAGATGCACAGCGAAGGGATGTCAAGTATTTCATGTACTTCGGCATTTTCATGGTCAGGGGAGTGTATTTTTCGATTATATGCCCTTCACATAATCCACGACAATCCAGTTAGAGATCGTAGTCTGGTGTTCTTTAGTTCAATACAGGAGGCTGTTACGTTTCGAGAAACGCCATTGAATACCACCCGGAAGTGTGTGTGTGGCTAAGGGGAGTTAATGCATGCGGGGAGGTAACTCTGGGGTTTCTATACCTAGCTATTAAAATGTGTCCCAATATAGACCCTAATTTCTATGGTGGTGCGCATCCTCCAAGAGAAATATTTAAAGCATAAAGTGTATTAACTATAGAGTAGTTTAATTAAGTTATGCTGAAGGTGATCATATTATTATGGTGGATTAACCCATCGTAAGGTGCCACAAATGGAAATTATAGATGATGAGCGAGGGTTCTAAATTAAAGATCTCTGTGGTTGTAGTCTACTCATAGGACCAGGCGCGGTGATTGCAGGATTGCTTCAGGACCCAATGATCTCTGGTAAGATCTGGGTCATCGCTTTCTTTGATTCTTATATTTCATATAACTGCTCTGTAAATCATCTGATGTTTTTACATTGAGCTACTTAACTTACTGGTAATAAGGTAGTAATACATTACTGCCTACCACTATTTAGGCTGTGTGTAAAATACTTATAACTGCATAAGGTTTTGTATCTACATAACCATAAATAGTATAACTAATACTAACTAATACTATATATATATATATATATATATATATATATATATATATATATATATATTTCGTTTCTGAAGAATTTGTTTAGCAATATTCTTCATCTGAAAATGGGTGTTGAAACTGATATTGTTATCCTCTGGGAGGGTGGTGTTGCCAATAAGGAACACACGCACCAGTGTGTCACTCCAATTTATTATAAATTAAAAATTTAAAAAAAAAATTTATTTTATAAATTTCCGATTCGTTGGTTGGTTCCACAACCGGACGGTTGTTCATATATTGTCAAATTTCTTTCGTCACACATTCTATGACCTCTTCAGTGACTGGGGATTCTTTTCTTTGTGGTGTGCCTCTCCTTTGTTCTGTCCTACGCCATCTTGTTTTTGTGTGTGTTGTGTGCTTAGTTTGCGCATGTGTTACATCCGGGTGTCTGTGTGTGTTTTTATTTGTTTATTTATTTGTTTATTTACATTTTACTGGTTGGTGGTTTGTTCTATGTGTGTGTGTTTTCATTTTGTCCTTAATTGTAAGTTGTAATGTTGCTATTCCATTCATGTTTTCTATTGAATTTTGGTTGGAGTTCATTTATGTTTATTGCCTCTGTGATTTGTCTAAACATTGTGTCTTTTCTGTGTGTAGATTTTATTTTTATTTCTATGTTCTCTACTTTGCCCTTATGTTCTATTTTAGCATGTTGGTTGAGTACTGATGATTATTTTCTATCTTGAAGCTCTCGCCAATGTTCATTTAACCGTTCTCCTATACTACGAGCTGTGTCACCTTTGTAAACTATATTCTTATCTTTACATTGTCCTTCAGTACATCTTATGCTATACACTATGTTTCTAGTTTTACAGTTAATATGGGGGCCAGTCACCTAAGAGGTCACATAATGTGTGACGAAAGAACTTTGACAATATATGAACAAACGTCCGGTTGTGGAACCAACCAACCAACCGAAAATTTATTAAAAAATTGTTTTTTTTAATTTTTAATTTATAATAAATTGAAGTGAAACATCTGGTGCGTGTGTTTCTTATTCGCAACATGACCCTCCCAAAGTATAACAATATATATATATATATATATATATATATATATATATATATATAGATAAAATAATTAAGTCAAATAAGTAAAATTTGACTTCGTTTATTATAAATTATAGATATACTGCTATATATATTTCGATGACAGCCAACATTAGCTGTGACGTCTTCAGGCAGTCCGAATTGGTGTGGTAGAGACAGGTACACATGTTGTTTAAGTGTGTTTTACGGAGTATTGGCGGAGTAAAACACACTTAAACAACATGTACCTGTCTCTACCACACCAATTCGGACTGCCTGAAGACGTCACAGCTAATGTTGGCTGTCATCGAAATATATATAGCAGTATATCTATAATTTATAATAAACGAAGTCAAATTTTACCTATTTGACTTAATTATTTTACATTACTCCGGAGTAAATAAACCAACCTGCGTACTTCGTCGAGTGCTCCAATATGCATACTGAGGTGTCGGTAAACAACCAACATATACTGAAAATATATATATAGATAGATAGATAGATAGATAGATAGATAGATAGATAGATAGATAGATAGATAGATAGATAGATGGATGTGAATTGGTGAAGGCACGTGTCCCAGAGGTTGATTATCAGTTCTATTTACAGTGGTACACTTTGTTCTTTATCCAGAGATTATATTCACGTTGCTCCTATCCACCGAGAGGTGAACAACAATGTTCTATATGTAATACAGATGATCAACCTCGTCTAAATGACTCAACATATTACAGACACATGTTAACACATGATAACTTAAAGCAATTCTATGAGAACTTCAGCATTAAGCTGAATCTCTCACCGAATTACATTAAGTTAACATGTTTTAGCAGAATGTTCAGTCATTTAGACGTTGGTTTCCGTTGTTCGAACAACTGAAACGCTTGTTGAAACTGATGGTGATTCTAAAGACACACTCACGCACACAAGACAGTGAGATTATGAAATGTATTGTGCAATACTGAGCTTCCTGGTTCGATCCCACTACAACAGCATTAACATCAACATCATAAACAAAGCCAGCGCCACTCCCATTATCATTATGTTTTTTTAACTCTAGATTGTTTTAATTAGTGATCTTTGATCGTGATATTGGAAGGATGTCACTACTGGCCTATAGTTCAGTTATTGTAGTATTGTGATGGTGGTGGTGGTGGTGGTTGTTTAGGGTGCGTTTGTGATGATGGTGTGGGTGGTGTGGGTGGTGATGCTGCTGGTAGTAGAGATCTTGGTGGTGAGGATAATAATGATATTGACGTACCTTTTTGAAGAATTGATGTAAGTATTGGTAACGATGGCAGAGTTGTGGTGGTGATTCGGCTTGGAATAATGGTGATAGGGATGAAAATTGTTGTGCTGGGTGTGGTAATAGTGATGTTGATGGTGTTGGCTGCGGTTGGGGTGGTGTTGGTAATAAAGTTTGTGGTGATAGTGATGGTAGTGAGTGTATTGAGAGAGAGTATACTTTAAATTACCAAATACTCTATAGTGTGTTGTCTATTAATTGTCCGATTATTGCATCATGTGTGAGAAATAAACAACATTCGTATGTTGAATACATTGAAGGTCTGTATCATTATTAATGACCCATTAACGTTCAATGATAACTTGACTGTCAAATGCTTTTCTACGTAGGCGTAAATATATATATGTATACATTATGGGTTTGTAAGCATGTAGTTGTGAATGTGCGTATATTTATACACACACACACGTACATACACACACATATATATATATATATTATAGTTAAAACAGAAAACAAAAACAAAAACAAAGCGAAGAGGCAGTAAAAAGTGCAGTAGACGCTTGAGAGTGGGGTGGGGTGGGGGACCCAATATATATATATATATATATATATATATATATATATATATACTATAACGACCTTGTATATGAAGTATATACGATATGTTCAATTAAAATAAGAACCTCTCTCTGAATTGAATATGTGATTATGATCGCAGTTATCACGGTATCCGTGGAGAATAATAGACACATGATTCTGGATTTTTATCTGTCATCGAGGACATTTACCAAATTGGTACTGAGATAAGTATAATGAGATGCTTATTTCCATTTAGTGCAAACTTAACAGTGTATGATTTTGCAACAGTAGCAATAACATCGTTGACTGAATACACACGTGCTTTTTCTAAAAAAAAAGCTTCTTCCGTTCCTTTCTCTTCTAACTTTTTATCTTTCAATTTCATCTTATATTACTCATTCTATCTGCCGATGAAGAGCTAGTGTCCGAAACGGTAGGACTCTTTTTCTATTAATATACCTGTTCAGGTAATCAAAGTATTTTTTTTTTTTTTTTTCGGTGGGGAATCGTATATATATATATATACTTTTTCCCCAGCAACTGAATAATAATAAACGAATGCATCATATCCAACCCAATCAACAACAACCGCAAACATGTTATGCAACAGATAACAACGATTACAACATCTCATTTATATCCACGAGAAAAATTTAAACCAAATCAAATGCAAACATCTCGAAGAGCGACAATAATATAATGTAATCCAACCCATTATAATTATTCTAAGATGACTAATTTTGGTAGAGCACAGTCACTCTTAATATTGGTTCTGACTACCCAGAAAGTTTAGTACCATATAAAATGCAAGATACATAATGATAATTACCATCATTCTGGAAGCCTGCATCGATGCATTTCAAAACGAATTAGCTATCAAAAATAAACAAAATTATACTAAAATGAACAAACCTAAACTAATTATATCAAAAAGCTAGTAAAATATAATTCAGAATATATAAGCAGATTTAGAACCTGTTCTAACACCAATATAACAAAGACAACCGTGCAACAATCGAGGAGACACTGTTAATACATATGTATATATATATATATTACTTTTGAGCTGACGTTTGGGAAGCTCCCATACAGCTCTAAGTTTTTCATCCTCAGTGTATAGTGATTAATGTTCAGACCCATCCTCAGCATTCTCCTGTAGCACACATCCCCCATCTGAGTGAGTTTCTTGGTCAGTGTCCAAGTTTCAGACCCATACAGCAGAACAGACTCCACTACAGCAATGAAGAGGCGGACCTTCAGTTCTTTACGAAGGTCCGACTTCCACACCGATCTCAAGTTGTGTCACGCCGCCGAGGCATTGTTCTTCCTCTCAATCACATCATCTTCCGTATTCCCAATCTTTGCTCCCAAATACAGGAAGTCCTCAACCAATTCTAGTGGCTTCCCGCCTACATTAGTGATCCCCTCTGGCTTCTCATCATTCTCGACCAGATATTTTGTTTTGGTCTCGTTTATTCTCAGCCCAACACTAATCGACAGTCTCAACCTCCTGCATCAAATCCTCTACCTCCTTCACTGTATTTGTCACCAAAACTATGTCGTCGGCAAATTCAGCATCGGATATCTTTTTCGCCTTAACTCTCCTGCTCTGAGCTGGTGCTACACTAAAGCCAGAGTCCTGCTGTTTCTCCAGTGCAAGGCGCATACAATAGTCCACTACGATGATAAAAAGGTAGGGAGTCAATGTAGCTCCCTGGAGCACTCCAGCCAGTATATCAAAGAGGAGACTGAGGTTAGGTGGACATGCTCACCGACATCCAGAGTTGACATTGCACTCAGTGCTCCTGTGGGAGCCCCTACATGGACACACTGGAAGAAGAAGACCAAGGTTAACGTATGTTGATGCCCCAAGGACAGACACTGGTCTGTTGGAGACGCAGAACATGGCAGCGATAATGAGAGACAGAGACCGCTGGAGAGAACTCGTCCATGGATCTCGGGAATTTTACCCGCCCTAGAACATATATATATATATATATAAATATATATATATATATATATATATATATATATATATATATATAAATATAAATTATCGAGAATCGCATTTCGGCCCACGAAATAACGAAAAACAACCTCCGAGATGTGTCGCAAGTGCTCAATGATTCAGATGAACCAGAGCTATAACAAACGTTAAAGGCCAAACACACTGAGACGATGGTTAAACAATCATTCGCATAGCCAAAAAAACGATCAAGTAATTCGGGTCAAACAAATAAAAAATATCTGTGATTGAAAATTTACCTGGACCCCTGGAAGGTTGGTAAAATCCAGCATATGGGTTTCTTCGGCTCCTAAATCAATTACTGTCCGCTTACATAAATAATGTTAGGCTTCTGGTAAGATGATTGAACAAGGAAGCCACTTTCTCAACAGGCTTTAGTTCAATGTTAATACAAGGACTGACTATTGTTGACCCCACGTGGGGATCGACAAGGGAGGCAACCCCTATATCAGGCGAATGAATTCAGTTGTGTATGTTATTGCAAGAATGCAAAAACATCACAAATCGAATAGAGTTCTCAACAGAAGGGTTAAAATTAACATAAGCTATCCATCAGTCAATAGAATCAACTAAAAAAATCAAGAAAATTAACTGGTCAATAGCTAGAGTCTGGAGAATAATATAAATATAAATTATCGAGAATCGCATTTCGGCCCACGAAATATCGAAAAACAACCTCCGAGATGTGTGACAAGTGCTCAATGATTCAGATGAACCAGAGCTATAACAAACGTTAAAGGCCAAACACACTGAGACGATGGTTAAACAATCATTCGCATAGACAAATAAACGATCAAGTAATTCGGGTCAAACAAATAAAAAATATCTTGTGATTGAAAATTTTCGCCGGAACCCTGGAAGGTTGGTAAAAATCAAGCATTTGTGTTTCTGCGGCTCCTAAATCAATTACTGTCCGCTTACATAAATAATGTTAGGCTTCTGGTAAGATGATTGAACAAGGAAGCCACTTTCTCAACAGGTTTTAGTTCAATATTAATACAAGGACTGACTATTGCTGACCCCACGTGGGGATCGGCAAGAGAGGCAACCCTTATATCAGGCGAATGAATTCAGTTGTGTATGTTATTGCAAGAATGCAAAAACATCACAAATCGAATAGAGTTCTGAACAGAAGGGGTAAAATTTACATAAGCTATTCATCAGTCAATAGAATCAACTAAAAAATCAAGAAAATTAATTGGTCAATAGCTAGAGTCTGGAGAATAATACAAATATAAATTATCGAGTATCCCATTTCGGCCCACGAAATAACGAAAAACAACCTGCGAGATGTGTGGCAAGTGCTCAATGATTCAGATGAACCCGAGCTATAACAAACGTTAAAGGCAAAACACACTGAGATGATGGTTAAACAATCATTCCCATAGCCAAAAAAACGATCAAGTAATTCGGGTCAAACGAATAAAAATATCTGTGATTGAAAATTTACCCGGACTCCTATATATATATATATATATATTAATAAAAGGAATTGCAACTCTGTTTGATTTACTCGTTTTATTTACAATGCTTTAAAATTATAATCATATTATAATGAAATAGTATGGTAGAATATTAAATGTTAAGTGTTAATTGAACAAGTACTTTCATGCTTTTGCAATCTTCAGGTTCATATTCTGTGGTCACAGTCAAGTTTGCAATTTTCAACTGACAACACGGAAAATATATTTTAGGGTCTGTTTTTCTTTTTTTTCCTTTCTTTGATTCGTCAAAATGGCATTATTGAAAAATGAGTAAAACAATTATTTAAAAACGCGTTTCATAATGTATATAAAGTATTACCGGTTTCGATGTATTATAAATTCATCTTATCAAATGCTGAGTATTAAAAAGAATTAATGAGAATTAAAACCTAAAATTAAAGATTTAAAATTAAGAGGTAAGTTTTTTCATCTTCCTCGTTAAGAAGGAGACTGGAGAATGAACTCATGTGTATATATAGAGAGAGAGGTGTAGTCATTAAGTAACAGCAGCAGTGGTGGTAGATGTGTTCTTCACAATTTTGTTCTGTGAAGAAACACACTACAGACAATGGCACCCACCACCCTATATCGAATATTAATAATTATTTCTACTTTTGGCAGCAATTTTCGCCAGCAATTAACCAGTACATTACTGGTACTTTATTTTATCGAACCCGTAAGGATGAAAGGCAAAGTTGATCTCGGCGGGATTTGAACTCAGAATGGAAAGGGCTGTAACTCTCTACGTCAACTCTATTCGATTAATATCGAATATTAATAATAATATTCGATTCGTTTGTAAACAAACGTCCCGATTAAATCTGTGCCGTGCCGATGACAAATCGTCATCCTTTTGTCCAACACAATCACTGTGGAACAATCAATATGTTTTTGTGTCATTACCTTTTATCAGGACTGACAATCTGTATTTTCTTAGTAGACATTGGCTGAGTAGCCTCATTTGCATACCGAAAGAGTTACGGCTGACCGTGCCGAAAACTAACATTAAGGATGACGATTTGTCATCGGCAAGGCATGGCCTTAATCGGGCCGTTTGTTTACAAACGAATTGAATGTTATTAATATTCGATATAACCCATGCGTACATATGTATATATATGTGTGTATATATATATATATATATTTATGGGGGGGGGGGGGGTACATATACATAATTTTATTTGTGTATCAGCTGTGCTAGGACGAGAAATAAAATTATAATTATATATACACACACACACACACATTCATATCTGTGTGTCTTTATGTGTATATTGAAATGGACACAGCATGGCAGAATGTTAAAGAGCCTCGTTTCACAATGGATTTTTTTCTTTCTGGTCAATGAGGCGGATGTTTATCTATTTATCTGAAAAAATGTAGTAGCGAAAGACATACAGCAAAACACTAATCCAAAGTTTTATCCCTTAATCTATCACACCTTCTTTATTTTACTGATCCCGAAATTATGCCAGGTAAATTGAAGACAGTTCACAGAAATGGAACACCCTTCGCCAACTTTTCTATATGATGCTGTGATGCAACTGTCTACTACTAGCTGTAATTGCCATGTCATGTCATTTCATTAGGAATCTAATTCAAGTGATCATACGCTTACCGAAAACTAAGCTTAGTCGTGACTCCAATTGGCAGTTAAGAGTGACTGAAGCCGAATCATTGCATTCGAATTCCTGGGCGATATTAATTTCAATATGATATTCGCCAGTGTTTATTTTGAGATAATATTTATAATGTATCATCTATTTTGTATTTCCAAATGTCTTAATCTCGTGCCGCAAATATTTGGTTATCTCACGAATAGAAACAAAATATTGATACGCTTCAAAACTTATTCTTGTATAACTGGAAAACATTAGAATATTCCATTGATTGTAAAGCTTGTGAATATAATTTAAGATGAATTTCAATAGTTATAAATATTTACTTTCATTATTTCCTTCTAACAAAACATCCATAAAATCTGATATGTGGCTGTATTGCTGAATGATTTACAAAATTTATTGTAATGAAAATATCACATAATGAATTATTATAACAACTAGTTGATATCAATTTATATATGTATCTATAAATTTGCCATTTCAGTTAATTTATATTGCTCTTTGTTAGACTATGCGCCATTTTTCACAGAATATCTGTTTATCATGTCTCTTTTTCCGTTTATCTCTGCATCATTGCACGTTCAGTTTAATATTTATTGGTGTGGATGGGTGGTGTAGTGAGTTGATCTCCGTTTATTTACTTGAACCACTTTACGTCTTGAAATAAAAAATTCAAATGATAGATTTTGCAATATATTATCTTGGGGTTTATGTGAAATAATTATGGATCACTTCAAGGGGCTTGATACTATCGACTATATTCTTTTCCGAAATGTGTGTCTATATATAAACTGAAAAATTACTGGGTGCACTCTGATAACATCCGTGTCAAACGCTTGATATAGGGAACCACCTACCCCATAAGGTTTTTTAAACCTTCTCCCTGCCCAATTCGATAGGGTTGGAGATGATCATCAGGAAGGTGCTCAACAGTAAGTCAGACTGGATCTTTTTTCACATTCATCTTGACATATTCTGATGTTAATGCATTCGACATTTCATCAGCCGTGTCAATAAATATTTTGCATGATACCCTCTGATTTCCTTTGTATTTTTAAATAAAATAAAAATACAAGCAGCCAAACATTGTAAAACATCATTAAGGTAAAAGGGTGCTGAATAACAGAAATTAGAGTGTCGGACAAAATGCCTTGAAGTATTTAATTAGCTCCCTTTATCTTTCGTTTGCTTTCAAATAATTCAGGAATCAATTTGGCTTTCACTCGACTAGGACCAGTCACGCAATTACCAATTATATACCGAAGTTGATTCACTCGATTATAACACCGCTCTTAAACGAGAAAATAGAAATATACATTACAATATCTCGACTTCAGTTAAAATTTTAAAGTCACCCATGAAAATTTCACGACACCATCAATTCAATAATTCAATAAAAAAATGATATCCTACATATTCATTTCTAACGTTATGCCAATTACTGAAAGAAATCAATACGTTTATATGTTATATACTTTTCAATAAGAGACGATGTTGAGCAGGACACAATCTGTCTCCCTGGGATGCACTCACTTGCATGTTAATTTTACGAGCAAGTCCATCGAGCAACAGGAAGACCCGTTGTTTAAACCGCCAAAGCTTCAGTTCAATGTGTTTCGTTCATTAAGTGACATTTGCGTCCTGGCGAGTTGATGGCTGCCTTTTCTTCTCGTTCATTGTGCTGTAGGGTTAGCTTACCTGTACAAATTTCGTTTAGAAACGTTCGATATATGATATTAGAATATATGAGCACTTGCCGTGGTGGGTTTGGAGTCCCTCCTTTAAAACTACTGGAAGCTTCTAACGACTACTGTATGTCAAGATGAAGATGTTATAGATCTAAACATTGAGCATTTCTTTACTTTATAAATGGCAGATATTTGTATGTCTAACTAATGTGAATATATAAAGTAATTTCCTCTGAGGTGAATTAAATGTTCTCTTGATTGATTGACTCATAACTTTCATTAGGAACATTCCTGCGCGTAATAATAGCATATAGATATAGATATAGGTCAACACAAGCACCCACACACATACACACACACATATATATATATATATATATATATATATATATATATGGGGAGGGTCATATTTTTATATATATGCAAATATATGGATGCATGAATACATCTAAGTGCCTGTGTGGGAATATGGTTCTATCCGTAATTTATGTGCGTTTACTTACTTCATTCCGTTTCTATTTATATAAAATATATTAGAGAAAATGTAATAATTTATCTTGAAGGCATTAAAAGATAATTGGTTTATATTCTCATTACAGCTTTGCCAAGTTAAAACTCCTCTGTATAGAAACAAATTAATAAGCTTGTATACGGAAATTACATTGTGATAGCATGATAAATACTCCATTCCATCTTTGGTGCAGTGGTTTAAGGAGAAACATTAATTCATATGGGCACTGGTATTAGATAATTGACCCGTTGGTTCTTTTCTTTTATCTGTGTTTGAATGCGTGCCTCTTTCTCTCTCTGCATACCTGTCTACATGGCTAGTAGCCGGTCGATTTGTCTATCTAACTACCTGTCTCCCCCTATCTCTCTCCTATCTATCTCTCTCTCTCTCTCTCTCTCGCTCTTTCTCTCTCTCTCTCAACTTCTCTCTCTCTATTTGTAGAAATAAACATTGACACACACACACACACACACACACACACACACACACACACACACACACACACACACACACACACACACACACACACACACAGACACACACACACACACACACACACACACACACACACACACACAGACACACACACACACACACACACATATATATATATATATATATATAAATGTAATCTGAGTTTTTCGAATATTAATAATCGTTTCTACTTTTGGCACAAGGCCAGCAATTACCCAGTACTAACTGTTGTGTAACCACTTCAACCTAACTCGTCCCATGGACTGAGTGCTCTACCACTACGGATATTCCCTTCCAGTGTTCTACCACTATATATATAGGAACGATTAGGACCCCGACGGCTGAGCTCAAGCCGTTCCGACGGCTAATTCTGGACTAAATGAAAATGTTTATCCTCTTAAATGAATAGCCGAACTTCTCAGGGGGTAATTCCATATATGGTAAAAGTGATTGTCACAAGGATTGGTCAAAAGTTTCTTATTGAGACACATGATTCTATCATGGCATTTTGTGGAAGGTAGAGGTAGCTGAACTTGCCAGTAGAAGAAAGAGGGAGAGGGAGTGGAGAAAACACAGTCAAGCGTTGAAAGTGACAACTACAGCAGATTCAAAGGATAGGAGGTTGAAAAAAGTATACTAGAGAACGGGAGGGGGGAAGAAGTCGAAACTATAAGTAAATCTATATGGAGTAAATATATAGTGAGTTTCCTCCACCTCTCTCCCACTTTCTTCCACTGGCAAGTTCAGCTACCCTACCTTTCACAAAATGCCATGATAGAATCATGTGTCTCAACAACAAACTTTTGACCAATCCTTGTGACAATCATTTGTAACATATATGGAATTACTCCCTAAGAAGTTAGACTATTCATTTAACAGGATAAAAATGTTCATTTAGTCGAGAATTAGCCGTAGAAACGGCTTGAGCTCAGCCGTCGGGGTCCTACTCGTTCCTATTACCCACTCTACTACCCTAAATATTGAGTACTTTGGTGCGTTATGGTCCATCTGGTTCCTTACCACATTTCCTTCATTATACACATATATATATATATATATATATATATTAGAAAGTTTTTTTTACAAAATGAAAAAGAACCGAGGTGTCCTGCACGGGTGAAAGTATATATATATCCATACATATGCGTAGATACATGCACTCTGCTACATATATGCGTATAAGTAGGCAAACACCTAAACACACACACACACACACACATATATATATATATATGAATGTATATGTAGTGTATTTTGCAATACACTGTATGCTTAATTAAAAGCATTTTGAAGACCACACGCTATTGTTTTAAAGTAGAGACATTGTCGCTACTTACATTTTCGGCAGACATATATATGTGTATATATATATAATTTACATCCTTAGAAAAATAGTAACTGTCTATAATACGTAGGCATCTCAATAAAAGGATAAGGTATATCAACAAATTGATAAACCAATAATCCACTCAGAGAATTATTAAAATATCAAATTTAACCCCAAATCACACTTCGTATGAGGGGGATACAAGTGAAGTTTGGTAAACGAAGCCAATTCCAACCTCTCTAGTGCCCTAACCATGGTTTCAAAATCTGAAAGAGCCAGCATTTTGGAGTACTGAAGTTTTATCTGAAGAGGCGAGTTCATCAAAAAATTTCGTATTTCAAAGGAAACACGGTTTTAGGAAACCGTAGCTATGAAAATATCGGGGCTGAACCCCTCTGGTGGTGTCCGGCAGATGCAATGGAGACAGCCGTCTATGCATTTCAGGCTTGACTGGCCTTCCTTAGGACGGTCCTCCCACCGCTTGCAACTGCTGGACTTGAAAACAGTCGAGCATATATAATTTTCTCGTCTTTGTAAATGAGGTGATTAATCTCATTTGCATATGAAGCTGCATAAGTTGGCTCAACTTAGAATAAAAATAGGATTTCGCTTCAAGCATAGCTTTATACAAATATGTATAGAAATTTCGTTTTTCTAAAGAAACACGGTTTTAGGATGCCGTAGATATGCAAACACCGGGGCTAACGCCCTCTGGTGGTGTCCAGCAGAAGCAAGGGGGACAACCGTCTATGCATTTCAGGCTTGACTGGCCTTCCTCAGTACGGTCCCTTCCACCGCTTGCAACTGCTGGACTTGAAAACAGTCGGGAATATCCCATTATCAATGGAGTAACCCAATTGACCGGGCCGACTTGCTTGATTGCAGAGCAGCTTTAAGTTAAATGAGATAAAAAGACGTTAAAATTACATTTTGTAAGGTAAGATTCATTTATTATCTTGGCTATTTAATATTCTTTCTAATGCATTGTTGGTTTTCAAAATTTAAATTTGTGTTATATATACATATATATATATATATATATATATATATATATATATATGTAGATAAATCTACCAAGAGTTTACGGTAGTGTCCAATCCGTATGAAGAACTCAATGTATTCCGGATATCATGGAAAGAAGAGATGTAATGAAAAATCACTTTCGGTGAAAGATAAACGGTATACAGAGTCAAGATAAAATATTAAACAAATAATGAATAAACAATGAAACAGTTCCTTATATTAAACAAAAAAAGTTCATTATTTAACGATCGTTTCTAGGATATATATGTGTTAGAATTGGCATGCATATTCAACAGATCTATGTA
>OZ024741.1:124177782-124192782 GCA_964016885.1 Eledone cirrhosa
TATTTTGAAATGTACTATGCGAAAATTGTTATAGTATCTACTAAATGAAACGTTAAACTAACATATCTGTGTTAATGTAATTCAATTATACACATTTTCATGCTAATATAATCTCTACTGTATTCTATACGCGATGGAGCCCACCCACAGCCCCGGCGGACAGAATGGAGAAAGCGTTTCCCCGGAGGACGGCAAGCGAGACGCGTTGGAAAAGCCACTCCACTCGCGAGGCTCACACCTGCGGCTGGCCAGCTTAGCGGCTATGGTGGTGAGTAAGGATGTAGCCCTAGAGCCGTGGAGACCAGAAGTCTCCACTGCCAGGGGTACGACCGCAAACCTGTCGGAGAGCGACCGGTATTTGAGGAGTTTGGCCTCCTCAGCCCGACGTGCATCAGAACCTGGGTCAGTCGCAGACTGCACCAGGTTGCGGCTACAGAAAGTGTCGGTGCAAGTGGCATCCCAGACGAGGTGTTTGCCACCGTGGCACAGGAAGATGGTCATGCCATTTGGCCTTTTGCCGTCCCCTCGATCCAGCCCCACCGGCTCGAGCTGGGGAAGGAAGCCTTCAGCGTCCAAGCAATGCTTAATGACCTCGTTGAGGGCAGCATGACGTGGAATGCAGCCGGCAGTGTGGCGACAGGAACGCGGGTGGAGGCCAAAAGAGTCCACGGTGGAACCGCAGCGACATTGTGTGGCTGGTAGATCCGGTGTGGCTGGTAGATCCAGTGGCCAACCATCAGGGAAACGCCGATGCGCAGGCTATGGTTGTCTAGCTGCGTGCCAGAGGAAAAGGAGGGCAGGGCATGGAGTCAGGCACCACTGTGGGATTTGGAGGCCGCATGAAAACAAGCAAGGCGGTGCTGGTCGAGCTGGTGCGTGAGCCTGTCTGTGCTGCCTGGATGCGTTGGGGGGACTTGAGGTCAACAGGGCGAGAAGGAGGAGGGACGTCTTCTGGGCTAATTCCCAGCCGGTCCCACGTCTCACAGGCGACCTCACGTTCTCTGAACACAGATGCTTCTGTTGTGTTTTGAAAAATCCTGCTGACGAGGACGCGGCACGAGATTACCGACGAAAGATACGCCGGCAAAGATAGTGACATCGGAGACCGGAGGCCAAGTCCGCCATACCTAACACGTAAAGTGGCCTGTTGCTACCCTATGTCGTCAAAGTTGACGATGCATATCTCCTCAGCTGCTGCTCGGATACAAGTATCGAGGTCAGCGAAGAGTGATGTCTGGGTGTAGAACGGAGCGCTGCGGAGGGTATAGAGGAGCTTCGGCATGGCGAATCAGTTCCTCAGCAGAAAGAGAGCTGTGTGGCCGTCAATCAAGCCCAGTCAGCTCATGAGAGTCTGGAATTGTTGAAGCTTGGACCTGATGGTGTAGCGGATAGCCGGCGGCGGGTGGATCTGTGACCCGAGTATGAGGACATCTTTTGGGGGTCACCTGAACCTGGTGGAGAATGAACCGCACGTCCAAGACGGAGGATGCAAAGCTCGCAGCATCGAGGCTGACATTCTCCACCTCCGACTTGGTCGAATTGACCTGGAGGGCGATTCACACCAGGGCAGGAACCACCGATTGAAGGTCATGACAGACCGTCGGTATGGGCCCGCGCAATGATGAGCCTATTGGTGAGCACCACAATTACACTCAGAAGGCGGCGCCCGGCCTCAGCGGAGAGGGAGGATATCAACTTCTTGAGGTGGACTGGTCGGAGACCATCAACACCTCCGCAGCTGCTAGCTGGGAAGGACCTGATGGCGGACATGTTGTCTGCATCAGAAGCCACAAGGAGCAAGTGGGGGTCGGGTGAGGGTACGGGTCTGAGATCAGTAGGTGGCTCAGGGTGTTTGAGTCGCAGAGCAGCCGTGACATCCTCGGTGGGTTGGAGGACAGTGTCCTCTGAGGCAACAACTCTGTCTGCGGCCGAGACATCACCCATGAAAAGCTTGGCGTTTACCTGGTCACGGAAACAATTGACGCTGGACTCGGCAGTGGAGGATAGGGTGTGTGGCGGTGTGTGGCGTCCCTGGGCACGCTTGGAATGGCCGCTCGCCCAAAGGACGAGACATTGGCATTGACGAAGGCTGCTGTTGACCGGCCGCCCCGGCCAGCGCCAGAGCTGGAGAGGCCGAGGGTGAGTGGGGCGAAATAGAACAGCCGCTCCCAGTCACTGGCTCGATTGGAGTCCAGGGCGCTCTCAATCGAAGAAGTGAGGGCATCGGCTACCGGCACCCGTGCCGCTCCCGGGATCCTGAGAGGGATCATCCGGAGTTGCCTGAGCCGTGCGATGTTGATCAACGAGGCTTGGGCGTCAGGCAAGCTCGCTGTCCCCTCTGGTGTTGTGCCGTGGCTGGGAAGACGTGGGGAAGAGGCAGCTCCTGCACCTCTACGCTGCGAGGGCTTTGGAAGCTCGACGAGTCAAGCCAAAGCAGGTAGGTGTTGGAGCAGCCGCACCCCAAACATTTCCGGCCCCTCTTCCGTCTGTTAGAGGTGCTGCAAGTGCTGCAAGTGTCGGTTTGGAGGGGTGGGGGATGAGGCGTGGGACTGGTGTTTAAAATAATATTTATTGGCATAATGCGAACAGGTTTGATCTTTCTTGCCTTGTTGATGGAACGTTAGAAAGAGCTGTCAAAATTCGCGGAATTATATCTTAAATATCTGTTAGTACTCTACTAAATAATCCATATACATATGAATGATTTCTCGTTATCTGCCAGATCAATTCAGTGCCCTTGATGATGGAATATGGAATTTATAATTTCTCAGACTTGGGAGACAGACAGCTAGAATGATCACCTCAATATTATCTAGCGGCTTGAACCTATTGCAGTTTCCATTAGCAAAATTATCTACAATGTGCATGTGACAGAACATATTAAGATAATATCATATGATCAATAACAGGAGATATTAGTCGAACACATTTCTATATAGAATATGCAGTGAACAGCTCCATGGGGATTTAAAAGTGCAAACATTCCTGAATATATGAAAAAGGAAATGTAACAATCTGGTCGTCAGTTCGGACCCAGATCGTTCAAAGAAGTTATGGATACTTTAATTTGAAGAATAATATGTGAGATCCAGACACGCAGATGGTGCCCGATCTTTTTACTTAAGTAGAGTTGACTGTCATATCCAGTTGGTTTTATAACATGCCTTACTAACGTGCAGGAGCAGATATAACTGGATAAAGAAGTATACGTTTTCATTTGTTGGGATTTCTAAATACAGATGTGCTTATAATGTCTACTTTTAGCCATTAAACTTATATAGAATGTGATAGTGAAGTTGGTGTACATTGGGTAGCAATATATATTTACCAAGCAACATCCTGCGGGAATCAGCAGAAGAATTAACAAATACAAGGGCAACAATTGGTAGTAACTTAAAAGTAACTCTTAATGTGTTTTATGGCATAAAATAAACATATTCATGTCTTTTTACTCCGTCTATCAAATTACACTCGCGAATTTCTAAGACGAATTTGATATGCTTTTGTAGGAGAGAATTTTTGAAGGTTTTGAACAACAAAGCTAAACCCAAATCAACGTTATTGCAAAATGAATCTATTATCAATATAGCTATTCCTATACAAGGTAAAAATACGAGAGAGAAAGTCAGGTGATGAGGGTTTAGGAAAACTGTATTCTAAATATTCATCCTTATCTCGCAGCTATCTTTTTTCATGTTTTATCTAAATGCACAAAATACATCTCTCCATTCCAGGTAGAATGTTAGATGTATTTGATCAGTTTATTACCATGGTTTTATTAGACGTTTCAACTGACATGTAACATAAACTTTACACCCAACATCAATATCATTGTTTAATATTTTTGTCAAACTTCAGAGTTCATTACTGTAGTATCACGTGAGAACTGAATCATATACAAACTATCACCATAGCTGTAGTTGTTGTCATAATTGTTACGTTATTATTGTTGTTGTTATTATTGTTGTTGTTATTATTGTTGTTGTTATTATTGTTGTTATCATTGTGCTGTTATCATTCTTGTTATCGTTGTTGCTGTTATCATTATTGCAGTTATTATTGTTGGTGTTATTACTGTAGCTGTTACTGTTTTTGCTGTTATTGTTGTTGCTGTTCTTACTGTTTGTTATTATTGTTGTTATTGTTGTTGTTATTATTGATGTTGTCATAATTGTCGCTGTTATTACTATTGCTGTTATTATCGTTGTTATAAGGGCGGTGAATTGGCAGCATCGTTAGAGCGACGGACAACATGCTTTGTGGCATAGTTACGGCCTTTCATGTTCTGAGTTCAAATCCCACCGAGGTTAGCTCTGCCTTTCATCCTTACTGGGTCAATAAATAAAGCACCAGTAAAACACTTGTGCCGATTTAATCGACTTTCCCCATCCCCTTCAAATTAGAAACATTTATTATTATTCCTATTATTACTGTTGCTGTTATCACAGTTGTTGTCATTGTTGTTGCTGTTATCATTCTTAGTTATCATTGTTACTGTTACAATTAGATGCTAATCCAAACCAACCAGGAGTGCATCGAAGCTATCCCGGATGTGATAGACTTCGATAACGGTACTCAACTGCCCATAAGTGTTGAGGGCAAACGCCCGAAATGCTTTCGCTGTGGATCGAAGACTCACCTCAGGGCCTTCTGCAACGAGAAGACCCTGAGAAAGGAGAAAACCCCCCTCCTTCCGAATCCGGCTCCACGGCTACCAGCAACAGGACAAGCGGCAACCAGGAACGATAGGTCCGTGGCACCCATACCCACTCCACGGAAATCAAAAACAGCAGCAGCAGTGTAAATATTAACAACAACAACAGCAATACCAAATGCAGCTGCAACAGAGACTCCAGTGCAAACATCACCAACAACAACAAGTGAAAGAGTGGAGCTGGTACCCCTCCCCGACCTCACAGAATCAGACATGGAGTGTGAGGTGGGAGAGGGATGGCAAAAGGTCGTAAGAAGGCACAAACGCAGAAGCAGCGCAACTGTTACAATATATATTGTTATTTTTATTATTATTAGTAGTAGTAGTAGTATTAGTATAATAATAATAATAATAATAATAATAATAATAATGATTTCTTTATTAACCACAAGGGTTTACATAAAGTAGACATTAAGGACAGTACGGGACAATACAGGACGGTACAAATGGGCATTTCTGCGTGTAAAAAAACAAAAACAGAGGATGTAACAAAAAAAATAACAATGAAAAATTCCCCAATAGGGGGGAGACTTCCGAGGGACATTTGTGGAGAAAGCTCATTAAAAGGCCACAGTGACCCTGACCACCAGGGCAAGTGCCCTCTCCCAGTTTTCCACCTTTAATTTACAGACACATACTCAGAGTATTCACTCGGGCCATACTTGCTTCTCTCACCCATCTTTCAACAAAATGCTGGGAAGAGAGCACTTCCCTTTCTACCCTGATTTTCCTTTTCAAATGAAATTTGAAAAAAGTTAATCAGGGCATCACCGAAGAGGTAAGTGCTCGTCTTCAGCCCTTTCAAACGTGTCCACCATACTATCTCTTTCGCCATGGCCACCAGACAGATAAAAAATGCCTGCCCTTCCCGGCTAAAAGAAGAGGGTGGGGCAATCCTCACGATGGACTCAGCTGATAGCCGGATCCGTCCTACACGCGACAGCAGGTGTTCGACATAAGCCCACAAGTATGCAATGCTCGGACATTGGACGAGTGCGTGCAGGACGGTTTCGTCGCCCTGCGCGCATCTCGGACATGCCCGGCTGACGGCACCTCCATGCCTGTAGAGTTTATCCCGAACTGGCAAAGGTCCTCGGTAGCACTGCCAGGCCAGGGATTTCTGGAAGTTGTCCATAGGCCCCGGCCCGAAAGTTCTTCCGAAGAGATTGGCAAGTTGATTTTCGTCAAGGCCTAGAATTTCCCCAAGTACGTCGTCGCTCTTCCCCTCCACTAATCCTCTATAGAACGCCGAGGTGGAGTTTCCACCGATCACATTGCCCGATTGGTCGAGGGCTGTGAGCGCCTGAAGACATTCCAGTCTCCAAGCGCTGCCTCTCGGTCTTCGCTTGACCCAGGACTGCAGCTCCGTCAAGGAGACGAGTTGGGGAAAGACGCGTCTAGCAGACGGCGACCACACCTGATCACCGTCGAGGAAGAGGTGGAGATGACGTAGCCTGAGCGCCTGTCTGCGCATCATCAGCCACGGCATGCCCAGCCCTCCACATAGCGGGTGTTGACAGCAGATGGACCGCCTGACCATCGAAGCGCGTCCATTCCACAAAAAGCGAAAGAGCAAACGGTCCAGCGCAGTCAGGCGGGGCTTAGGACAAGGTACGACGGTCAAGCGGTATTAGATCACGGATGCGATGTACGCGTTAGCCACCTCCGCTCGACCTTTCAGGGATAGCTTCCTCTCCGCCCATTTCTGGGTGAGAGAAGCCACTCTGCTCGTCACCTCATCCGAGTTTTTGTCCGTCTGGAGGTCCGGACCGAACCAGACCCCTAGCAATTTAACCGGTCCGTCCGCCCAGCGCCCGACGACGCTGTTGGACGGCATGGAGCTGCCTCTCTAGGTGCCGAGCTGCAGGCCCACTGACTTTTCCTGGTTGATCATTGCTCCTGTCACCGCTTCGTATTCTCTTAGTGTAGTGCCGATCGCATCGATGTGTTTGGCGTTCGACACCACTACGGTGACATCGTCTGCATATGCTGACACGGATCTTCTGCATCCTAGTTCGCGCAGGACCCCCCTCAACGTCTCCAGTGTGTGCAGTAATGAGTCGAGACTCAATACGTAGAAGAGGGACGAGAGGGGACATCCTTGGCGGAACCGTTCACTCTCACAACAGAGCAGATGTCGCTGTGCATGGCAGCGATCCAGCTTCAGAAGACGGGCCCAAAGACTGCCCAAAGACTGCCGCTAGGTAATGATGGTCGACCCCATCGAAAGCTTTCGACTGATCTAAATTGATCAAGGACCTACCTGTGCCAGGTTCCCTAGCTACCCTCTCTACGATGTATCGCATGAGGTGGAGGTTGCCGTGGATGGATCTGTCAGGAATGGCGCATGTCTGCGCCTTTCCCACCAGACCACCAAACAAGCGCCAACCACTTTGCTAGCACCTTGGCCAAAATCTTGAACTCTGTGTTTAGCAAAGTTATGGGCCTGAAATTATCTATGTTATGCCCCTTGTTCGGGTCCTTTCTCAGCAGCGCCACCGCTCCTCGGCTCACAGAGCTGGGAATTCTCCCGTTCTGTTGCCAGTTGCAGTAGACGTCCGCCAAGAGGCATCCGAACAAGGCTGGCATCGGTACGTAAAGTTCATAGGGCAGACCATTCAAACCAGGCAATTTACCCCTTGTGCAGCCGGTCATTGCCTCCCGTACTTCAGTGGCTGTTATCGGCTTTTCGCAACACTCCGCCTCAGTGGCCGAGAGCCGCGGCAGTCCGTCGAGGTAGACACTAAAGTCCATCACTCGATCCGGTCCGCCGCTGCCCCCGAACAGCTGAGCGAAGTGTCGCTGAAAAGCTTCACACATTTGCCCGGGATCGAGTAGCGTGCGCCCGTCGTGATCCACCAAAGACGGATCGTGGCTTTGTTGCCACGACGCGCCTCCGCCACTCGAGCTAATTGAACGGCTTTCGTCCCCTCGTATCTGAGAGCACGCACCCTATCTCTGACAACGCAGCCTTCGTGCTTTGCATTGAAGAATTGGTCAAGGGCCAATTTCGCCGCAAGTACGTCGGTCGCGATGCCTTTGCAATGCGCCTCGTCTAATTTTCTAACTAGTTCTCCCTCTGCTCTATTTTTCTTTATAGCTAAAGCCTTACTAAACCTAATGGACTCTATTCTAATCGCTCTTTTCAGAGCAAACCACTACTTGTTGTTGACCATGGCACCCGTCAACGCTCGCTTAACTAGTTCGCTAATCCGGTCTCTGTAGCCCTTTCATGCTGGTAAGGACGCGTTTAGCTTCCAGTAGCCGGGTCCTCGTCTATGAAGCCTATCTAAGTGAAGCACATCGATCACGAATTTGTGGTCCGTGTAGCTTACTATCTTGAATTGTGGACAGCCTATACTAGACATAACTGTTTCCCTACAAAATACTCTATCTAGATATTATCTGGATGAGCCTATGCGATTTGTCCAAGTCCTTATTGGGACATTGGGGAAATCCAATCGGTACCTGTCAGACAGTACAAAACGCCTGAGCAGATTGGTGAGGCTCTTGAACCCTCCTCTCCTATCCGCTAATCCCACACAGTACCAGCGTGCATCTAAGATCCCGTTCCAGTCGCCCACTAACACTAAAGAGCGGGACGTTCCTAGAAAGGTCTCCAGACGCCGGAAGAAATCAGGCCGCCCTGCTCCTGTCGGAGATCGGTGCGAGGGCCCATGCTTCGGAGATTCTGGTCTCGCTGATGGCCACTAGATCTATGTTTAGTGACCTGATATCGTTGAGCAGGTGGCCCTGCTTCCATGACGACCCCAAGCCACGCGCATTTGTGCTGCCTATTCTGAGTGAGGTCATGTTGAAATGGAGTGGAAAATATGGGAAAGACCACTTACCTTACTTCTCGTAGAGGAAGGATGGTTTCTCCATCCCTTTTCACTTGATCGTCTGGTGAAGGGACCGTTGAATCGTCCCTTCGGCTGGTCGTCGGCTCTTCTGTGAGTATATCCGAATATACTCTCCGGTTGAGTGTCCCTCCTAGGTCTCTGAAATCACCAACTGCGTTGGGGAATTTCGTTTCATTGTTTGTGTATTGTTTCTGTGCTATTCTTACCACTCTTATGTTCGTTGGTGTTTTGATTGGTGCTGGTATTATGTAGTCGTGCTGTGAAATGTCTGTGTGTTCAATTATGTAAGTCATTAGTTTCTTGTGTGTATTTATTGCCGTGCATTTGTTTTTCTGTGGGTGGGGTGGGGTTCTGTTATTTTCGTGTCGTTGTTGCTGGGTGTATGTGTTTTGTTGTTGTATTTGCGATGTTGGTGCTTGTGGTGGTGGTGTTGAAGGTGTTGTTGTTGTTGGCGGTGGGGTTGTCGCCGGTGGTGATGGTGGTGCTAGTGTGGGTGGTGATGGTATTGGTCGTGTTGCTGCTGTAAGTCTCTTTGCAGTAGCCTTTACCCTTTTTTCATTTCTTTCCTCCCTTTTCGAAGGCGACGATGCGCTGCTTCTGCGTTGCCTTCTTGCAATATTTTGCCATCCCTCTCCCACCTCACACTCCATGTCCGATTCTGTGAGGTCGGGGAGGGGTACCAGCTCCACTTTTTCACTTGTTCTTGTTGGTGATGGTTGCAGTGGAGTCTCTGTTGCAGCTGCAGTTGGTATTACTGTTGTTGTTGTTAATACTTCCACTGCTGCTGCTGTTCATGATTTCCGTGGCGTGGGTATGGGTGCCACGGACCTATCCCTCGTGCTTGCCGCCTGTCCTGTTGCTGGTAGCAGTGGAGCCGGTTTCGGAAGGAGGGGGGTTTTCTCCTTTCTCAGGGTCTTCTCATTGCAGAAGGCCCTGAGGTGAGTCTTCGACCCACAGCGAAATATTTCGGGCGTTTGCCCTCAACACTTATGGGCAGTTGAGTGCCGTTATCGAAATCTATCACATCCGGGATAGCTTCGATGCACTCCTGCTTGGTTTGGATTTAACATCTCAATGGAGGTGCCGACCCAATATTCTCGTACTTTTTTCTGTACTTGCAGTACAGTTGTTTTGTCCTCGATTCCGACGAAGACAGACGAGGCCAGCCAAGAGCGGGGGGGGGGGGGGCAGTTTGACCCTCACAATTTTTTGCCGCAGTAGGAGGGCACCAACACCATTTCCTCGCTCTTTAGGGTCACTAAGGATGAGCCTTTGCCTCCTGGGGTGTGGCAAAAAGCACGTCCACGGTGGCATATTTCTTGCTTCGGGTGATATGTGTTTTCCTCTGCCACACAGACCCTAAGGCTTTTTGTATTTGAGCCTCTGTGGCTCTTTCAACCCTACAGGATTTTGTGCATACTGTACGGTACGTGACCGTACAGTGCTGTTGGGTTTCGAAAAATTGTTCGGCTGCCTTGCAGATTGCTCGGTGTCCGGTTTTCGTCACCATCTTCTTTGCTTCCTGTAATTCCTCATTTTTTATAAGGAGGGTTTCCAGGTTCTTTGCGATACCTGCAAACGAGATTGTTTTTTCTTTCTTGCTGTTGTTGTTGTCAGAGCTGCTGTTACTTTTGTTGTTGCTGCTGGTATTACGACCGCCGCCGCCGCTGTTGCTGTGGTTGTTGTTGCTGCTGCTGCTGCTGTTGTTGTTGCTGTTGCTGCTGCTGCTATTGTTGTCTATGCTTATGCTGATGTTGTTGCGGCTGCTACTAGTGTTTTCCTTTTCACTGTTGCTGCTGCTGCTCTTATTACGACTGCTGCTGCTATTATTCATGACGTCAGACGAATGAAATTGCTTTCCGTGTTTACCGCACACATTTTTCGTCGTTGTCGTCGTCGTGGAGAAATGTTCCACGTTATGCACGTGCTCTTGGTGAAGGCTATCAGAAACTATATTTTTCTTTTTCTTTAATGGCGTCGCTTGCGAAAAAGGCGACACTACATTTAGAGAAGGGAGGAGAGAGAGACAATCTTCTCTCTGATGTAGTGACGATTGAAGAAGAAGAAGACGGAATGAGTGGGAGTGACTTGTGAACATTCTTTTTTGTAGCCATGTTTTTTTATAGTTTAAAATGAATATTGGGCACCAAGAGCCAAATAACGGGCAGAAAGACCCCTCTCACGAGGAGGCGGGTGTTTTTATCTACAATTTGGTTCAAGTTTTAAACGATTTACAATTGTTATAGCGGTTAAAAATTACTATACCTTACAGAGCCGAGCCTCCGTCAACCATGGCATTCAATAATAATAATAATAATTAGGAAGTAATATACAAAATCTGGTGTGACATAGAGTGAAAGCAGTGCCAATAATAATAGGAACGATAAAGAATATAAACGAAAAGGTAGTCATGCCACCTTTTACTGCATGCCACCTTTCACGCAATCGCAAAAAAAAAAAAAATAACTTTGCTAAGAACAGCTCCTATCCTGCACAAAACATTATCAATTCAATAGCACAACTCAAATAGAATAGCTTTCATACTCGATACACACCCTATACAATAAATACGTAATAAAATGAAGCACAGTTCACGATCTCTACAAGATTATTACCTAATAAAATAACGGAACAGAACTAACATAAATATATAACAAGAAACAAGATAAACCATATAAGAAAACAGTAAGAGGAGTTTATACTCCTCCAGCCCCCGCACATATTTAGAATACAATGCTGCACATAACTCAGGCACATTTAGGTACAACAGATGATGCACTAGAAACTTGCATGTTATTATAGGTGAAATATTGACTTCATGAACATCATTATTACTTTTATTAGGGTGGTTAATTTGGCAGTATCGGTAGAGGGTCGGACGCTATGCTTTGACGCATAGAAGTTACGGCCCTTTATAGTCTGAGTTCAAATCCCGCCGAGGTTAACTTTGCCTTTCATCCTTATGGGGTCGATAAAATAAAGTACCAGTAATACACTGGGGTAATTGCTGGCCTTGTGTCAAAACTAGAAACAATTATTACTTTTATTAGGTTAACTGTGCCTTCCATCCTTACAGGGTCGATAAAATAAAGTACCAGTAATACACTGGGGTAATTGCTGGCCTTGTGTCAAAACTAGAAACAATTATTACTTTTATTAGGTTAACTGTGCCTTCCATCCTTACAGGGTCGATAAAATAAAGTACCGGTAATACACTGGGGTAATTGCTGGCCTTGTGTCAAAACTAGAAACAATTATTACTTTTATTAGGTTAACTGTGCCTTCCATCCTTACAGGGTCGATAAAATAAAGTACCGGTAGTACACAGTGGTCAATTTTATCGACTTTGCCTTTCCCTTGAAATTGCTTGCTGTGAGTCATATGTAGTAAAAACTATTGCGGTTGATTGGCTGTATCGGTAGAGCATTCGGAAACCCTGCTTCGCAGCATAGAATTCCGTCCCTTTATGTTCTGAGTTCAAATGCCGCCGAGTTTAACTTTGCCTTTCATCCTTATGGGGTCGATAAAATAAAGTACCAGTAGTGCACTAGGATAGTTGTTGGCCTTGTACCAAAAGTAGAATCAGTTATTGTTATTGGGTCTGTAGTTTGCCAGGTTTGGGAGCAGTGTATGTTCCGACTCTTCATATCAAATTCCACAGAAATCAACATTGCCTTGCTTTTTTGTGGCTCAATAACATAAAGTACCAGTTAATTATTGTGTCAATATAGCGTCTCTCCCCACTCCCAATTAATTACTGGCCTTGGGCCATAATTAGAAACCATTATCTTTATTGTTAGAAACCATTATTGGTCTCATTATTGTGTTGGTTTGTTCTAGTAATCTCTCCAACATCGTGCGCCCTTTTGACCAATAACAGAAATCATTATTATTATTGTAATTTTTATAGTTACTATCATTGCCATTGTTATTACAGGAACAAAATCCAATTGCAATATAATTATGTTTGTTTATTTATATATCAGTTGCAGATTTCGTTTCCAAAACAAATACATGTCTCCATATAATCTGCTAATATTTTTCTCCCCAAAGCCCGGCCTTTGTCTATAAACTATGTTAGATCAGGCAGTAAATATAGCAGTTTAATAAAGAGAAATGTGATTATTTCATTAATTCTATTTTCCGGTAATTATTAGCTTACAATGATTACAGTTCTACAAATATAATTTGACTCTGATGAGCAATTCGTAACAAAAATAACATAAAAGCTTTGTTATTTATAATAACAAAAAAACTCCCAAATATAGTGATATATTTTCATAATAATAATTTATCTACTACATGAAAGCTGTTGTATATTTCGTGTAAAACGTCGATTACAGTAAAATGGGGGTGGTAACAATATGTTTATGTCTATGAGCGCAAGTGCCTTTATAGCATTGACAATGTCGATATATTTATTTCAAACCGCGGTAAAGGCTGAAAATGTTGGTCCTCCAGGCCCCCAAAATATACGTTCCTGGTTTGGTTCCACTGTAGTAACTGGGTTTAATAATTATATATATATATATATATATATATATATATATATATATATACATTAGATGGGCCCCATTGCATTAGTGATACTTCATTTTATCGACCCGTAAGGATGAAGCTAATCTCGGGGTGATTTGAAAACACCATAACATCAATGCTGCAGAGCATGTTGTCCGGCATTCCCCCGATGCTGCCAATCCACCGATGATAATAATTGTTTCTACTTTTGGCACAAGGCCAGCAATTACCCAGTGCATTACTGATGCTTTATTTTATCGACCCTGTAAGGATGAAACGCAAAGCTAACCTCGACTGGATTTGAACTCAGAACGTAAATGGGTATAACTCTATGCCACAAAGCATGGTGTCTGACGCTCTACCGATACTGCCAACTCTCTGATGACGATGATAATAATAATAATAAAGGTTTTCTGATTTAGGCACAAGGCCAGGAATTTTCATAATAATAATTATAATAATAATAACAATAATATTTCCTGACCTCTCTGTCAAAAGTAGGTTATGGAAAAGTAATTTTGTGAACAAAGTAATAGGAAATCCATATCACCGGTCAAAGCAGCTTTTATTAATTTCCGTCTATTCATTTTCATTAGCAGAAAATGGTGGCATAAATTGGTAATATCATCCGGAATTAGATTAGAACTTTCAGGCAGAATACTACTCAAACAGAAGCAATGTATATAAGGAATATTAATAGACAATAATTAACTTATGTTTAACTTCTTGATCTTTTCTCTCACAAACCACTACCGCATACATATAATCTAGATATTGTGTTTCAAACCTGAGCTTATGTAATATAGTACCAACCCTTAATTAATAGAAATTCGTAAATACTTTTTCGCATTAAATTACGTAATTAATAATTTAATATATCATTTTGCAATTCTCACACGCACATTGAAATACAAATATATATATATATATATATGTGTGTGTGTGTGTGTGTGTGTGTGTGTGTGTGTAAATGGAATAGAATGAAACGAAACATATATACACATATGTGTTTATTTCAATATATATCAATATATATTTAGTTAATAAATGAAACAAAACATATCAAAACACAGGGACAAAAAATGCACACTTATATTAGGATCATTATACATATATATATATATATATATATATATAATAATAATAATAATAATATATATATAATACACACACACACATATATATATATATATATATATATATATATATATATATATATATATATATAAGAGTGTGTGTGTGTGTGAGTGTATTATAAATACATACATATTCACCAATATTCACAGATCATGTTAAGAGGTTCTTTGATAAGAAATAAACCTAAGTATCTCACCGATGATAAATAAAGTATCTTTTATATTGTTTCTTTTATAATTACCAAAATTAAACGAAATATAATAAACATAAATACATATTTCGTAATAAAATAAGCTACAATAAAATAACAGTGACAAACATGAAATAAATATATTAAATGGAATGGAATTAAGAAATATATATGTGTAAAGTGATCAAAAGTTACTTCTGTATAACCGAGAGTTATAGATAAGAATCTACACAGAATTTTAAAAAATCTTTTAAAATCGTATAAATGCCTAAAACTTCAAATATTTTATTGCAGGATTCTAAAGTTTGTAATTTGCATACATACATAAATTACAGGTACAAGATAATGTAATGACGATCGGTTCAGCTCATCATTAAAGCTAATCTAAAGATTTTGCAGATTTTGGCAGCATTTATTTTTAATGTGCAGATTTATGTGCATATATGTATATATGTATGTATATATGTGAAGGCACGTGATTAACGTATTCAGCTCACAACTGTAAGGTCATGAGTTCGATTTCCGGCTTCACCTTGGGTAAGACACGTTATTTCACGTTGCTAAAGTCCACACAACTG
>OZ024741.1:124195282-124200282 GCA_964016885.1 Eledone cirrhosa
GAACTTAGGTGTGGTTTATTTATGTTCTGTAGTGTATTGTCTACTGTGTTTTTGGGGTTCTTTGTACTTAAGTTCTTAGTGTTTTCGTTTAACCTTCTAGTATTGATCTTTTTTATGTGTTGTTCAAGGTTTAACGCTGTAGAGTATGACAGTCTTATAGTGGTAGGGTTTAGGATTTTGTGGTATTTGTGTGATGTGGGAAAATGTCTTTTAATTATTTTAAAGAAGAGTACTGGTAAATTTGTACTAATGGAGCTATTGTATTCGGGGTTATACCATAAGTACTCTTTGCATCGCTTTCTATTAGTTTTGTTTGTTGGTTTACTGGTGTGCATACTATGGTAGTAAGTGTGGTTTGGTGTTGTGTTATTATATCTACCTATGTGGGATTTATTTTGGGTGTTTTGATTGTTCCCATCTATGTACTCTATTTTGTTGAGGTAGCCTGCTTTACTAAGGGCGTTATCGTAGTACTCGGCGTGTTCCTTAAATACTTGTATGTTAGAAGATAGACCCGAGATTCTAAGGGAAATATTTTTAGGGATAGATTTAATTATAGAGATGGGGTGGTTAGACCCAACATTTACGTATTTGAGATTTTCATTCAATTTATGAAACGGTTTAATCAAACCAGAGTTTAAATTGAGTGTGACATCCAGGAAGTTAACTACTTTAAGGTTGTATTCATATGTTATAGTTAGTCCTATTTCGAGTAGTAGTTTTCTTATATCTTTGCGTAGTTTTTCTAGTTTTTGGTTATTAAGGTTTTTAGCTAGGAGGAGAACATATTAAAATAACAGATTAATGTTTAAGCAAAGAATCGCTGCTTTCACCCTTAACGGGATCTTCTGAAACTAAAAAAAATCAATCTGGGAACGCAGAAGTAAATATTTCGAAAAACGTTGCAACCGGAGGAAAACAGGAAGACGATACTTTGGTTCGTGGAGACAATCCCTGGCAATGAACAGAAAAGAGCGAAGATAATACGTCATTATTTGCATTGGTGAGAACAATTACACGCAAAGACAAAACCGCGTTTATGGTATAAACCACCTAAATAGAATATTAGTTTATACCATTTATATTTTCGAAATATTTACTGCGTTCACAGATTGACTTTTTTAGTTACAGAAGATCCCATTAAGGGTGAAAGCAGCGATTTGTTCCTTAAACTTTAATCTGTTATTTTAATAAATATTTGCTCTATGGTTGTTATATATTTGATATATATTTATCGTTATCGAGCCCGCTTTCGATTTTAGTCTTCAAATTTATTATTATTACTATATATATATATATATATATATATATATATATATATATATATATATATATATATATATATATATATATATATATATATATATATATATATATATATATATATCAGAAAGTAAAGATAACCCTTAAAAACTTAACATTTCTTATGTTTTATGTGTTATTTCTAACTCTCTGAAAAGGTCATAGCTGTTGAATTGTGGCTATCACTGAAATATATATAACGGTAAGGAAACAAGTAAATTATGAAATATTGACTTATACCTCATGGTTTTATATATATATATATATATATATATATATACATACAATCATACATACATACATACGTATGTGTGTGAGTGTGTGCGCATATAAGGTGTGTGAGGACAGGTAGGTGTGACCTCAGTGCTTTAGCCTTTGACTCAGCTTATCCCTCTGCTAATTATGAGCAAGCGGATTGTGAGAGTGAGACCTCGATGTCTTGTCTTGTCACACTGCTTAGCATATTTGATAATAATATACAACTATCTGCTATACATCTGTGTAGATTTGCTGTCTTATCCTATATCTCAATAAAAGTGACGGGATATATCTTCAGCTGTTACGGTCAATGGCCAGGCCACATACTGTCTTTTCAGCGATATTTATCGTAATTCATTGGCAAACGTGAAACTCATGAAACAATATTTTAACTTTTATTGAGCTAGAAGATATATGGAAGATTATTACTGGAACAATGACTTCTACGAGGCTCTACTTGCAAAATACATAAAGTTGACAAATAATTGAAATTGCGTTTACTGGACCTAATCCTGTTTTGGTTTTGTTAAATCTAACCAGGAATATTTTAAAATATATAGCTCACATAATTGTTTCTACTTTTGGCACAAGGCCAGCAATTACCCAGTACCTTACTGGTACTTTATTTTATCGACCCTGTAAGGATGAAAGGTAAAGTTAACCTCGACGGGATTTGAACTCAGACCGTATTGGGACGTAACTATGCTAGAAAGCATGGCGTCCCTCTACCAATACTGCCAATTCACCACCCTTATATATATAGCTCACATAATGCTGGCAAGCTATATCCGTGTTGTTGGGATATATTTCTTTCTTATATGCCTTTGGGATATAGTTCTTTCTTTTTGAGTTTGACATTTAATGTCTTTGTGCACATCAGATTTACAATAGTTTGACCGTGTGCTTGTCTCCTGGCAAGAAGACTATCCGGTTGTAAATCAATGCCTAAAAAACGGGATCGCATAATAGAATATCACCAGGATCACAAGGCTATTTCCTGCTTTGATAGGGAAACTAGTACTATTGTGTTTGTTGTCATTGTGTGTAAATAAGCTTTTTAGTATAGCATAGCATTGGAAACATATCAGTAGATATGTACCCCAGTTTTGTGTATATCTGGGTGAACCTGGATCTGCCGTTGTAAAGCATCTCTTCAAAGTACACCTCTGGATAGTATATTTGGGAAAAATAAGCAGTCAATCAACTACTCGCAAGTTAGAAATTCCATAAGCAGATTGTTTTCAATTGAACAAATCTTCGAAAAGCAGGTTGGTCAAAAAGATTACAAGTGAATGTTCAGCAAATATGAATAAATGTTGAACACTTATAACCGAACTGCGTTTACATCTATGACCGGATCCGTGTAAACTCGTATTAGGCTTAAATCTAATTTAGAATGCAGGCGACATACACATAATTTATACATAGTTTACAAGTGTGTATATATATATATATGTATATACATTTACATGCGTGTATATGCGCGCGCGCGCGCGCGTGTGTGTGTGTGATAGTGAGTGAGTGTGTGTGCGTCTTTATGTATATAAATATATATATAATGGGAAAATGTATGACCCCGACGGCAGAGCCCAACCCGTTTCGACTGCTATTTCTGGATTAGAAAAAAAAAAGTTTTTTTTTTTTTTTTAGTCCAGAAATAGACGTCGAAACGGCTTGAGCTCTGCCGTCGAGGTCATACTTTTTCCCATTACCCACTCTACTACCCTAGGTATTGAGTACTCTGGTGCGTTATGGTCCATCTGGTTCCTTACCACAACTCTTTTGTTATATATATATGTATGTATATATAACTAACAAATAGTTGTATCGCTCTACATGGCTGAATACAAGAAAAGTAAATCTGAGGTTTTCGAGTATTAATAATACTAGCAGAAAAACCGCCCTTGAGCGGTTTTCTGCTAGCATATGTAGTGTGCATATTGGTATCATACGCAAATATATATGCATATATATATATGTAAACTGCAAAGTAAATTGACAATATCTTCTTCACCCACTTATTTCTGAGAGGGTCGTTGGGATCGAGTCCTTCTCAAACACTCCTTCCAGCGAGTCTGTCAGTAGCAAACATTAACTGATCCAGCTGGATCCCAAACTGAGACCAGCTAAGCTCATGGATGTTATCCAACTATCTTGTTCATGGTCTAACTCTGGGTCTCCTGTCGGTTAGTTTTACCTGTAAAATGTGTCCAGCGATTCTTTACTGAGACATTCTAACCACATGCTCATAATATCGGAGTTGTGATCTCTCAATTCGGAGAAGTAGCGGCTCTACCAGGAGTGACTCTCTGGTCTCTAAGCTATGCACTTTATCGAGTAACGTTACTCCAAAGACCCTTCGGAAGAATCCCATTTCTGTCGCTTTTATTTGTAATTGTATTCTTTTGGTCATTACTCAAGATTCATGAACCTCGGTAAAAGTTGGCAGGAATACCATGAATACAGCGAGTTTGGCTTTTACACCTATCCCCTTCTTCTGATTGCTAAATGCTGAGGCTGACGCATTACTGCATCAGCTTTTGGAATTCTTGCACTTAATTCAGCCTCCTGCATTCCATCACTCATGAACAGGTCTCCAAGATACTTGAACTTCTTTAACTGCTTCAGTAGAACTCCATTCACATGTATATACATTTTAAGGACTTCTGTCCCCCCGTCCATCACACAATGTGTATGTGTGTTTATGTGAATGTATGTGTGTGTAAATGGAAGGAAAGGGATACACACATATATATGTCTAACTTAAAAACTGTGTCACACATACACACGTGTCTCTAATTTAAGAACGCCGACAAACTCACGTGCGCACACATACACATACTGTCCTATTACCACTCAAGAGCTTTGACCCGGGCGAACATCCCCTCAGTTTTGGAACCGTCTGGGTTTTCCTGAATTAATGGGAAAAGACTTTACGGACTTCCTCTGTGCTCCTGGTCAAGAGGCAGGTACCTTACCTGGGACGTCACAGTTAGTGATTCTTTTGCTTCTTCCCACATTGTGGATGCAGCGGTAAGGGCGAGAGCTACAGCATCTGCAGCTGAACGGAACACAATCCTAAAATACCGTGTTCTGTCAGCTAACTACATTATCCAGCCTGTGGCCTTCGAGAGGTTTGGGGGAGTCGGGCTACTGACAGCGAGATTCTTATCTTCACTGGCGGCTCGCCAAACAGTGGTAACTGGTGATGCTCGTGAGAGCACTTGGTTGTGCCAGCACTTCAGTGTCACCTTCTTCCCAGGTAACGCTGCGAGCGTGATGGTCTACCTCAAAAATTATTAGAGAGGTTTCCCAGTGCTCCTCGCCATATTGCTATATTTTGCTCTGGTAGCGGCTCGTTTTTTCCACCCCTTTCGTCTGCATTTTGATTCATGGGGTCTAAGATGTGTGTATTATCTGCTTGTGTATTTTTCTCTTTC
>OZ024741.1:124205282-124207782 GCA_964016885.1 Eledone cirrhosa
AACTCCTTTAACCATCTTTTGATCTTATATTATGCATACTCCAGTCCCACAAACTGTAGAGTGCTTCTTATCCGATATCTGCATTGCTTTATTGTACTACAATAAAACTCACCTCCTACATATATGTGTATGTATATATATGTGTGTGTGTGCGCGCGCGTGTGAGTGAGTGTTTGGGGTATAACAAACATGCAATATATATGAAATGAAGCTATCTATCAACCTATCAAAACAAACATATTGATCTCTTTGATTAGATAAAACGTACCATTTTCCTTTAGTATATTTAAATATTAGCTTTAGCTGTTTTAAACACATCTGCCCTCTTCGTTTCTCACACGCCAAACTTCGGTAATGTTTCTTGATTTGCGTATGTTGTTATTTTTTCTGAGAATCGTTAGAGCGCTGACATGAATGTCTCATGGTTCTTTCCGTATGGAATTCAAATCATGCTCAACCCACATTTGCCTTCTGCTTTCCGGATTCGATAAATGTGGAAAGAAATTCTCAGGAGAGGCAGATATGAGAGAGTCTTCAGATGTCTCAAGCAAGTGTTTTGGCCATTAACTTCTGACACCCTATGGAGGGGGCTGTATAAAAAAGTATCAATCATGTATAGGAAGCCGATTTAATCGATCATCCCATCACTCACATTGCTGGCACTTTGCTCAATTTAGAAACCACATGTCTATATGTGTGTATATATACACACACACACACATATATATATATAGAAAGGTTTTTCTCAGTTTATGATTACACGATATTATTAATTCCTGTCGCTTATTTAATAGGATATCCTTAGATTTCATTATTTCAAAAAGTTCTTGGGAACACAATCTACATTCATATTTATTATTTTGATAAGGGGTGGCCCTTTTGAGCACACTCCAGGTCAGGTCATAATCTATATTCCTCTTTCTATAATTATTAATTATTTCAGCTAAAGATGTTGTATGCCGCATTAGCTAATACAACATCTTTAGCTGAAATAATTAATAATTATAGAAAGAGGATTATAGATTATGACCTGACCTGGAGTGTGCTCAAAAGGGCCACCCCTTATCAAAATAATAGATATGAATGTAGATTGTGTTCCCAAGAACTTTTTGAAATATATATATATATATTTAGGTTTGAAGGTTCAACACTGGATAGAGCTGGTCATTCCGTATGGTCAATCTGATGTAATAATATGGAGAGTACTCAACGTAAAGCAGCTCAACCGTCTTCGTTTGTGTAGTTGGTGGTGTGAGTACGGAGTTAAATATTATAATAAAATAACAGGAGGCTGGACTTGTGTAAATCCTTGAAAGGTTTATTATATTCTGATCATTTCAATGACCGCGTTCTGTAAGAATCCGGTGATATCATCAGGTATTCGAAATATAATAAATGACTGTAACGACTTGAGGGCGACCGGCTAAAGTGGAAGATGCTTGATGGTCGGTCGTCCTCGGGTCTATGATTTTCAGCCCCATGGATTTTATCTGTTACATTCATTTATTATATTTCGAATACCTCATGATATCACAGTTATTTTATTATAATAATATATATATATATGTGCGTATGTATATATACTTATATATATATATATATTTATATATAAATGATAAGTATAAAAAGTATTGTAGCAAGAAGCCAACAGTATTCCATAATATATATATTTATATATATATATATATAAAACTGTAGTTATATGTGTGTGTGTGTCCTCATTTATGCAAAGGCTATACAAATCCATATTTCTACTCCGATTGACTTCAAACTTGTATTTATATATTCCTTGCGGTCTAAAGATATTAACTGCAGCTTTTATTTTTCAATTTTCTGTTGTTAAAGGGGTGTTAGACGCTGGTTATCCATCTCCGTCGTGCTCTTATATCTGTATGTGTGCCTGGCTGTCTGCATTACGACATTCTGACGAACATTGATGACGTATTATGTTCGCTATTTTCCGTTCGTTTCCAGGGAACGTCTTCACGAACCAAAGTATCGTCTTCCTGTTTTCCTTCGGCTGCAACGTTTTTCGAAATATTTACTTCTGCGTTCACAGATTGATTTTTCTAGTTTCTGAAGATCCCGTTAAGGGACAAAGCAGCGATTCTTTGCTTAAACTTTAATCTGTTATTTTAATATATAATTTAACCGAGGCAAGCCAGCCCTGTTGCACTTCTTGCCAATAAACATTAACCGTTTGTGCGCCATTCATCTAACTGTAGACCAACAGATACCAACTAAACGGAGCATTAACAAGAACGATTGCGAATGAATCTTTGAGGTAAGCAGTTTCCTCCCAAGCTGATAGTTCCCGCGGGATTCACTGCTACACCTTTTCGTAATAATACCGAACAACGTACTGCTGGTCACTCCTTCCTTCAAAAGCCGTACAAAGCGGACATCTGCATCGGGTAAATGGATCGGGTGCAAATCTACACCAGGCCTACGCGAGAAATTCGCAAGGGACTGCACCAACAGGGATAGAGAGAAAGAGTAA
>OZ024741.1:124212782-124227782 GCA_964016885.1 Eledone cirrhosa
GCCTACTTGTATAATCAGACTTGTCAACTCTCCCTGTCGGACGAGGAGATTTCCCACCCACTTTGAGGTGGGTAGGAGATGCTTTCTCTTTCGAAAATGCGTATAGCTTTCATTATGTAAAATCTCCCCGTAGGGCGGTGGATTGGCAGTATCGGTAGAGGGTCGGACGCCATGCTTTCCAGCATAGTTACGTCCCTTTACGATCTGAGTTCAAATCCCGCCGAGGTTGACTTTGCCTTTCATCCTTACGGGGTCGATAAAATAAAGTACCAGTAATGCACTGGGTAATTGCTGGCCTTGTGCCTAAAGTAGAAACAATTATGTAAAATCTCTCTATTTTGCCTTAAAATCTCCCCATTCTGCCTGTTAGAGGACCCTTTTTTTCATGGTTCTCCCCGTTTAGGTTTTTAGAGGTTGGCATGTCTGTATAATAGTGTACTTAATCCATCACTTGACTTGGTTTAATACCATCCGAAACTGATTTCAATTATATATCTTTAAAGGTTAAATATCTGATAAACTAGTAGTAATCTATCAATACATTTTTTTTATATAATGCGTCTAAATATAATTGAATATAACTTTTCTAAAAATGTTTTATTTTGTTAATTCTCTAACTTTTGTCCCAAGATATTTTGATAATACACTTTGCATTCAAGCAATAGGTAAAAATAACTTGCAATCATAAAACCAGTTAACCTTAGTTTTATGAAAACACTGACACTATGGCTCCAAGTTATATATTTCAAATAATTATCACTTCGCTCTCACTTTTAGTGATATTATCTCTTAGATAATTATCAATTAACATAGTCGGAGATAGATAAAGAATTTTGATTCTGTTCCAACTGCTTGACTCTAAGATCTAAAGATAATCACCAGACACGTAAATGATAAAAGCATGAACAATTCTTCAAGAACGACTTACTTCTATTAAAATATATTGTTATAAAAATCAAGTTACATATTTCATATAAAAGATATACATATGTTTATAGAAAGTTTAGGACTTCGGTGAAAATTACACTCATTCGGTATCATTGCACTCTGATGACCACTTTCCTCTTTTCATATTTTAGGAGATGATAAATAAAGTAGTAGCACTGGGTTGTTGGATTATCGGAACTATACGATTTGCATTATTTAACTCGATTTTATTATCGGCAGCTAATACCGTCAGTTAAAAAATCAATAGAAATAACACTTCTTTGGTTTGATCTAGCGGTCATGGCGTTTCATTAAATGAAATTATGTTGATATAAAATGTACATAAAGTATGATTGGTGTTTCTACGTTATACACAAGACGAGTAATTTGGTGGAGTGGGGAAGTCTATTATATCGAACCAAGTACAGGGCTCATAGTATATGTTATCGACCACGAAAGGACGAAAGGCATAGTTAACGTGCGCAGCATTTGATCTATGAAGGCAAATACTGAAAACAATGAACGTATAGCATTTCGTCCAACGCTGTAACGATTCGACCAATCTAACGTCATAGTAACGTTTTCTGAATTAACATAAAGTTAACAATTTTAAAAGGTTATGAAAATCGATTAAATTGATTCCAGTACTTGACTGCCACTTTATTTTATCGATCCCGAGAGAGTGGAAATCAAATTTGATCACGGTGAGATTTGAAATCAGAATTTAGAGAGTTGGCAAGAAAAACGAAAGAGTTTGTCTGATCCACATATTCCTACAGATCCAACGTAAAGACAGTAAACGTATCTTTTTAATATATAAGTAATATGAACAGTATGTAAGTGTATATATGCAAATGTATATATTTCTATATGAATATATATATATACGTTTATGTATCTCTCTCTCTCTCTCTATAGAGAGAGAGAGAGACAGATACATAAACATATATATATATACATTTGCATATATACACTTACATACGGTTCATATTATATATATATATATATATATATATATATATATATATATATGTGTGTGTGTGTGTATGCATGTATGTATATAACACTAATTTTTTATGTCTCTGTTTGCAATCATTATATATGTATATATATAAATATATATATATATATATATACCATTATTTGAACTAGAGAATATTTTCTCCAGGCTACATATCTTCATTTGTTAAGGGAAACGTTAGTGTCTATTGAATGGGTGCCAGGTCTTTTATTTTCCCCTCCTCCTCTGATATGGGAACGACTAAAATAGATACAGCAAACTATTGAAATTACTGTTATATCTTTTGCAAGCTCACTTCACCCCTATTCTGTTATCTTCATTATCTTTTCCAGACTTAGGCTTCCACCATTGAACAGTTAAAATGCTAGATTCTTTTATAATTATAGTATGCAGGGCATTCTATACTTGGGCGAGCTAATTAGATTTCTAGGATTATTTTATTATTTTACTGGTTTTGCCTTTCATCCTTACGGGATGGATAAAATAAAATATTGTGCCTAAATTAGAAAATATTATGTAACTTGTTTCTGTTATTAGAATTACGGCCATGCTGCATATTCTTTTCATCGATCTATTTATTCGTTGTTGAAATTGTAAGTTAAATAATCACAGATACAGACACAACAATAAAATACAACGGACACACACACACACACACACACACACACACACACACACACACACACACACACACACACACACATATATATATAAAATTATACACAAAATATGGATGTATATGACACCATATACTATAGGTATACTAGCAGAATAGCCCGGCGTTGCTCGGGATTCTAAACATAGATTGACATGTTTATCCCTGCTTTCTGAAACAGTACAGAGGAGTACGGATTACCTCGGCCTGGGGATGGTGTTTACATTTTGTGCTTATAAAGAAAGTTCGTCGTAGATGACCAGGGATTCAACTTAATTAGGGGCCTGAGAGTAAAATGTTCAACCCACAAAAGCCAAGGCGATAAGGTTAAGTAAAAAGTCATTCGACATGTATTTGTTGTGCTATGGTACAAAGAAAAGAATAGTTACAGAGCAGTAATCATGTGGGACTGCAGTGGTGGAGAGCATGAAGGAATTTAGTTTAAGGTTACAGGCCCTTACGCAACCAAAATGATAAACAATTTTGTCCCCGGGCGAAAAATTCGAAATATTTTTGAGTCCTAAAGATTTGTGAAACTTAAGTAATACATATGCAAATTGTTTTGTTTTTTAAATCGGTTGGGTACTTCTCGAGTTATAGGCCCTAATACAACCAAAATGCTTCAAAAAAATCAGTTTTTCGCCTAATGCGGTCCTTGGGGCAAAAAATGAGAAAATCTTTTTTGCTCAAAATACGTTAAACGTCATACGTAATGCAAATTTTGAAGAACTCGCCAGGATTATTGTTCCGTTATGCCTCAAATAAGCCGTTAAAACTTAAAATATGCGGTTTTTCGCCTAAGGCCGTCCCTAGTGCATTACAAATTTGAAATGTGTTTTGCTTAAAACACTCGCACAACCATAACTATTACATGTGTAAAGTTTGAAAAAACATTTGTTGGGTGGTTCTCGAGTTTTAGGGGGACAGACCGACAGACATTCTCTGTTTTAGATACATAGATATACAAAGAACGTTATGAAAGCCTCGGCATAAAAGAAAAATATATGCTCTCGTTATGAACAAATACTTTCCCCCTCTTTTGTTCTGTTCTTTGAATATGTCACAGATATCTTCAATTCGAGAATGCTGGGAGGCTCTTTTAAGATTCGTGAATATCTCAAGAGGGAGATACACTCAACCAGTACTGAAATGAAAATAGACCAGCGCCTCTATAGATTCTGCGTCCAGAACATTTGCTGGAAATTCTTTGTATATTGTGCAAATATTTCCGGTTGCATATATATATATATATATATATATATATATATATATGATGAGGAATTATAGTTCGAACCTACCAAATTCCTCTCACATGCCATAGGTAAGCCCGAGGCTACTGTAGAAGACAATGAGTCCAGAACCAAATAGTGAATTGAACTCCATAGCCTCTCAGCTTTGCCTGCATCTATTAGATATTGCACACTGCCTTGAATGTTGTTGTTGAAATTTCTCCGTTCCAGTCGTTCGAACTACGGAAATGCTTAATGGTGAAATTCAGGTATTAGTTGCAGAGCATTCTACAAACATCTGTACATATTAGAAAATTTTGAAGGAAACAAGACACAGCGTGCAGCATTAAATAACACAGTGGATTGAAAATACACTGAAGGTTTACAAGAGCAACATAAAATGAAGGATGCTATACGCCGCCCAATACTGTAATCGAGCTCAAGAATTTACGAATTGTCAGCCGACCACCCTAACCTTGCAGAAAAGTATTTGAAAAATACATTACAATGTTTATTGAAATTTTGAATGAATGATCATCAGCCGAATATCCCAAACCTCTAGGCCATGCAACGTCTATATATATATGAATTATCATATTTACAACCACAAATATAACTTTATTATATTCTATAAAACTCCAAAATATATCGTTTGATAAATTTGATACTTGAATTACAGCATACACGTTGTTGCGCATTATTTGGTTTTAATTATTTTAATGTGATCTTTGAAACAGTAGACAGTATTTTTTATAAATATTCGGTCGAAATATTCAGCAAGAATAATCTCATATATATATATATATATATATATATATATATATACAAACTTAGACACATACACACATACACACACATGCGCGCGCGCGCGCATATATATATATATACATTTCTGGGACTGAAGCTATCTATATACCGTCTGTTTAAATATGTATGTGCGTCTGAAATCAGACATAACTATTTCTCTTTAGGAGTAATAAACACTTCGATGGTTGGTGCACACATTAATATTCCATTAAACGAATGGATTATGTCTGAGCTTTATATAATAACATAGACAGCGACGTTTAATACAATAATAGTATAATACAATATGAGAGCAAATTTTATTAGACATAAGAGAATTTCGAATTTGGGCAACTGTGCAGAGTTTTTGTTAATTTTATTTATTTTATTTATTTATTTTTCGGAAGTATTCGATCGGAAAAATCATCAATATTTAGAATTATTGTAATATTTTACATGTAGATGCGTCCCCAAATAGTGAAGACGTTTACGTTGCAATAATAAGGTCTTAAATTCGATACCTTTTGATTGGGATCGGGAGTGAGTGTCATTTAACATAGCTTGACCCATGCTATGTCAGCAAAATTGGATTAGCACAAATTGGATGTATGTCCGGTCCAAGAATCGAACACGGTAACTTTGATCATTAATTTTAACACAATAATCATTAAAACAAAAAAAGGACTGACTAGCAAATTTACTTTAGAATTTTAATTCCGCGAAAGCACTATACACATTCCTCTAGTCCCGACTGCCGGCAGTTTAGGGTCTAGAGGAGTTTTGGTAAAGTTTATATGCATTTTCTCTTCCAACTTATATTTTAGACCTAACTCCGTTTAGTTGATTATTTGTCTAGTCTATTTCTACGGGCTAAATGGAATGACTAGATAAATTTTATCTGGCTGTCCCTCGCGGAAGATAGTCTGTATTATTTGTGTATTATTTCTTCATAGTTACATTTTAAACTTATAGCCTCGTTTAAATTATTATTTATGTGGTTGATTTCTACGGAGTAGGGAGAGGAAAGACTGTATATATTTTATCTAATAATTCTTCAAACTTACAATTTTATATATAGCTCTGATTAACAATTATTTGCTAAATTAATTCTTTCTTTGAGCCACACCGTGAAAGGTAGCCACACTCATATATGTGTCTGTGACTATGTATAAATATATACATATATCCCTATCAATTTTATATATATATATATATATATATATATATATATATAAAACTGTAGTTGTCTGTGTGTCCTCATTTTTGCAAAGTCTATACAAATCCACATTTCTACTCCGATTGACTTCAAACTTGCATTTATGGAGGTCTAAAGATATTAACTGCAACTTTTCATTTTTCAATGTTCTGTTATTAAAGGGGTGTTAGGCGCCGGTTATCGATCTCCGTCGCGCCCTTATAATATCTGTCGGTGTGCCTGGCTGTCTACATAACGGCATTATGACCAACACATCATTGCTGACGTATTATCTTCGCCACGTTGACACACACACACATATACGTATATATACATACATATATATATATATATACATATATATACACATATATACATATACACAAATATATATACACATATATATATATATATATATATATATATATGTATATATATATATACATATATATATACATATACAAACACATATACACATATATATATATATACATATACGTATATATATATATATATATATACACATATACGTATATATAAATATACACATAAAAATATATCTATCTAGGGCTGGTAAAATTCCCGAGATTCATGGCCGAGTTCTCTCCAGCGGTCTCTCTCCCTCATAATCGCTGCCATGTCCTGCGTCTCCAACAGACCAATATCTGTCCTTAGGGCATCAACACTTGTTAACTTTGGTCTTCCTCTTCCAATGTGTCCATGCAGGGACTCCCACAGGAGCAGTGAGTGCACTGTCAAATAAACGTTTCTCATTGGAGGTGCCATTACAATGTTCTTATCCGTGCAACGCCGGGATACACTGCTAGTATATAAAAAGAAGATCAATATTGCCACAGGTACTAGTACCCCTGGAAATATATAGGGTGTCTATGGTATAGTTGTTGTTCTATGGTATCAATTTGACATACCAGAACTATGAAATTGAGATAAGCGAATCAAGTAAGATTAAACATTTTTTTAAAATAAATTAAATAATATAATTTAAATATTTACCTATTTCATTTGCTTCTACCGACGGTTTCGCCTCACAAAAGATTGGAAGTCCGATGGACCTCCAATGGCAATGTTCGGTTTTTCAGAAAGAATATTCCCCTACATAGGACGAAAGTCCCACGAACGGCAAAATATATTGCATTCTGCCAGCTAGTGCAGGATCGAATGAACCGTAAACTTGATCTACACATGAACTAGCCCTTGGTATAAGCGGAAGTAAACATAGACGTGTTGTCTATCATGCCCCTAAAAATAGCAGCTAGGTAAAACAACGGATTTTTTCGCTACACATAGGAGACGATCCTGCACTAGTTGGCAGAATACAATATATTTTGCAGTTCGTGGGACTTTCGTCCTGTGTAGGGGAAAATGCTTTCTGAAGCACCGAACATTTCCATTGGATGTCCATCGGACTTCCAATCTTTTGTGAGGCGAAACCGTCGGTAACAGCAAATGGAATAGGTAAATATTTAAATTATATATTTTAATTTATTTAAAAAAATTGTTTGAAGCTTACTTGCTCCGCTTATCTCAATTATATATATATCACAGAAAAAAGAGAATCAGTGTTGCGACGAAAGGAATTTATTGGACATATTACAATTGTTTCTCGAGCGACCAGCTCGAGGACGATCGTTGTGGTGATCAAACCTGACTCTGAAATCCTGCGTTCCTCTGATACGTCACGATTCTACGAAGCAGATTTTCCTATATATATATATATACACATATTAAAAAGAATAGAGATGGCTTTAAGTAAACATCATCTGTTTATTATATAATCCTGTTATACTTATTTCAAAGACATCAAAGTGAGTGCATAATAACCCTTTGGCGTGTTTTCATCAAACAGTGTTTAACTTGAAACGTTTCTGTTTTGATATACCACCTTAGTAGGATGACGGTATTAGCTGTCCCACTACAAGTAAGCATATGACGTCCATCACAATGTCTGTATGCATGCAGGGTATGGGAGATACTACCCTTGTTAAAATTCTAAGGATGTTCCCAAGTCGAAACATTAGGTAGCTAGCATGTTATATTGCTAAATTCGTTCCTTCTTTCGCCTTTCTACAAAATCGAGGCCATGTATGAATGTAAAGGATAAAATACTTCAAAGATACATGAAAAAACGTATATTATTAATTTCTTTGAATTATATTGTAAATTTATCTCTTAATTGTGAAATCATTCATATTATCTGCTTCGATAATGTAGTTATACATCACACAAAACAATTATAATTTGATTAAATAATAATTATATGTATATAATATATAATTTCCAAAATTATATTTGATAAACTCTTTTGCAAGCATAGATACGCTATGATTACAATGCATAAATTCCTTTCCTATAAATAGCAGCAATTTAAATGCTCAACAATGGTTTAATATGTGCTATTAAACAGCTTCATAATCAACTTTTAAATTATATACGAAATATATATTTAACGTGGTTGAGAAATTGGCTATTAAATATTTATCTAAATTTAGTAAATTACTTCATGCTAAAGAAGGCGGTGACTTAGCACAGTCGTTAGAACGTCGGATAGAATGTTTTGTGGTGTTCGTTTCGGCTCTCTGAGTTCAAATCCCACCGATGTCAACTTTGCCTTTCATTTATTCGAGGTCGATGCAAAAGTACTAGTCTAGTACTTTTAGTTCTTTCATCGATTCTTCCTCTATATCTCGTTCTCACTTCTATTCTCACCTTCTCTCTATCTTTAACTAGAAGAAATCTGCTGTTTTCAGAAGGGCTCCGCAAGGTATAAAAGTGCCCTAGAAATACTGTATGTCAATACGGCGTCCACACGATTCCCTCAGGAGTTAGAGTACTAAAGAAAACAAAAAGATCATACTAGGAATTCATAAATAGTACAATGGGAATCAACTAATATCATATACAATAGTGACTCATATATGTTCCTTCTTCTAAAAAAGCAATATTTACTCAGTGTAACGCTGCAGGTTACGTTACGTGCGCTCACCACTCATACAGGCATGTTTACCCATATACATTTATACTCACACACACACACATATACATATTTATATAGAGAGATATATAGATATCTGTTTGACACATAGACGCTCGCATACGTACACGCTCATCGACGTGTGCCCACACACGAATACGTACGCCTACATGCAAAGATTCACGCTATTTTACACACTTCACTTAAGATGGTCATCAGGAAGAGGCAACATAAATGACCACTCATTCATGATACGTTCAATAACAGCTGATTATCGTTTAATCCGCATAAGAACAACATGTTTACTGGGACGTTTGAAACTATGTCACTGTTGATAATTAAATCCATGCATTTAGATGAATGCACGTGCTAAATACAATTTTCTTTTAAACATTTATATAATTAATTTATGAAGTAGAAATATCTGAAAATGCTGTACTAGTATACATTCTCAGATTATGTATCATTTTCAAATATAGTTTACTAGTCTTGTGTACACATGTGAAGAGAATAGTCTACAACACTTCCTTTTCATGAAATATCAGCATATGGAAGTATATTCATATAAAAGTAGCCATCCTTAAAACCCCCCCAAAAATGAAAAAATGAAATATAACCCTACATATATTAATTTTCATTTCTCATTGTCTCCTCAGATACTACAAAATGCATAAATCAACATATGTAGATATATAAATGTCATATTAATAAATTAAGAGAAATCCCTTGGTAAATAAACCATTAATATTATTGGGACACTAGATATTAAAACAAATTTAAATAACAGTGAGATACTATGAATTACGGTATTAAAAAGACATACATGGGAGGGGTTACAAATTGATAAGAAAGAAAAGATAGACAATCAACAGTAAAATCATTGTTTACAAAAGATATAGAAAGAAATGAGAAGAGAAAAGCATAATAATATTAATTTCAATATAAAGAGAGAAAAAGTATAAGAAGTTTTTAAATAAATTACAAAACAGAGATTTAATATATATCGAGAGAAAGAAGATAAATTCGTTTAAACATAATTGATTTATGGCCTCTTTTAATTAGGACGCAGGCAAATGTAAATAAATACAATAGAAAATAGAATAAAAAGGGTTAGTATATGAATTTAGTGCATAAAGCAATAGTAAACATATGAGTCTCCAGATCTTACACTCGTATATTTGGATTATTGACCCTATACATTTGTTAATAATATTTGCCGATTGTAGAAACGCGTTGAGCTTTACACCTCTTCGCACATGTTTATATGTATATAAATATGTATCATTGATATGTATATAAAAAAAGAGATCGGATGAAGCCGGGTTTCCAATTAGCCCAAGGAAACCATAATGTAGCTGTCGAGCACAACTCTTGGCAGAAGCGTCCTTGGTGATAGCAGCAGAATCTGAATTTAGAATACGTAGAGCAGAGCCAGACAGCGACACTTTATAAAGTCAAACAATGTATGACGAGTGAACTTATAATTTACTTACTGACACCTAATAGATGAGTGGCAAAATTGACCTCGGGAGCATTTGAACTCAAAATGCACATAGCCGAAACGAACACCAAGCCATATGTACCTGCACCCTATCGGCTCTACAAATTCTCCACCTTCTATATAAGAATATTTCTTTGAATATATACAGGAAATGGTACTGATCATACAAGCATTTTTTCTATTTGAGACAATGGACCTTTACTGACAACAACGTATCTCGGCTGTGAGCATTTAACAGCTACATAGATTCAACGATACTACAACCCTTATACAGGCCAGTGTTGGTGTGACAACATTGTATACAGGTCTTCCTTGTAATCATCGAGTTCTTCATATGTCGAACGCTTTCCAGTTCTGATATTTAGTGCTCAGCCAGGACTGATCTAGGACTAAACATATTTAACCCAATTCTAACATATTGATTTCTTCTTAATCATGCAATAAGGCCACAGGCTTATAAATATGTTCGTTGATATAAATTGCGTTTATGATTATATGTTTCTCTAATGGCGTTAGCAACAAAAGAGAAGAGACATAACATCAATTAAAAATAATAATAGATTTGGAAACGCTCAACCATCTACTCTAATCTATAGATTTTTACAACTAGGCATAATATTTTGCAAGAGATAATTAGAGTTCGCTAAGATTTATTGCCGTTAGGAATGAATAAGCCAACGTTAAGTGTCCTTTCTCTGAGAGGGTAGAATGCAGACACATTGCGGTTGTTGCTTGGGTTTTGTACAAATATATGAAAGAAACTAAGATAATTTTGTAAGGAGTGAATAGAAAGCCGCAAGAGATAGCAAGTAGGATTGAAGTGAGACAATTATAGTGCTGTTTGGTTTATCTAAAACTATATTAGCCATAGTCTTCTTTCTTTGTTAGAAAGATAGGCTGTAAAATATGAGGATATGGCTAATGAGTGTGATGAGGTACCTTGATGGCTCGTCTACAACATAAACTTACAGTATTTGGTTGGATATAAGAGTGGTATTTAAACAGAACATTGAGAGATGAACTTATATTCTAAGGTATACTTGATTCGCTATATTTCTATTCAAGCCCTATATCGTTTTCATTGGTGTAAATTTGTTATAATTTCATCCAACCTCGTCCGAAATATTAAGGGCATCGCATTTAACGGTCCATTTCAAGACAGTCAATTGATATATATTTATACTACAATATTTTGTGAATGGAATAATACTTTTAAGTGAAATGATTCAATTTGAAATAATTAAATCGATTGGAAACCAACGAACACGGGGGAAAGATTGTTCTCTAACTTAAAGTGAATACCTTCGTACTTACCTTGTCTCTACAGAGAGAAAGCATAACGTTGTTTATTAAATTCAGCAAAACACTGACCATAGTTAATTACATTTTAAATAGATTGTATTCAATTTGTACAACGAATTAGATTAAGATCATGATGGTTTTCATTCTTGAGCTAATAATAAGAGAACGCATGAGATATTTCGAAATATAACTTCTTTTGCAAGAGATTTCATATGATATGGTGTGTTAAAAGTGGAACAATTAACTCTTGGAAGAAATATTCTAGCTATCTCATTAATCACAAAATAAAATAAAGTAACTGCTATAATCACTGTTCGTTTATTTTTAGTAGTACTATTACCTCTATTGTGAAGTGACAAACATGTTAGTCGCACGTTAGCAACTTGGTGATTACAGTCTACTACAACCCTCATTTATAAACAGGTATGATTTGGTAGTACGTAACATGCTTTCCTTAAGATTTTTAAGTATTCATACAGTTGCGGGTATACACAGATACCCACTCCACTATTCCTCCCTTGATCCAGGCAACCATTTAGGATGTGACAGATAAGAGGCAAGTGAGGAGGCTTCACTAGCATTTGACTGATTTTCTTTTATTGACCAGGAAAGGATGACATACAAAGATGATCTCGAAGGGATTTAAACACAGTGCGAAGAGAACTGGAATAAATATCCAGTGATTTAAAGAAAATCTCCCAAATTGATCATTGTCACAACTCTTTGCAGTGATCTAGATATATCAACATAGCATTTTTTGTTTCGTCAAAGTAAATGTTGTATAAAAAGAAATCAGCCTAAACCGTTGCGTCCAAGATATGGCAGTACAGTAGAACCTCGCAATATGAGTGCCCCATTGTACGAGGCTCGTGCGCATTTTTGTCTTGTAGCACGAGTGGAAATCCACAGTACAAGTGATATAGTTTCATATAATTAATAAAACCAGTTTACATATTTCTTTTGCATTCTCTTTTATTATGTTTTTTTATAATAGACATTTTCCTTGTAACTGCACCTTTTCTGTTTTAAAACCTATAAAAATGATTTTTGGGAGGTTTTAGGGTCTAGGACTGATTATTTATATTTTAATTAATTTCAATGGAGAAAACTGATTTGTAAAACGAGTAAATCGTAAAACGAACTCTGTCATGAAACGAATTAAACTCATACTGCGAGGTATCACTGTATATATATTTGACATGAATATACTATGGAAGCGTAATTTAGGCATTAGTTAAACAATGGTATTTTGCACATAAATATCGGAAAATATTTCTTATAAAATTCAAAATCTCATTTAGCCCACATAATGTGAAACCGTATCTCTTAATGTGAGGAAATTTAAAACTCTCCCACTATCATTCTATTCCTGAGTTTTGAGTTTTCACAACCTCTAAAGAAATTAACATTGAGTCTCCCCTAAAACACGATCATACCTAAGGGGACACATCTTTAAAATAAGGCAATTGTATATACGCATTCATTTTTAAATAACGCTTAGTGGGGTGTGGGTTGTTGGCGTAGTATTGACTATACGGTAATATATTTTCGACGGTAAAGATCAAACATCGAAATGGTATACAAGATGAAATTTAATCGTATTTTATTTGTTTTTTAAGAATAGCAAATGGTATTTAGTTCGGATTCTCTATAAGATGTGGTATATTTAAATTACATTTTCGTTTATTATTTCGAATCAATGAACGATGATAAAGCAATTCAAAAGAAACATAGACTTTGAACTTGCTCTATGCTAAGATCGATTTAATCTGATCAGTTTTAGTTTTATTACTTTTCAGCATCTATCGAAACCGAAATCGCTTCATCATTGATTTTCGGGAATAAACTATGCGTATTCAAATAGGTTATGGGTCAGCAATTGAGGAATATATCCTTTTACACCTTATTTTTCTTGGACAATTTCCCGATCACTATTGGTTTCTAACATTATAGGAGAAGGTATTTTATTTTCTATATCCAATTACATCATTTTATAGTCAATTCCCCTAAACTAATAATGTTTTACTAAACTAATAATCTCTTACTCTTACTTCACAGTGAAACTTCCAATCAATTCACTACATTTCATAACATTTTCTCCAGCAAATATAGCACTGAGAAGATGGGTATGTGTTTATTCGCTATACAAAATTAGATTTTACGACTTAAACGTTACGTTTCTATCGGTTTTATCAACATTCTTGAGTTCAGAAGATTTCGTGATTTCAGCGAAGAAAATACTTGAGCGGATCTGTAAGACACTATCTAGTACTGTTAAGATTAATGTCGTAAATTACACAGAGACGCCCGGTTTCCTGAGATGATGTTATGCATTTAAAATAGCTCTATCTAGGATTCAAATCATTGTTAATTTATATCTTGAGCAATCAACAGTGTACACACTGAAGTAAAGCTTTTTTCTCCTTTTCAAGAAACGGAGGTTCTATATCATTATGAGATAGGAAATAATAGTTTTATTACATTAACTGCTGCTATGGTTGAAATAAATATATTTGTTTCGAAATAGAATTGGAACGATTTCACTGACTGTTTTATAAATCGCTCGTTATAGTGTCAGTAAATAAGGATTTTGTAATAATACTTGTGTAGGGATTTATATAAATATGTCGATTCAGCGTGTTAAATAAACAAAAGAAGGAGGGTATAATCTTTTGTAACATAGTAATGATTATATACTGTTTGGAAGCTATGTGAACACATTTAATGGGAAATTGACTTCCAAGAAGTCATAATGTGGTTTTCTCTTGTCTGTTGAAATCATTTCGTTTTACAACTCGAATGTCCACAGGGAAGATATAAAAGGAAAGGAAACTCTTCCCATAACTTGTGCACCTTTAACGTTGTGCTTAGAATAGAAATCAATATTGTGGAGATTATTATGAAATAGTATTTATTGGACCTTGTTTAGATGTTTCGTATTTATTAAGCATAATACAATGAGAATGCAGAAAAATATAACTTTGAAATATAAGGATTATAACATAGCTCCCATCATTATAGAAATGATTCATTTACTTATGTTTGGCTTTGGGATCGTAAGTGCGTATATGATCCATACGTCGATGGACCAATAACACTTTATGGCGTGGTAGGGTCGCATGTCTTAGGCATAAAATCTGGGAGAACCAGTTCTACCAGTGAATGAGAAAGAGAAAGGGTGGAGGGTTCTAAGATAGAGATATAGAGGAAGAATCGCATCCAGCACAGGACAGGTACTTATTAACTTCAGTTGGATATGAAGTCAGAGCGCATATATTTGGAACAAATGCTGTGACGCATTTTATGCAACATTATAACAACTCTGCCAATTCGCTGATCATTGTGAATACACTGCCTCACCCCACTCTAAAGAAGGTACAACTAAACTAAAT
>OZ024741.1:124230282-124282782 GCA_964016885.1 Eledone cirrhosa
ATACGGTTTCATCTCCGTAAATTCCCTCACAAGGCTATGGTAAATAGTACCTGGTCAGGATCCAGTGTTATTGAAGTGGGTACCTAATTGTGGTGAAGCGAATCCCGTAACAATTCATTCGGCATGTGGTGCAAACAAATTCTACGATATTTCATATAAACATCATGATTGCATTCTCGATCCTCCAGTCGGACTACAATTGTAATATGGTCTTGCTCATATATATATATAAACATGTGCATTGGCCGAAATAGCCACACCAACTAAATATAGCAGCTGTGTTAGACTCCTTAGTTTTTTGTTTTATTTCACTTCTCACTTTCCAATCTTACATTCTGATACATCTTTCTCTCATTTTTTATTATATTCTTTTTTACTATATGTTTTCATTGTCCCCTAATCGCATTTGATTTACTATTTCTATAACGTCCCTCCTCCACTTTCTAAAGAATCCTTTTTTCGCCAAACCTCCTCTGGCCTACTTTCATACATATTCCTTAGAATTTGCCGTGTAGATTTCACTTCTACGCTTGACCGGTTCTACCCACTCCCCTATCGTTCTACCAGCAAGTTCAGCCACCCCCACCCCGCATCGACTGCCATGATAGACTTTTCTGTGTCTGCTACAAATTTTGTCCAATCCACTTGACAACTACAATCTTCCCATATAAGGAAATACCCTTGAAAAGTTCGGCCATTTATTTACCAGACTAAAAAAAGTCTTTGTTTAGTCCAGAAATAGCCGTCGAAACGGCTTGAGCTCTGCCGTCAGGTTCATACTTTCTCCTATTACCCACTCTACTACCCTAAGTATTGAGTACTCTGGTGGGTTATGGTCCATCTTGCTCATTACCACAACTCCTTCGTTTTATATATATATATATATATATATATATATATATATATATATATTATATATGCTAACTCATGAAAAGGTCTTGATAAATTGAACTACATTAATATCATATGTGTAGTCGTTGTTTTGTTAATGTATGACTATCCAAAGAAAAATCTTTAGGATAATGTCTGTTACTGTTGACATGAATGTGCGTCTATATTAATGTTCGCTATTTGTCAGAATGATGTTTGTAATGTTGTTTTACGAGAGAACTTCGGTAATATTAGCAATGTTAACGATCATCTATGGAATACCACAGGAACTACAATATATAGAATATTCTCCGGTAATTATGTGATTAATAACACATTTTTGTTTGACTGGTAACACAGTGGTTTTTGTTGTTGTTATTTTTTTGTTTTTGTGTACTCGCTTTTGATTTGACAGTGGAATCGATATTGATTTATTTATTTTATTGCCATCGATGTTTCAAAGCCGGATGTGATTTCTTTTGTTAGATCGTCAGAGAGACTCCGAGGGCGGATACTATGGCCTTTACAGGCCCTCCCAGACTTAGGTCATTATTATTAAGCTTGAACATATAAATATATATATCTACAAACACTCACATACACACATACATATATATATATACACACATGCACACACGCACACACTCGCAAACACACACACACACACATACACACACACACACATATATATATATATATATATATATATATATATATATATATATATATATATATGTGTGTATATATATGTATATATGTATATATATATATATATATATATATATATATATATATATATATATATACACACTTACATCAATGTGGGTTGAGAAGAAATTCCAGAAGATAGACCTCTGGGGACTAAGGATCGTAAAATAATTGATTAGTGGTGGTGTCAAAGATTAGATATCATAGGGGTGACGGGAAGGAGTATGATGTAGTGTGATAATTTGGATATATATTTCTTTTTAAATATGCGTATTATACTAGGAGGGGTGGAGTGCATTACATTTTCATAAATCTCTAACTGTTGAGATTAACATGATTATTATTGCGACAAAATGGCCCCCATATCGATGTTGTGGATGAGAAAATAACTCTAGTGGGGTGCTTTTCTGGAAAAGAAGAATTTCGATGAAGTGATTAGTTTCGTTTTAATGTAAGGGGATAAAGTAGTTGGAGAGGAGTAGATTTGGGGTTGGTGACGAATCCCCTTCATTGTATAAAAATATCTCAGTGATAGCAAACATTTTTTTTGCTAGTTACAAATCAGGCAAGAAAATCAACACGTCTCTTCGCTACGTAATATCCCATTGCATTTCAAATACTGTATTACGTATACATGTGTTCGTTATTTGATTATTTAGAAATAGAGATTACTTGTGTGCAGAGATTGAAAATATAAACAACCACTGTAATAGCATATATCACTCAAGGATTAAAGTACGCACAAATAAATACATAGCCAAATTCCCAGTATGTATTTACAAATATACAAAATATAAAGAAGATATCACTACTGGTGATTGAACACATAAATACAATAGTACAATACAATAGTACAAATAATGATTTCTAGAATAGGCACAAGCCCAGTAAATTGGGGAAAGGAAAAGTCGATTAAATCGACTCCAGTGCGTGACTGGTACATTATTTTATCGACCCCCGTAAGGATGAAAGGCAAGCAAATTAAACCTCGGCGGGATTTGATCTCAGATAATAAAGGGCCGTAAATCTATGCTGCAAAGCATGGCGTCCGACCCTCTAGCGATACTACCACTCCGCCACCCTCAATATTACAAATAACAATTGTTTCTACGTTAGGCACAATGCCACCAATTTGAAAGGTAGTGGAAAGTCGAATAAATCGACCCCACTGCGTTACTTGCACTTTATTATATCGACCCCGTAAGGATGAAAGGCAAAGCGAACCTCAGGGGCATTTGAACTCAGAACGTAAAGGGACGTAACCAGATGACGCAAAGTTTGTTGCCCGATACTCTACTGGTACTGCCAATCCAACGCCCAATAATTATAATTGTTTCTACTTTTGGCACAAGGACAGCAATTATCTCAGTGTATTACTGGAACTTTATTTTATCGACCCCGTAAGGATGAAAGGCAAAGTTAACCTCCGCAGGATTTTAACTCAGACCATAAAGGGCCGTAACTCTTTGCTGCAAAGCACGGTATCCGACCCTCTACCGATACTGCCAATAATGATGTTTTCTTTGCTTGTGTATAGCATACGTCTTCGGCATTCCCCTTCACAGAGAGAGAGAGAGAGAGAGAGGGAGAGAGAGAAGGGGAGAAATAGGGGATGGAGAGAAGAAGAGAGAGTGGGGAGTGAAGCGCGTGGTGTAATTTGATTGTGGCATCGTGTAAAATGTTGAAAACAGCATTTTAGAAGTCTGCAGCAATGGAACGAGTATGTCAAATATGAGCAATAATTATAAACTGTTTTGGGAAAGGTATCAGAGAATTGTTAAAGTATTATTTACTATTACGGGAATAAAGCCCATTTGTCAACTGCCAACATATTAAATAAATAGCGTAAACATAATTTTCAACGAAACATTCAAAGAGATGACTTTTGGGAAAGTATTATGGAATCCATAAAATGAAATGTTGATTTCTTATTTTGACATAGAACATAAGTGATTTCATTAAAAAGAATCGCAAGTTAAAAATAATCACCTTACTAATAGCGTTCAATATGAATAAATATAAAATAATTAAAACATGTCAACAACATACAATTTTCAACAAGAAATTTGTCAGTGTTTATTAACGAAAACATAGACTAGAAATACGGTGTTTTGAAAGAAAGGAAAACAATAACATTCTCCCTCTAAAATATAGTTATTCTTAAAATAATATACAGATTCTGTTTTTATATATGATAATGTCTGTCTGAGATACAATCTGCCGTACAAATTTTTTGTTTGTTTTGATTCTAACTATCAGCCTACCTCTGTCTTTCTCTCACACACACACATATATAAATGACACCAATAACACACGTACAAACACAAACACACACACATATATATGTATATATTTATATGTGTGTGTGTGTATGAAACTGTTTGTAGAACAATCAACAGACGATATATATATATATAAGGGATAACAAAATATCGTTATAGGTAATCCTGTTAGACGTTGTGAATACTTCGTGTTATGGATAGTTTTAGCGTACGGCGTTGTTTGACTCAACAATGGGTTTACGTAGGTGGCAAGTTTATGAGGTCTCTTGCATTCCTATGTAAGTTTATCTTGGAGTAATAATATTGAAAGAGTGAAGAATAACATGGTCAACAGTACAAAAAAATGTTTTATTTACAGTCTAACAATCGTTTCACTGATTAAGTTGTCTAAAAATTGCTGAACACTTGGAGCTGTGCCACTCAATTTTAAATACGTTGTTAGCTTAACAAGATCATCAGAGAAACAGTTTCTCTGATGTTTCAACGTATTTAAAATTGAGTGGCACAGCTCCAAGTGTTCAGCAATTTTTAGACAACTTAATCAGTGAAACGATTGTTAGACTGTAAATAAAACCCTTGTTTGTACTGTTGATCATGTTATTCTTCACTCTTTCTATTTTATATATATATAGTGAAAATGGAACGGGAACAAAACAGAGAGGCAGTACGAACAAAGTTGTATTAGTTTCACGGTCTTGGGAGTGGTGGGAGGGAACGACGTTTCGGGCATAAGCCCTTCTTCAGGTGAAAAGTGATTGGGAAGAGAGTTCCAAGGGTGTGTAGGGGAGTGGGGGAGAGACATTTAGAAAAAAGGGGGCGGAGGAAAAACGGTGGAAAGGGTACAAATAAAAATAAATATAAAAAAATAAAAATAAAAATAAACATGAAGATAAACAAGTGATGGAAGGGTGTGGGGCGTGTAGGGGTGGTGTCGGTTGGAGTTGGGAGATGGAGGCGGGGTGTCCGAGCGGGGAGGGCTGGAGGTGGTGTATGTGTGTAGGGGTACGTGTATGTGTGTGTATGTGTATGTGAATGTGAGAGTTGGGGGAAGAACGAGGTTCCATGTTCAGGAAAAGGTGTGTGTGTGGAGTGGGGTGTAGGTCAGTGTGTGTCTGCTCGTGGTGATGGGGAGGGGTCAGAGAGGTGGTGGGGGAGGGGGATTCCGGAGTCTGAGTGTGTAAATGCGTGGGAGTACGCACGTGTGTGTGGTGTTTATACGTATTGTGGATGTAGGTGGCGTGTGAGAAAAAAAATGTTTGTGAGTGTATGTCCTGGGTAAGTTCCTAAGGTTGTTCCGTAGAGGTGTGGTGAGTTGCCGGATATCTTCCATGTGATGGAGTTGATTGGTGGGAACGATGGCCAATGTGTGTAATACGTGGTGGGGTTGGTCGGAAGAGAGGAGATGATGGGTGCGCGCGCAAAAGGAAGTGGTCAGAGGGTCAAGGCAGGAGGAGGGTAGAGGAGAATGACAGGTGGAGAGGGCTGTGTGTCTGTGTGTGCGGAGAAGTGGTCAGAGTGTCAAGGCATAGCAGCAGTAGAGGAGAATGGCTGGTGGAAAAAGTCGGTGTGTCAGTGTGTGCGGAGGTGCGGTGGACAGGGGAGAGGATGGGTAGGTGTGACAGGTGGAGTGAGGAGGGGGTCGTTCGGGAGGAGGGTGTGTGTATTAGTAGAGGTGTTAGTGGGATGTGTGTGAGTGTGTGAAGGGGTATGGGTGGAGTGGGGAGAGGGAGATAAAGGTGTGGGGGATGGTGGAGGGAGTGTAATGTACTGGTGTGTGTGTGCGTGTTTGGATGAGTGTGTGTATGGTGAAGGTGGTGTTAATGGGTGTCAGTATACTGATGGTGGGGAAAGGGTTGAATGCGGGTGTGTTAGTGGGGGTCAGTGGTGGTAGGGTGTGTCGAGTGGGTGGTGTAAGTGGGTGTGATATAAATATATATATATATATATATATATATATATATGGAAAGTTATATTTAAAATTGTTGGGTTACAATTAGTATATATATATATATATATATATATATATATATATATACATACATAGGATTAAAATACTGGAGCGTGTTGGAGTTAAACACCCTCTTCGTATTATAGAAATGACAGTAAAGGTATAGCTCAATGTAATTAAACAGAGCCGAAGAATTATGAAAATAAAACAAAGAAGCCTTCAATACATCAAAAGTCTTTATTAGCCAACAATGTTTCGTCCTGTTAAGGACTCATCAGGGCAATTAATATATATATATATCGCAGTCGAATTAAGTTGGGAGTAACCACACTAAATACATTTTAAAAGTGAAATGTAAATATAGAATTGGCTTCTACAGGACTAGAACTGTTTCGTATGGAATCATTAGGAATGATGAATTTTGTATTTGAAGATTTTCTTCCAGGGGAAAACTTGGATGGAGCGTATGAATTGCTCAAATCGCATGTTGACATCTTCTTTAGTCAGGCTGTCGGTCCGTTTCAGGAGTTCCACCCGAATCAATTGCCAATTAACTTTATGGAGGCTTATGGTGGATAGAAACAGAATGTTTCCTGTCGACTAGATAGCTAAAGTTTCCTCGGATTATACGTTACTAGTTATGTTTCAAGAGAATCTTTGGTGTCACTTTCATACCCCCCCCCCCACACACACACACACGCACACACACATCTATGTGTATATATAAATATATATATATATATATCGACAATCGATTGACTTTTGTTAAAATCGGACCTAGGAAACAATATTTACATTGGTTTTTCCAATTGCTAATACTATCTATCGGTCGTAAATCCCAGCAGAAGAAGCAACGTGAAATAAAGTGTCTTGCCCAAGGACATAACGCATCGCCTGGTCCGGGAATCGAATTCTCAATCTTACGAATGCTAAGTCAAATCTCTAACCACTCAGCCACTATATATATATTGGGCAACCATTACTGTTGGAGAGCTTCCAACAGTAATGGTGGCATTCTTTAAGGGTATGTCAATATTTATTTATAAAACTGATCTATATTATATTTTATCTGATGAAAGCACACCATAATTTAACTTGGTGTCCTTGAAATATGTATATTGAAATAAATATGGTTTTATAAATATAGTTTCCATTTGTTAATATCGTATTTTTACTCCAAATATTTGTTGAGTGCTTTATATCAGGTATAAAAATATTTGCTTGTTGTATCCCAACAATATAAATAGAACTTTTACATATATATAGATATATGTATATATATGTGTGTGTAGGTATCAATACTTTATGTACCAGCCGTGCTAGAACGAGAAATAACATTCTTATTTCATTTATATATATATATATATATATATATATATATATATATATATATAAATAAATATACACGGGTGTGTATGATTGTGTATAGAAGATTATATTAACAAAAGGAATTCCAACTTTGTCTGATTTACTCGTTTTATTTACACTCTTTAAAATTTATAATCGTATTAGAATGAAATAGTATGGTAGAATATTAAATGTTAAGTGTTAATTGAACAAGTACTTTCATGCTTTCGCAATCTTCAGGTTCATATTGTGTGGTGACAGTCAATTTGCAATTTTCAACTGTAATGAGATGGGTAAATTTTGTGCCTTATATACAGTGAAAAGCGGCTACAGAATGCTACATTCTGCAAATGCATTTCGACAAATCGGTGTGTAGTTTCACTGGATTACTAAAGCTGATTGGTTTCGGCGTCACCGTTGGTTGAGCATGTATAACGAATACTATTTGACCTTATCCAAAGCATATTTTACTAAGAGTCAAAGATTCGTCTGTGATTAAGACTTTTAATTCATTACTTTGAGCAATGAGCGGTAGGTTCTAACAAAAGCAAAGTTTGACCTTAACAACAAAGACCAATCATTCACTGTATCTAAATGCAATGATAGTCGATGTCGCACATGTCAATCCATACACAACGGTCTATATATGAACACAAAAACTGGAAAAATATTCCCAAATGCAAATATGAACTGCAAAAGCAGAAATATAATTTACTGCATTAAATGCCCGAATTGTGAAGAACTATATGTCGGTCAAACTGGAAATGCATTATCGGAACGTGCAATGGTGCACTCACAGCAAATCAGAGGCCCAAATATCCATCAGATACCCTTGAGTAACCATCTAGCAACATGTGGTCAGAGAATATTTATAATATTTCCATTCTACAAATTACACAGCCCAAGTGAAATCAAGAGAAAAATCAAAGAAAAGAATTTTATTGATAAATTCCAACCCAAGCTAAATGAACAATAATAATTGGGTATTACTCCTACTATGACTACGACCATGTCGACTACTACCACTAACAACAAAAATAACAACAATAATAATAATAAAAGTGATGTTGATGGTGATGATTACTAGAAAATGCTATTTTCATCATTTCTAAAAATAGCAAAACAATTGATGCTTTGGATCGGGTCAAATAGTGGTCGTTAGACATGCTCAACAAACCGTGACGCCTAAACCAATCAGCTTTAGTAATCCAGTGAAACTACACACCGATTGGTCGAAATAGAGTTTGCAGAATCTAAAATTCTGTAGCCGCTTTTCACTGTATATAAGGCACAAAATTTACCCATCTCATTACAGTTGAAAATTGCAAACTTGACTGTCACCACAGAATATGAACCTGAATATTGCGAAAGCATGAAAGTACTTGTTCAATTAACACTTAACATTTAATATTCTACCATACTATTTCATTCTAATACCATTATAAATTTTAAAGGATTGTAAATAAAACGAGTAAATCAGACAAAGTTGGAATTCCTTTTATTAATATATATGTATAATATATAAATATATGTGTGTGAGTGTGTATGTGTGTGTGTGTGTGTGTGTGTGTGCGCGCGCGCGTTTGCGTGTGTGTATGTGTGCGCGTGCGTGTGTGTGTGTGTGTGTGTGTGTGTGTGTGTGTGTGTGTGTGTGTGTGTGTGTGTGTGTGTAAGTGTGCGTGTATTTGTGTGTATTACATGCATACTGGCCCATTCCAGTCGGTTTTGGTACAAGTAACTGTGTTTGCTACTGAATCCATAATGCAGTTGCCGTGTGATTAAGGATATATCTTCGCATACATTTGTTTCATGTTCGGTCGTCCTACAACCCACTGTACTCTAACGGGTGAACTTTGGTGCACAGTATACATATATATATATATGCTGTATGTGCGTGCATGGTTTAATGTGTATTCCAACAGTCGTGCCTAAGTGGGTTCGATTCCTGGACCGTGTAGTGCATTTTTCCAGTCCACTCTCTTGGTAACAATCTAGTTGCGAATGTAATTGATGTTAGTGTTAGGAATGTTGCTACTTGATTCAGATTGGTTTTGGTAGTAGGAGTATGGTAAAGAAACTATGGCTGGTGGTCGTGATAGTAGTAGTGGTGGTGTTAGGAATAGTTTGGGCATATTGGGACGATATTAACAACTGTGTGATAGTGGCATGGTTGTATTAGGAGTAATAATATTAGTCTAGTTTCAACCGTAGTAGGAATATTTGTTATTGTTTTTGTTGTTGCCACTTCTGGTGTTGTTGTTATTTTTGTTCTCTTGAATTCCATCTGTTGCTAGGGCTTTGTATTATGTGTGTGATTTGAAGTCAGAAACGAGAGGTTAGAAACAGATTACATTCTTTCATATTGTCTCCATATTTGTATGAGATTTCCATCAACTCACCCTCAATCTGAGCTAATAAGAAGGGCTTTCAGACGGTAGATCGATTCGATCCAGGATCCAGACCGCTATAAGAGGTCAAGGAATATTTTTAGCGACTTGCAGTGGTGATGTTTCATTGAAACCTTTAAAGCAATATCTATTGATTTAAAACAGTAAACTATCAAAATACAATGATTTATTATTCTAGTTTTACATGAACAATATTTCAGTCTTTTCTTTAAACTCATAATCGTTATTTTCACGACAGAGAAAGTGACAAATTAATGAATCTAAGTTCGCAAGTAGGAGAGCATATATATTTCTTGTAACAAACTTTAATTTCTATTCAGCCCGAAACAAATTAATCAAATATAAAATTTCAAGACGATTAGTTTACCGGTGTTTAATACATGTTACACGTGAAAAGAAGCAATAAACTATAAAAGCAGTTTGGAATTAGAACACCTAACCAATTTACTACTGTGTATTGCATCATATATTAGAAAAGACTCGGTAAGCTATAAACATAAACGCATCTTTAATGATTCACATAAGTGGAAGAAAGTGGTTTATAAATATTTTCGGTTACAATCGGATTGTATTTGCATTTAAATGACTCGTTAAATTTGAATGGATGATTTGTAAACTCGATATCACTACTGCCCATTACATCCAGCCAGGCATTCTACTAGATGTTTGGCATCTGCCAGCTAGTGATTGGTTTTTACATGTTAGAATAGAATTAATAAATGCGAACTAGTAAATTCATATATTCTGGATCCCTAAATTGTTTCCATCCGAATGGGTTTACATGGTGGTGCTGTGTGACGTAGTGGTAAGAGTGTTGGCTGGGAGTTTAACCACCGCGATGGATTGGCGTCATGTTATGATGTAGTCGTGTACTCTTAGTCGCTTCACACTAAAGAAACCAGGATAAACACCCGCCTGATGAGCCTCTGGCCTCGAGACTGACTTTAGAATGGATTTACATGAATCACATTGAGAAGCCATGCGGTAGTGTGTAAGTTGTGCATTTTATGCGAATAATGGTGTTTTAAATGTTGTTTGTATTGGAATATATTACATGATCACTTTTTTTCAGATTTTCCTATTATATTAAACTAATACCAAAGGCTGTTTAGTGTGTTGGTCACATCTCATGATATACTCACTTTGTGATCGGTATATGAAAGTTACATGCTGGGAAAATGTCTTAAAGGGATTTAATCGATTATATTGATTCAAGTAATCATTTTCTTCAAGTCTGGAACATCTTTTATTGATCTCTTTGTAGAACTTGTGAGACATAAATAAACAACAAATATAACTACACACAGAGACCTCCCCACCATATATATATATATATATATATATATATATATATATATATATATATATATATGTATGTATGTATGTATGTATGTATGTATGTATGTGTGTGTGTGTGTGTGTGTGTGTGTGTGTGTGGTTATATTTATAGCTTTGGGTGGGTCACTGCATTCTGAAGAAACGTAGGTGGGAGGATACTATGCGAAAGCCTATCATATATATATATATATATATATATATATAACAGGCTTTCGCATAGATTCCTCCCACCTACGTTTTTTTCAGAATGCAGTGATCAGACCAAAGCTATAGTAGATATCACTTGCTCAAGGTTGCAAACAGTAGGACTGAACCCTGAAGTGATCTCGTTAATCACAGAGCGATGCCTGTTGATACATAATATTTAACTCTGAATAAAATATTCAGACATTCAAATGCATTTGTTAAGTTTAGTAAATGAATTTAACTAGTAAATCATTTATGAATAAATAATCTGAGAAATGAATGAAATCTCTTCAGACAATACATGTATTCTCTTGACGACTAATATAATTATAAAGGGGACAGTCTCACTCTCTATATAGATATCGGTTATATGAACAATTATCTATTTTTATCCGAATATTTTATACAGACAAATTGAATAATATAATCGAATCTAGTTATAATCAATATAACACTAAGGAATACGAATTATTTACTGAATCACTAGAGATAATCGATAGGTTATGTCAAGTTAAACTAATCTGACAATTGTAAGTGGTTGTTTAATATACTTTTTTTTAGTTTTACTAATTTTAGTTGTTACATTGTAACCATCATGGGTAACCGATTTATAATTAATTATATCGACGCCAGAGAGTATTTTGGTCTCGACTGGTGCTTATTTCATCGACTTCTCTCCGAAATTCTAGTTTACGGGAAATAAACATACACACCATAATTACAGCAACGGTTTTAAGCCGTGTTAACGTAAACCAGGCATTGGGAGGAGAAACGAGAGATCCCCCGCCCCCCACACACACACACACGTGCGTCGTGTGTGGCTTAATGGTTAGTGCGTTTGACTCTTGATCATAAGGTCGTGATTTCGTTTGACAATAGTGTATTTTGATCCTGAGCAAAACCCTTAATTTCCCGTTGCTCCAGCCCACTAAGCTGATAGAAAATAGTTACTGTGTCACTCTGGATCTCCCTTCTCTACAACTGTGTTAAGTGGACATGTGTCTGTGTAACGCTTAGTCACTTACATTGCCAACAATGAAAAAATGACTAGGATCTAATGGTCCTATGGATTTTACGTTTATATTTTGTAAATAAGAAAGCTAATCATTCAATTCTTTATTAAAGCTGTATGACGTATATACAAATTTAGAGTTTATATATATTTATCATGAGATAAAATGTATGCATGCATGGTCATGTATCTTCTGAGAGAATTGGAGGTTCATCGTATTGACATACGGCGTTTCTAGGGCATTTTTAAACCTGGTGGAGCCCATTTCATTTCAGGTCTGAATACAGCAGAGTTCTTCCAGAAAAGGATACAGAGTGAGAGAATGGAAGTGAGAATGAGATACTGAGGAAGAATCAACACCAGTATTTGACAGGTACTTTTTTATCGACCTCAAACTGATGAAAACAAAGTTGACCTCTGTACTTACATATATATATATATAAACTATAATAAAGGAAGGTCTGCGGGACTGCGTACGGTTTTTTTTTCATCCCGTTTGTAAAATAAGTTGGATTACTTTGAAGAAATAATGAATTAATATTACATAATTGATGTACTCAATTTCGTAAACAAAAATAATTTCGTAAAAATAAATAATTTAAAATTGACTTCTTTTCAAAGTTGCACTTCCGTCATATCGTCGCCACCACCACCACCACTTCAACTACCATATATATAGAAAGAGAGAGTGTGTGAGAAAGAGAGAGTGTGTGATGAGAGAGATAGAGAGATTATGATTTTCTACACACTGATGCGTATGATTGTGCACATACATCTATATGTATGAGTATATAACTATTATCGCGCAAACACAAACTTATAAAAATACACTCTCACGGACATAATTCACACAAATACACATACTTTCACACACATATACATACTTTCACACACATATACATACATTCACACATACTTTCACACAAACATACATACTTTCACACACATATACATACATTCACACATACCTTCACACAAACATACATACATTCACACATACCTTCACGCAAACATACATACATTCATACATACCTTCACACAAACATACATACATTCATACATACCTTCACACAAACATTCATACATTCATACATACTTTCACACAAACATACATACATTCATACATACTTTCACACAAACATACATACATTCATACATACTTTCACACAAACATACATACATTCATACATATACATTTACACTAACATACATACATTCACACATATACATTTACACAAACATATATACATTCATACATATACATTTACACAAACACACACATACAGTCATGATAGCGTTCGGTTTAATTGGAATTGGGAGGGTAAAACAAGTATAACGTTTTATTTATTTATTAACTCTGTATTTATTTATTAACTGTTTTTGTTTAAACTCATCTAAACTATAATAAAGTAAGGAGCGCGGGACTGCGTACGGTTTATAATTGTTGATCCCATTAGTAAAATAAGTTGGATTACTTTGAATAAATAATGAATGAATATTACATAATTTATCTACTAAATTTCGTAGCTGTTCATTAAATATATTTTATTATTTATTTAAAGATTCACTTCTTTAAAATGTTCAAATGCCAACACTTCCGGTGGCGATCGCTTAAATAAACATACTAATTTTCTGTCACTAATTTTCTCCTAATGCAGTTTATATATCATATCGTCTTTTTTAATGTATCGTGGATTACGATACTGATTACACGATACAGAGTAACGCAGTATTCGTTCAATTTCTGTGTATATTGTCAATTACGATTTTATTTGATGTATCATATCTACATGTATATATAATTTCGTATAATACACACTACACATGCTAACAGAAAACCACTAGAAAGGGTGGTTTTTTTTCTGCTAGTATATATAATGAAAAATAAAAGTTACGGGCGAAAGAGAGGTATATCCATCGTGTCTTTTTTTCTCTCTCGTCAAACTCGCCAGTTCTAAATGAGTTGTTGACTTGATATTTTTCCTATTTATCCTCTCTTTACGTTGCTTCCCCCTTCGTGTCTGTTTACATGTTTTTCTCCTTCCCTGCTTTTTATCCCAATAACTTGTTTCAGTTATTGTTCGCGCTAGGCTGAGGTATCTTGGTATAACGCGTAGAAATACCTATGACACCTAACAGACAAATGGAGATGGATATTCCTCTCTTTCGCCCGTAACTTTTTTTATTTTTCATTATACTTAAATGCAACCACACAGCTCGCCATTTTATTTATGTGCATATATATATATATATATATATATATATATATATATATATATACATATATATATATGTATGTGTGTGTGTGTGTGTGTGTGTGTATGTGTGTATGTGTGCGTGTGTGTGTGTGTGTGTGTGTGTGCGTGTGTGTGTGTGTGTGTGTGTGCGTGTGTGTGTGTGTGTGTGTGTGTGTGTGTATGTATGTTACGCCTTCAGGCATGTCCTATGAGACAGAAGCAACTGTCTCCAAAAGATCCGGCTTGATTCCCAAGCGTGCTAAGCCGAAATCGTGCTTGGATTCTATCCCTGGATTTCGTGCCAACTGGGTTTCTCCGAAAATACTATTAATTTTTCAAAATATCCTGAGACATTCTAACTTGTATCCGTAGTAACAGAGTTGAAATCCGTAAATTCAGAGAAGTAGTGCCACTGCTAAGAGAGAGATACTAACAGAGACAGACATACCGATGCCATGCATGCAGGAGAGAATTATTTATTAGATAACCGGGCTGACATGGACTTGTGATTGGGCAACATATATATATATATATATATGTGTGTGTGTGTGTGTGTGTGTGTATGTGTGTGTGCGAGTGTACGCATATGTATATATATATATATAAATACATACACACATATACACACACGATTCCATATATATATATATGCGCGTACCCGTATGTAAATGTATGTATATGTATATATCTGTATGTGTATTTGAGATATATATATTCATTTACATACATATAGACACTTGGATTAGACATACATACACACACATCTATATATATATATATGCATATACATATATATATATATATATATATGTGTGTGTGTGTGTGTGTGCGTGTGTGTGTGTGTGTGTGTGTGTGTGTGTGTGTGTGGGTGGGTGTGCATATATACGTTTGTGTGTGTGTGTGTATGTGTTTGCGTGTGTATTAGTTTTAGTTATTCCTCTGCCAAACTCTGGATAAATAAATCAGTTGTTTAAGTAACTTACGTCACCATGGCTAGATTTTGAGAATTTCGATTTGAATGTTATCTCGAACATTACTTATCAGTGGGTCTCATAGGGACACCCATTAGGTATAATTCTGAAAGATCGATCGTCTTTATAACACCGATCAATTTTGATCAGTGACATTTCAGTAATTCTGTCTTATTCTCTAGAATCAGTATAGGTAATAACTCGGGAATATATCGGGTTTCGAACTAAATATTGATGTGGCTTCCGTTGGTTTCAGCTATAATGATTGCAGTTGTTTGATTAAATTACATATATTTAATTAATTTGTAAGTGTACACCTCACCGTGTCATATTTAATGTAGCACAACAGCCAGATCAGCATGACACAATATGTAAGAAACCTTAACATTTGAATTACAAATATAATCCATTTGACGGTCTTCTACGGATTAATTGAAATCCAAATATTTGTATTGATCTGGGGCTATAGTAAAGGCACTTGTTCAAGATACTAAGCATTGGGGTAGAACCTTATACCTCATGGTTACGAAACGAAAGTCTTAACCACTCAGTTATTCCTCAGTCCACAAACTAAACGTTATAATCTAGTTCTGATTGTCGTATAGAAGACTGCTGATAGGAGTAGAACAAGATAAAAACTTGTTTCACCTGTTTGCACTAAATACCGATTGTAACCTCAGCACCTTCCTACATCTACTTTACATATTTTTAACGTTAAAGATAGGAACCACTCTGCCAATTTACTTCCTTCTGCACAGTGAAACAAAACAGGAATAATTTTATTCATTCTTTAAAAAAGAAAAAAAAGCCCTCACTAATTCTTCTAGAATTCCTTCACCATCTACTTCGAAGCCTGCATTATCATAATTCTAAAGAGAAAACGAGATCTTTGAAATATTGCTTGCGATTATTGAGCTAAATTAACTGATTAAAAAATAAGGATAATAAATGTTGTATCTTTCCTGTGATGTATAACGAATGAGTGTGGTATCGTATGGTCCCGTAGCTTTTTGATGTAGTTACAGGGTCACCCTATTGACATAAAGCGTTTCTCCGGCATTTTAAGCTTGGCGGATCCCATCCCTCTCCAGGTTTGAACACAACAGATTTCTTTCAGAGAAAACTAGAAAAATAATAAAGTGAGAAAGAGGAAGAATCGACCCTCGTACAGACCCCCAAAATGGATGAAAGACAAATTTGACCACAGCAGGAACAGAGAGCTGGAACGAATACTGGAAAACTTTCTATCCGACGTTCTAACGACACTGCCGATTCGTCGCCTATAACGAATGAATAGATCGTGGTTATTCAGGTCTAATTGCCATTCTATCAAACTTCAGGTATACGAACTTATGTGTTCACATATTTTCGGTCTTGAGAAAAGGAGCCGATCCACAGATCGGGCAAACGAAGCAATATGTATCGGCCCCGATAAGGATGAAAGGCAGTGTTGTTCTCTATGCTATTTAAACACAAATCACAGTTATCTGGAATAAAAGTCTTCGCCAATTCATTGTGTTATATTCAAGGATTCGCTCAATTATGATAAAATATCAATGTAAGTTCCAATGTAGAGTAAGGTAACTCCCCAAAATATAAATGTATACACAAAGGAAGGAAAATAAAATGATTTTCAATGTGTATGATTACTATTTTAATAGCTATAAAATCCCTTTGAATTCATTATATTTAAATGCATTTAAATCCTTTATATTTTTAAGTATTTGCTGTTTCGAATTCAGATCGTATTATGGATGTCTGCTATGTCCTTTACCCGTATATTTTCACACCTATAAAACTAACCGTAAAATCCTCAAATAAACATATTTGTGTTAGTGTACTTCAAAGAGTTTTTGTACCTCGTCAAACTAAATCAGTATTAAGAGGGCACGCTAAGTGTTTCTGAACGTTTTTTTACACGTCGTAATAGTATTTATGATTAGGAAAACGAGGATTACTGGACTAAACTTCATCCAATCAATCCTAATGTGGTTTCTATTGATAATAAAATTGACAACAGACGTATGGATATGCATTCATTTCTGTAGAAAATCAATTTCTGAAGGAAATATTAACCAATATCGTCAGAGGTATCATTTAAGCTAGTGAAAATAATAAAAGGATTATATTTCAACTGCTGAAAATAAGAAATAGAAGAGTAAAATACGCAGTGATAAATGTATATTATAAACTATCACAGTTTCTATTAATATATATGCATTAGCACTAGCATTCGTTCTAAAAATCGAAAAGTGAGATTTTAATGAGATGAGTGCCCGTATGTCTGCAACACACAGGAAGAAAGAATACTTTTTTCCCACTCATAAATAGATCAAATAATCGTCTAAAAACATTTGAGCTGCTTCTTCTTATTCATATATTGTAAGAGCAATGCTGTGCTTTACATTGGAATATATATTTCTATTTCTATTATGCACGACTAAAAAGAACTTGTATATGGAAAGCTAAATACAAATAGCCTATGTGACATAGAGAAAGAAACAGAGAGATATTGAGCGAGAGAGAGAAAGAGAGAGAGTTGGCATCGATTTTTCTTCAAGAAGTATTAATAATATTTAACACTATTATTAGTTAGATCGGTAATTATTAATTAAGAGGAAATAAATAACTGCGCAATTATAGGCATTGTATAATAGATAGTTGTTACTAATTTCTAATAATAGAAAGAAATATGTAAACAATACTTTCCTCTATTTTCTACTAGCAGTGGTACCCGGGGTTGCACGAGATAAGGTATTTTGGAACGCGGGCCGCCAACAGACCTAATCGTGGAGAAACTGAATGCCTGGACAATATGTAAAGAAAATAAACCGAATACTCTGATGGCTGGATAATCTTTAAGATTTTACTCGATGAAGCAGGAAAAATGCACGTTTTCACCTAATGCAGGCCCTAGGGGATCAAGAAAATGAATTTTTGATGTGCATAATATGCCTTGAAATTTCGGGAAAATTCTGCTAAATGTAACGCCTGAAAAAAGCCCTAAAAAGCTGAAAAAAGGAAGTTTTTCACCTAATCCGGGCCCTAGGCCATAAAAAAGTTGGATTTTTTTTGCTAATGGTATGAAGAAGAGACTGACTAATACACAGTTACAATTTCAAGGAAATCAGTCTGACGTAACGCCTCAAAAAGACCCCTAAAACCTGAAAAAACGCATTTTTTCACCTAATGCGGGCCCTGGGGAATCAAAGTTGAATTATTTTATGCGCATAATACTTCCTGAAACATGTAATACACATGAAAAGTTTGAAAAAAGTCGGGTGGGTACTTCTCGAGTTTTAGGGATTCAAACTCACAAACACACGCACACACACCCACACAAACACACACACACACACAGACATCTTCAGGGAAGTGACGCAATGCAAACAGTCAGACATACAGACAGATTTATAAGGGCGCGATGTTATATGTATGTATCTATCTAAAAAGAGAAAGACTAAGAATTATAGAGAGGGATGGCTAAATCGCCTAATGCCGTCCCTAGGGCATTGAACATTTGAAATGGTATTTGCTCAGAACACTCCCTGAAACATAAGTATTACATGTGTAAAGGTTGAAAACAGTTGGTTGGGTGCTTCACGAGTTTTAGGGATTCAAACTCACACGCACACAGACAGACATCCTCAGTTTTAGATAGATATCTATAGAATGTTTTAGATTCTGAGTTCGATTGCCTGCGGCGCGTCGTGTCATTAAGCAAGGCATTTCATATGAAGATTGGTCCATTCTACTCTGTTAAGAAAAAACATCAATCCTAACTGTACTTGAATGGGCCACCCATGTCACCCAGAGCGTCACGGTGATTCCTGCTCAAAACTACGTTAAATGTACTCGTGTATATGAAAGTCCCAGCAACTTGCACCTTAAATTCACGTGAAAAAAAGTTCCGTTGCTCCAACAACTGCAATACGCGATTTCGGAACCGATGGAAGTTGAACTCACTGTAATGTTTGGATGTAAAAATATTCTTGTGTATCCTGACATTTTTGTTTGGATTCATTCACAATAACCTGGACCATAAGAAATCATCCCATTTTACGAAAGACAAAGTAATAAAAGCATTCCCTTATTTTATACAAATCTGAATGAAATGCTTGCCTTTTGTCAAATGTATTTTCATTTTATAGCTGCACCACTTTCAGGATCTGGCAACGCATTCATTTCAAATGATAGAAACGAAGCGTGCTTCACTGCACGTAATCGTATAGATTATACAAAAATATTGAGCCAGGCAAACTGGCTCTTAGCTGTTAAATACAATTTCTGATTCTGAATGCGATATATCTAAAAGGATCATTTTATTGTTTTGTTTTGTTTTTGTTTTCAGTTTTTCTAGATATTTACAATTGAATCATTCATTGGAAGAAACGAAAAGGTTGTGGAATAATATATTGATAGGCGTGTATTAAGATATCTAATATTTTTTTTCCCCAATATGTAAAAAATAACCAACACTGCATCATAGTGAATAATATAACCCCCCCCAAAAAAATAAATGTAGTTAATATATAGAAGTAAGGTTGTCGCAAACCGATTGCATAATCGAAATTGAACACATTGCACCCGTAATTATACATCACTCCCACGATGGAGATGTTTACGCCCAGGCAACTATCTTTGTATTTGAGCCTACTGCGAATATAAAGGATACTAATTTCGACACAATGTCAACAATTTAGGGATAGACTGAATCGAGTAAATTGACCTTGTACTTGACTAGTACACTGTTAAATCAACCTCGAAAGGATGAAGGCCAATCTGAACACAGAACAATGCGAGTTGCACCAAATAAAGCAAACGTTTTTGTCTGATGGTAGCAACTCTAAAAATTCACTGCGAATATATTATTTCTACCACTGTATTACATGCTTTAACAAGAGAGGAATTAAAAATGTAGGTTTCATGCAGGGGAGGGGGGGGGGGGGCTAACGGTCCATTAATCTAAGGCTGAGACAAGAATTAGTTTTTAAAATGCATAAATTGTTAATAATTCTGTCAATATCGCTGTTTCAATTACAGAGGATTTGTTCAAAAGCACACTTTAATCCAATTAAATAGTAGGAGTAAGTGTGTTAGTGACGGCTAACAAAGAGTGCGACAGAAAGTTCCACACAACGAAATATGATGGACATCCTCGGTTTCGACAATGAGTGATCCAGTTGTTCGATCAACCTGCACGTGAAATTACCATCTATGAGTAAGAATACGAGCATTGCATAGACACGTGTACTATTAACTTAGTTCACAGGGAGAGTCAGCCTTGAACTGTGTGCGATAAGGCTGTACAATTGGATTACAGAGATATTCAAACCGAAGATCTTCCAAACAGGTTTCGTCTACCCAATTTTATTCACATGCATAGGTCGACCTGAGGCTAAAGTAAATGTGACTTACCCAAGCTGGGTTGAACGCTGGGTTGAACGCGAAGAAAACATTCTAAACATTTGGTCATTCTCCTCCCTCTAACACAATATAAGGAGAATTTAAAAGTTATTATGTGTATCTTGCTCCTTGTAATAATTTTTGTTTCGACAAATGGTTCCAAATCAATTCATTTCCAAAGAAGTAAATCTCCGAAATAACATTAAATGAATATAACTGTATGAGCTATTTTAAGAACATGTGTGGTGGGGGAAGAGTCGTTAAACACTGCTTCCATCGAGTCCTGTCAGAGAGAACCGTCTTCAATTGATCCGGCTGGATCCGCAAGAGAGATAAGCCAAGCTCATGGATGATATCCAATCATCATGCTCGGAGTCTACTCCTGTAATTTCTGTTGGTTGGTTTTGCCCGTAAAATCTGTGCCCTGTGATTCTTTTTTGAGACATTCTAACCCCATATCCGTAGTATCGGAACTGTCATCTATTAATTCTGAGAAATAGTGACACTACCTGGACAAACTCTCTGATGTCCGGGCTACGCACCCGATTGAGTAAGGTTATTACAAAGACTCCTCGGAAAAACTTGCATTCGCGATCGTATCCTTTCGGTTATTACCTAAGGTACGCGACCATAGTTAAGGGTTGGCACGAATACTGAATAGAAGATGGGAAGTTTAGTGTTTACACTTACCTCCCTTTTTGTTATTAGCGAATGCTGAAACTGGAGCATTAATGCACCAGCTCCTGCAAATCTTGCACTTAATTCAGCCTTCTACCTTCCATCACGCTTGAACACGACCCCAAGATACTTGAACATATCCACCTGCTTCAGAACAGCTCTGCGAAAAATAACTTTGTGTTAATATATTCAAACATAGATTGGACAAAAATTATTTTTATATGAACAAATTATCATCCAAAATGTTTCCATACAAACATTAGTATATATGTCGGCATTCTACTGAATATATGAAGTGAACATGTTAGCAATGATATGTAGCATGTAGTTATAGATTCATAGATTCTTTTTTATATATCAGTTAAGTTTTGTTATGAACAAATTGCAACGTAGCAACAGATATAGAGATCGAAGTTTATAAAGATTTTCACTGATTCTAGATTTTAGATTTCCTGTCCACGTCCGCCTACAACAGCTTGCAAACCCACTTCTCTCTCTCTCTCTCTCTCCCCCCATCTCTCTCTCTCTCTATATATATATATATATTTATATATATATATATATATATATATATATATATATATATTGTTATAATTTGGGAGGGTCATGTTGCCAATAATAAACACACGCACCATCTGTCTCATTTTAATTTATTATAATAAATTTAGGAATTTAGGAATTTATAAATTTCCGGTTGGTCGGTTGGTTCCATAACCAGATGATTGTTTATATATTGTCAATGTTCTTTCGTCACACATTCTGTGACCTCTTCAGTGACTGGGGATTCTTTTCTTTGTTTTTTAAGCCTCTCATTTATTCTTTCCTACGCCATCTTGTTTTTGAGTGTGTTGTGTGCTTAGTTTACGCATGTGTTACACCCGGGTGTCTGTGTGTGTTTATATTTGTTTATTTATTTGTTTATTTACATGTTACTGGTTGGTTGTTTGTCCTATGTGCGTGTGTGTTTTCATTTTGTCCTTAATTGTAAGTTGTGATGTTGCTGTTCCACTCATGTTTTCTATTTAATTTTGGTTGGAGTCCATTTATGTTTATTGCCTCTGTGATTTGTCTAAACATTGCGTCTTTTCTGTGTGTAGATTCTATTTTTATTTCTATGTTCTCTAATTTACCCTTATGTTCTATTTTAGCATGTTGGTAGAGTACAGATGATTATTTACTATCTTGAAGTTCTCGCCAGTGTTCATTTATCCGTTCCCCTACACTACGAGCTGTCTCACCTATGTACACTATATTTTTATCTCTACATTGTCCTTCAGTACATCTTATGCTATATACTACATTTCTAGTTTTACAGTTAATATGGGGGCTTAATTTACAGATTATACATTTCTTATCTATACAGGGAGTTCTTTGAAAAGGGTATGTATTGCTAATAAGTGGAATTTATGGAGGTACCTGGTCTTTCTACTATCTTAATATTGAGTTATGTTTATCTAGGGCCCTTCTAAATTTGTAAGCTAATTCACCTCTAGGGGTTGTATCGATGAACATTACACTCTGGTATTTATTGCTATCATACCATGAGTTTATTCTATTAACCCTATTCATAGTCCTTTCTATTCTATTCCAAAATTTGCTCCAAAATTTGCATATTAACGGCTGAGCACCCTAATTTGCATATCGAGTGAGTTAGTCGGCCGGGCGTACCTAAAACGATAAATGGAAAAAATGAAATTTCATTTCTCACTCTGAGTATGGCTGATACTTAAATATAAGTATGTATACGTACATACTTATATGTACAGTAGTATGTATATACATACATGCATATATATATATATATATATATATAAATATATGACTCATGCGCACCAGCATAGCAACATACAACGCACTAACACACAACCACATCCCCGCCAAACTATCCAGGATTCTACTGCAAAACATAAAAATAGTTGTAACTGCACCAAACCAGGTACGTGCCCACTGAATAACCTGTGCCTAGCACGCAATATTGTCTACCGGTGTACAATAAATTCCGGGACCAGTAAATGGTATTACGTCGGATGTACCGCAACTTCTTTCAAGGCTCGCCTATACCAACATCGATCTTCGATCAGGCACGAGAAAATGCGCTCCGTAACAACCCTCGCCGATAAAGCCTGGCAGCTTCGGAGGAACAATCAAGCGTTCTCCCTTGATTGGCAAATTATTGCAGCTGCGCCTGCATATCAGCAAAATCATCGATTCTGCAAGTTATGCAATTTAGAGATATACTGCATTTTAACGTCGGTAAACAAACTTTTGAACAGCAAAATTGAACGTTCTCTATACTGTAACCATCGTTTGAAAACGACTTTTTCTTTTTTAAATGCATATAATGTTACCTTTTTACACCAACGTTTGCAAATTTTTGTCTGATATGTTTATACACTAGATATGGCTTTCTATAATAATAGTACTAAACAGTGTTTTTCTGGACCCCTTTAGAAATAACCTGCTACTATAATAGCCCTAATAACTTGTCTGTGACACTGTACCACTTTGACCCCTCTAACTAAATTTTGTCCGAACAGCACCACTAGAAGAATTTACTTCCCAGCCAACCTTAGCACGCCTCATTAAGCTAACTGCTGCCAAAACATTCTCTCTTCACAATCTCTACTAGTCTGACAGTCTTAAACCCTAAGACTCCCTCCACCTTACTCACTTCCCTCTTCCCCTTCTCTTCCTACCTCCTTCTTTATCTTTTATCTAGTGTATAAAATGTTTTCATATCATTCTAAAACAAAGGTCTGATGACATGGTATGTTGGTTTACAGTGTACTTTCGGTTTATTTGTGTATTATTCAAATAGCGAAGTATAGGTAGCTCATACACTATAGAAACAATTGTTACCTAATAAATCCTATATACCCGCATTTCCATTTCGTAAATTTTTTCTCCATATATATATATATATATATATATGTACGTATGGGTTTCATTTTTTCCATTTATCGTTTTCGGTACGCCCGGCCGACTATCTTACTCGATATACAAATTAGGCTGCTCAGCCCTTAATATGCATAAGGAAAGTATATACTTTCAAACGCTCAATCGACTGACAAGAAGGTATACGTTGCTGATGACAGCTAATAAGCTAGAAACTAGTTCATCGTTCCTTTGTCAGTGTTGAACAAAAGGGAAACGATGGTTGCCGAACACTGTACAGCTAATAATTCGGGCTGTTTGTTTACAAACAAACCGAGCATTGTAATAAATGTTCGGTAAACCCATACGTACATATATATATATGTGTGCATGTATGTATGAATATACATACTACTGTACATCTGTATACATATATGTATGTACGTATACATACTTATATATATATATATATATATATATATATATATATATATATATATATATATATATATGTAACACATATATATATCTATATATGTGTGTATGCGGATATATAATTGATAGAAAACCAATATGAGAATACCTAAGCTGTGTTATATGTCTTAGGCATGATTCAAGAGAAAAGAGAGGTAAATGGTGAAAACCTCTTCGTAACTACATTGATCTGGATATTTTCTAGGAATAACGTTCCTCAGCTAACCTTGTTTCACACACACACACACACACACACACACACACACACACACACACACACACACACACACACACACACACACATATATATATATATATATATATATATATGAATATGAATAGGTAAATAGTTAAATTGTATCTTAATTTATTTTAAAGTAATTGTTTCTACTTTTGGCACAAGGCCAGCAATTATCCCAGTGCATTAAATAATGTTTAAAGTTTGCTTGTTCCGCTCATCTCAATTTTATAGTTTTGGTATCTCAAATTAATTCTATTGAACAACAACTGTATTATAGACACCCTATATATTTCCGTGGGTACTTAGTACCTGTGGGGATATTGATCTCATTATATATATATATATATATATATATATATATATATATATATATATATATATATATATATATATATATATACGGCTTCGATATAAATACCCCCTCCGCCTCTGTGGTATTTTCTTCGGGGTTATAAGAGGCTTGGCTCTGTTTCTCGACCGTTATATCGCGTGACTATCTCCCCCTCCGCCTTTTGGGATTCTTTCTAACGTCGTGTAGACGCGTTCTTGAGACTAGTAAAATGAGGTATCCTCTTGATAAGTCGGCAGACCTCGCAGGGACTCTATATCTTTATGATGTATTGTTTTTGTTTATGCCACGAAACTACGTAGTCGAGGAATCTAGGAACAGTTTAGGTATGATACATTTTATTACTTATTATATCTAAATGTTTCTTCTCTCTTCATAATGTATATATATATATATATATATAAATATATATATATAACTGATCTGGAAGCTCAAACTGGACAGGACCCCGTACGCTCTGGCCTGGTCCAAAATGAGGAAAGTACCACCTGATAAATGGGGATCTGGCCTCTGCAAACTATGTCTGAGCGAGACCCTCGAGATACTCAGCGGTGAAAGTAGCCTGATAAACCTCAGGACTGACTTCTTTGGGACATGTAGACACCTCAGGGCGTACCGAAAACGATAAATGGAAAAAATGAAATTTCATTTCTCACTCTTAGTACGGCTGATACTTAAATATAAGTATGTATACGTACACACATATATGTACAGTAGTATGTATATGCATACATACATGCACACATATATATATATATATGTATGGGTTTAATTGTTTCCATTTATCGTTTTCTGCCTCAAGCTATATGGTCAGTAACAACACATTGGGATGGGAACTTCCCTCGAGCTATAGGGACTTCTCCGGGACGTGTAGACACCTCAGGGCCGGGATCTTCCTCAAGCTATATGGACAAAAACAACAGATTGGGATGGGAACTTCCCTCTAGCTATAAGGACAGCAGCCCCACCACACCGAGCCCACCATAAACCACCCCCTGCACAATCACCACCCTCCCCTGCCTCGATCGACTACTGTGACCGCACATACTTATGCATATGTCCATACATAGACACTGTTATATAAGATTGTACATGCTCAGATACTTACATGTGTGGGTGTGTGTGTGTGTGCATATGTGTGTGTGTGTGTGTGTGTGTGTGTGTGTGTGTGTGTGTGTGTGTGTGTGTGCATAGGGGATGCACCTGGCTATCTGCTCGTGCGTGTGTGCTTGGAACGATGTGAGTTGACACACACGCATATGTACACTATGCCGAAATAGGAACTGTAGTCCTCTGAATTCCTGGTTTTTAACACTCGGGGTCTGGTGTTTTACACTCCACCCTTGTCTCATTTGCTCTTAAAACGCACCACACCAAGATAGTGTAAAGATTGTGACCCTTTGCACTTCCCGATCCTGACACACAGCCTTTCTACTTCAGTCAATATTTTCCAAATCTTTCAAACTTTGAGATTGGTTATAACACACACGCATTTTATTTTATTCTTTTATTTTTATATAATATTATTCTTTTTATTATTTTATTATTTTTTTGTTTATTTTTTTACTTTTTATCCTTTTATTTTCTTCATTTTATTGCCTTTAATTCTTTATTTCTCCATTTTACATTATCTTATTTCTTCATCTGTTTGGCACCCCCCCCCCCCCGCCCAGACCACCACGGGAAATGGTGGCAGGATGGATGCCAACCCACACACACACATTCTTCTAAACATAGCAGCAGCCGAACTAAAGCTGACCTGCCTACTTATCCCTGACCCCCTAACACCAATACAAGGGAGGAGGTCAGGTGTACTTAATAAAAACAACCACAACAGATTGCCTTGCCTCAGAAAAATTTCTATAGACTTTTGACTGAGGAATGTTCTCACAACTGACCAATGGGATGAGAGAGTTCCTTTGACACCGAAATTCGTTTGCTCGAATTCATATGATTCCAGTTCCTCAGAGAAATAACAACCAAACCAGGATCTGAGCATATCGAGTATTGACGGAGTTAAACACTTCAACAACATGTGTACCTGTCTCTACCACAACAATTCGGACTGCCTGAAGAGGTCACAGCCAAGGATGGCTGTCACCGAAATATATATAGCGGTACACCTTTAATAAACGAACTCAAATTTTAAATATTTGACTTAATTATTTTATTTTATATATATATATATTTCGTTTCTGAATTTGTTTAGCAAGATTCTTTATCTGAAAACGTGTGTTGAAACCGATTTTGTTATACTTTGGGAGGGTCATGTTGCCAATAAGAAACACACGCACCAGTTGCTTTCACTTCAATTTTTTATAATAAATTTATAAATTTAGGAATTTATAAATTTCCGGTTGGTTGGTTGGTTCCACAACCAGATGATTGTTTATATAAACAATCATCTGGTTGTGGATAATAAATTTATTATAATAAATTGAAGTGAAAGCAAATGGTGCGTGTGTTTCTTATTGGCAACATGACCCTCCCAAAGTATAACAATATATATATATATATATATACAGAGAGAGAGAGAGAGAGAGAGAGAGAGAGAGAGAGAGAATTTATTTGTTTGGAAATCTCGTAATGCAGATTCCTTCAAATACAATCTGAACAGCAGAATATCCTGCCCAAGAAATTTAAATATAAGTCTCAGCATTCACAGGCACATGTACACTTGACGAAATTCTGAGGCTGGAGTTTGAATTACATATGTGCACTTTAAATAATTACCAACATGAGTTCTATTTATATGCAAATTAGTATGTCCATTGTAGAATAATATTAAGTGAATGTGTATATAACCCCATCAAATCCATTGATGTGCATTGATGTGGCTCATTGAATGATATACATGCCTGTATCTGTGTATCCCATTAGGTATGAATAAGGTGTTTATCCTTACTTCAATTTACAGGGGAATTCGTATTTGTTGGTATGCTTATAAGTCTGGTAGTCTACATATGAAAAACATGTATAATTATCTATACACTGTATTTACACAGATATAACTTTATCATTTTTCGACCTGTCAACTTTCCCCTTCCGATGGGGACATCACCCACCCACTTTGGGGTGGATGAGAGATGTCTTCTCTTGTGAAAATGGGTCTAGCTTTCATTATGTAAAACCTCCCCAGGGGCGGTGGATTGGCAGTATCGGTAGAGGGTCGGATGCCATGCTTTGACGTATAGAGTTACGGCCCTTGCCATTCTGAGTTCAAATCCGCCGAGGTTAACTTTGCCTTTCATCCTTACGGGGTCGATAAAATAAAGTACCAGTAATACACTGGTGAATTGCTGGCCTTGTGCCTAAAGTAGAAACAATTATGTAAAACCTCCCCATTTCGGCTCGTTTTGGGGCACTTTTTTCATGGTGCTCTCTGTTTTGGTTTTAGAGATGGGCAGGTCTGCATTTTGAATGACATGTACAACTCATTTCTTCTATAGTGAGTGGGCTGGAGCTTCGTCATAACATTATAATCATGAGTCGAACTCGCTAGCAACAACTACAGCAGTACTTACGCAATGGTTTCTTATTTAGGCACATGACCAACAATTTTGGAGGGAGGGAAAAGTCAATTAAATCGACCCAAGTAGGTTGCTTTATTTTATTGACCCCGTAAAGATGAAAGGCAAAGTTAACCACTGCGGAATTTGAATTCCGTACGTAAAGAGGCCTAACTGTCTGCCACAAATAGCTTGTTGTCCGATGCTCTACCGTTACTGACAATCTATCTCTCTAGAGGAGGGGTCTTTACATATCATAATATGTTTGAGGACAAACCGCCTCATTTATGGTTAACTAGAATATACACTTTCATTCTGAATCACTCTGTGTTAGTGCTATCTCTAATGCTAACCAGCCAGGCTCTCAATATAATAAGATGTATATAAAAATATTTACAAGATCTATACAACTTTCCAAGGCAGCAAATTGGCAGAATTATTAGAACTTTTGATAGAATATTTTGCAGTATTTGTTTCGACTCTCTGCTCTCAGTGTTTAAATTCCTCCGAGCACAACTTTGCCTTCTAATCCATTCGAAGTCGACAAAACTTTACCAGTCTGGATTTGAGGTCGATTCGCCCTCTATATCGCTTATTTCAATTATCTCACTCTCTATCCTTTTATGGAGGTGAGATCCTGAATTCAGAATTGCAGAGGAGAATAGGCTCCACCAGGTGTTAAAAATCACTAGAATCACCGTAGGTCAATACGGCACCCCTAACACTCCCTCATGGTTTACGGGACCATCCATCCATACAACGTTCAATTTATTTTGTAATGCAGTATCATGGAGTAAATATCACCCATTACTCTAGGTAGCTGGTATATGATCACATGTAAACATACAGCATGATTATGAGCATATTTATTACGAGATTCGTGGCCGTCTGATTGGGAGTCGGGGTCACCATTGGGAACATCAAATTGGTAATGTCTATTCAGTTCCATATTCTCTTTCTGATTGAAGGCGCTTGGCTCCGTGGTTTGTCTGTTCTTCACACAAACACGCCCGTATACATGTACAGTCACCAATCACACACATATATATTTATACAATGCAAACAAACATATATATATATATATATATATATATATATATATATATATATATATATGCATACATATAAATGGGTGTGTTTGAATGTGTATTGTTTATGCAGCAATATCTTGAAACCTTGGGTTTAATATTATATATATATATATATATATATATTCATTTTGTTAAGGCTAAATAGTGAGTCTTGTTATTCCCGAGAAACTCCAGAATAAAAAAAACTCACTATTTAGCCATAATAAAATGAATAAAATGAATATCAAAACTCTACTTCAGTATTGAATGCTTGTATTTCTAAGACATCAATGATATACAGCTATATATACATATATATATATATATATATATATATATATATATATATAATGTAGGAGGTGAGTTTTATTGTAGTACAATAAAGCAATGCAGATATCGGATAAGAATAAATATAGATAAGAATATAAGAATAAATAGATATGCATAAATTCCATAGAACTTTTCACAAAGTATACAGTTAATATTCAATTCTTTATCAATTTAGAATCTTTTCTCAAAGGCACATATACATACACCTCTTTAAAATATACCCATCTTCCTACCATACTCTATAATACTTGTTTACTCATTACCCTCATTCTATCTTCACCTTGTAAAATCCTTCATAACATATACATTTGTCTTTTTGACGTTAGAATATTCATCCGCAATCATTATTATTTTTTCTCTCTATCATAAATCTTTTTAATCTCAATTTCATCCTTAATTTATTATTTTTTTCTCCCCATCAACGAACTCATTCTTAATACATATTAACTCTTTATTCGCATATATTATCGATTCCTTCAATATACAAACTTTAACTTCACATTATTTTTCTCAAATCCTTCTACACACAAACCTTAATAATTTTTCTCTTCGTTAATTTTGAAATTGCCACAATACTTATCATCACACACTTTTTTTGACGTTAGAATATTCATCCACAATTATTATTTTTTCTCTCTATCTTCATACATAAATTCCCTTCGTTAATTTTCAAATTCCTTTAATTTATACATTATCTTCCAACGCTTCTCAACCTCTCTATGTAAAACAATATATCTTCTTCTCAGTTATAAAAACTATCTCTTTCTCTCTATCACCCATCTCTCCCTCTCCACCTTCACTCTCATCTCCTCCCTCTTTGTTCATCCTTTCCACCCCCCCTCCCTAAATAAAATATTTTTTCCTTGCACATATCCTCCCTTCGTCAATTTTCAAATTTTTTTAATTTATACATTATCTTCCAACGGTTTTCAACCTCTCTATGTAAAACAATATATCTCCTCTCAGTTATAAAAACTATCTCTTTCTCTCTATCACCCATCTCTCCCTCTCATCTCCTCCCCTTTTTCATCCTTTCCAACCCCCCCCCCCTCTCTAAATAAAATATTTTTCCCAATATCACACATCAATCTAAAACCACTTTTCATATGTTGATTTAAAACTGCACTATCCACAAGTGTTTTTTAGCCTTCATATCATGTTCTGTTTTATCTGATGAAAACACAAATATTATTGCATGATGATGTTTGTCTTTGAAATGCGCATAATAAAATACATGAAACTCCTTTAACCATCTTTTGATCTTATATTATATATATATATATATATATATATATATATATATATATATATATACATTTTTTCATATAAGACTCTCTCCGTAAGTTCATTAAATAAATAAATCTCGCTACCTTAACCTTTAATTCTCTAAAAACTTATTTTTCAATTTATCATTTTGCAAATTAATATTTTTAATTTAATTTAATTTCATCCTATAACTCGCAACATAATTTTAACGTTCCAATCTTCGGTTCACACATTAGACCATACAGACACCAAATGTTCATTAGTAGATTCAGTTGGCACCACTTTGAGGGCGACTGGCCGAGCAGCTAGTTGGTTTTTTACATATTCTTGTGTTATATTCCAATACTTGATGATATCACCGGATTCATATGGAACCCGGTCATTGAAATGATCATAGTATAATAAACCTTTCAAGGATTTACACCAGTCCAGCCTCCTGTTATTTTATTATATATATATATATATATATATATATATATATAATATATATATATATATATATATATATATATATATATATATATATATATATATATATATATATATATATATATATATATATATATATATAGAGAGAGAGAGAGAGAGAGAGAGAGATAACTCTTTCATGAATGAATTTTTATCTGCACCGAAATACATGTTTGTTGCATTAGATAAATATCCATTATGTATATATATACATACATATATATATATATATATATATATATATATATATATATATATATATATATATATATATATATATATATATATAACAAAGTAGTGGATGTGTATTATACAAAAGGTTTCCTCCAGCCTCCAGTGAGTAAATATATTGATACCCTGGAATATAGAGATTAGCATTTTGTCTTAGAGTATTTTTTATTTGAGATATAATGGTTTTCCTTAGAAAATCAATACACTTTTCATTGCAAAAACGCTGAGAAACTTAAAACTATTCACTAAAATACTTTTGACAGAATAATAAATCATTAAGGAAGCACACCAGGAAATATCTATTGAATTGTAAACTTGTTAATTTTCTCAAACTCTTAAATACTCTAATATTTTAAATCATATTTTTATGTCTGGTGTTAAAATGAAAATATCTTACGATAAAATCCTACACGTTGACAAATATCTTTGGTTAAAATTAGGTTAGCTATTCTATTTCCATATACAACTATGTCCAGGCATAGTTACGTTGCAATCGCAACAATGCGGTTTAGAGTTCAGTCCACTGTGTGATACTTAGGCCGAATTTATTCTGCTATAAACAAATACTGGGAAATGCAGTGAAGGAAATTTGACTGACGGGATACTTGTGCATCTCGTCGCATATATACATTTATATATATATAGTAAGTAAGTTAATTTTATAATTTTCTTATTTTACGTCTCTCATATTATTGTTCTGCATCCCCATGCATTGAACCACAAAGTTACTAAGACAAAACCTATATATTTGCTAGCATAAGTATGCATCTGTGTATATATATGTTACTAGATATACTAATTCTTTATATATATATATATATATATATATATATATGTATGTGTGTGTGTGTGTGTGTATGCATCCATGCATGTATGTATATATGTTCTTCTGGTTTTATAATTTTACAAATTGCTGCCAATAGAGAGAGTGTCGGTTTCTAACATAGATATAAGACTCTCTCATTGGAATTTACACATCAACTAGGTAGATATGTATGCATGTCTGCATGCATGCATGTGTGTGCAGGTATGGATGTTATTGAATGTGTGGATATGGATGTTTTGAGTTGTACGTGTGCTTTATATCTGTTCATGTGAATATGCACTTATTAGATGCAGAATTTTTGGAATGATTTACATATTTCTACTGTTCCATTAATGGATTGTACTTGTAATTTCCTAACTAGTCATGTTATTTCTGTTTCTGTGAAGTCCAGCTTCTCAAAATTTGTACTGAAGCAGTTACTAACATATCCCAGTGCCCCAATATATACAGGCATAAAGCTGAAGGTATAGTCAGGATGGAGTATCTGCAGATTTCTCATTAGTTCTGCATAAATATTCTCCTTTTCGCTAATATTTGATATTATATTGGCATCTGCTGGGCAGCTAACATCCACTAATGTGCATGCCTTCTTTTCCCTGTCCCATATCATTATATCTGGTCTGTTATGCCTGCGTTTTAGGGGGGTTACTGGAACATTCCACCAGTACTCCTTCATATTATTCATATGTATGTCATCCACATTGCTGTAGCTTTTAATGTGTTTATTATCGGGGCTATCTTTTCTACGGATTGCATTGTACAGTGTTTTGGCCACTACATCATGCCTCATAGGTAGATAGTACCGCGATGACATCTTTGGACAGCTGATTATGACATGGGTGATATCTTCGATGTTAATTCTACAGAATCTGCACTTGTCACATCTAGGAGTTGCGCCTGCATACCTATTTCTTTTGTGAATTAGGTATTCTTGGATTGCAAATGCGTATCCTCGAAAATGAGAGTCAATACAGCAGTTGTAGGTCCAAGATAGACTACTTTTTTTATCTATATTACCCTCAGTCTGGAACTTCCTAGCAACATATCCATGCATTAATTTTTGTTGAAAAGCATGCAGTTCTTCATCCATGGATTCACTGCGGTACTGCTGGGCATATATATATATATTTATTATTACATGTAGAAGACCCACCACGCCCTCGACGGTTTCGGCTAATTACCTCTTCTAGCCTTCGTCAGGTAAATTTTTCCAATTTAAGGGAGAAATTTATGAGGAGGAAGGGAGGTTGAGGGGAATCGTGGAAGAGGAGGAAGAGAGAATGAGAAATATACAGAAGGCAAGATAGTAGAGAAAAAGGAAGAGAAGGAAAATGAAAAAATGATAAAGATGACTTTATAAAAAGCAATTCCAAGAGGATGTGTAGGGATGGGTCACACTGGCTGGTCACCTGACTATTGTTGGCATGGGTAGAAGGTAAGTCGAGGTAAAAGGAGGAAAGGAGAAAGAGTGAAGGGAAAAGGAGATAGAGAAAATTAGCTATGTTGGATGGATGTGACCGCAAATAAGAGATGGAGGAGGGTAAGATAATTGGAGGTGGAGAATGCTTGTTCGGTCCTTCTATATGTATATGTATATATATATCCATACACAAGGCAGGTTTAAAGTTTAAAAATTGAAATTTAAAGAAAATAGAATACAAAATATAAAAAATAAATACAATTAAACATATAAAATGATTATTTAAAAATGAAATGAAAAATAGATAAGTACACAGAATTTAAAGTTGAATGAAATAAAAACGTAAAAAGCAACTTAAAATGTAAGTTTGGACGAAGTACATCGGTGAGAGATAGGTAGAAGCAAGCGAGTATTCACGTATGAAGATAATTAGAGAAAAGTGATAGGAGGTTCAGGATTGGGGACACTCAGTGCAAGGAGGGTTGGCTAGTGTAGGAATACTCGGGTGGGAGAGTTAGGCAAGTTCTTTTATTTGCTTCCGGGTAAACTCGGGTGCCGGGGCGTCGGTTGTAAAGGTTGAGGTGGTGCACTCTATTATTATATGTAGGTTTGAAGCAGAGGTACCATTTCTGGCTCTGGTGTTTGCATTTGGAAACTAGTTCGGATTTTTACAGAATAAGTTGCTGTGATATCTAAAGGAATAACTAGATATTCTTCAAATCAATTCATACGGCAAACTCTTTTGATTTCAAACCACCTAGTGGCTTTTCAATATAAACTTTTTTTTTAATTTTACTGTTTATGATTCTAAAAAGACTCCTTCATAATTTTATATAAGAAACGTTAAAACGTTAATCTGTGCTCCAAACACAAGCTTCGTTATGAGAAGTTTAGATATATTATTTCCTTTTTTCATCCCATAGAACATTTCAAAACTCCAATAGACCGATGCAATAGAAGTAGATGAACTTCCATCAATTTCAACGATTATTGTTCCAGTTGTTCGATTAATGAGGTAATCGTTAAGTGGGCAACCTTTGATTTACAGGTACAATCTATCCCTCTATCCCGATCAAATCACAATGGTATAGTTTGGTTCCAGGCTATGGTAAATAACATCTCCACAAGATACCAGGCGACTTATTTGTTGCAAAGCAGACTTCTTACCTATTCATCCACGCTGCATTCACTGCAATAGAAAGAGGAATAAATAAAAGTAATTATAAAGCGAGTAATCCAGCTCATCGATAATAGGACAATTTCAGTAATACAAGATCCGGCTCAATCAATAGCAAAGTTTCACAATGGACAGTAGTGTAAACAGTAACGGTGGTAGCCTTGTACTCTAACCTTGTAACTGCAAATACTTTTAAACGGTAGAAGGATAGTTTAATCACGGTGTTTCAGTACACTCAATATGTAAAAATTAATTGTACATACAATTCAAAGTGGCTAGAAGTCAGACGAGCAAGACAGTTTAATTAACGGTCCTCCAACCCACTCAGCTGGTAAACATTATTTGTTCTTGCAATTATAAAGTAATTATAAAGCGAGTTCAAATCCCGCCGAGGTTAACTTAGACTTTCATCCTTACTGGTTTGATAAAATAAAGTACCAGTAATGCACTGGTTAATTACTGGCCTTGTGACAAAAGTAGAAACAATTATTTGTTCTTGCAATTCAAAGTGGCAACCCTAACCGTAACCCTCTATAGTCACTTACTGAACCGGACTAAAATTGTCTGAGAATTGCGTTATGAGTAAATTTATCCTTGGAATCCCCGGCTACTGGCACATAAGTTTCACGAGTAGGCTGCTCCTTTGATCGAATAACTGAAGTGCAACACTTTCGATAGAATATATATTTCTCTTGTTATGATCGCTTAAATCTCTATCTGACGTTACTAGCAGATGTTGCAATATATGTGTACAAATCTTTCTGAACAATATCGTTGGTTTAATGGTTATATTAACGGATATTATTTCTTTCTCTGTCAACAAATATATACTTTATTTTAATAGCCGATTTATGTTGTGGTATTTCTGTTTTCAATGAAATACGGTGGAGTCTGAATAGGTATTGATTTACTACTAAAACTTCGCTTCTTAATCTCTAGTTGTATGGGCCTTTGTGTAACTTATTATGTAGTGAGGGATCAGTACATTGCACACACACACACAAACACACACGCACACATACATGCATACGCACACACATATATATGAATACACACACACATATATATATATAAATACCCACAAATACACACACACATACCCATATATACTATTCTACTATGTCAAGCGTTAAACTAATGTATATGATCGTTATACTGGATTGTTACCTTTTGTTATTTTTCTTCGTTGACTTTTCGCATATATCTACAGAAAAATGCTCATACACACGTATATATATATATATAAATGCACATACACACGCCTACACACGTATATATATATATATATATATATATATATATATATATATATAAATGCACATACACACGCCTACACACGTATATATATATATATATATATATATATATATATATATATATATATATATATATATATATATATATATAAATGCACATACACACGCCTACACACGTGTGTATATATATATATATATATATGTAAACATATCTATTTATTTGAGACTAGAAATGACTGTATATCTTATATATCTTTAATAATACATCTGTTTATATTAGTATGGCTGGCGAGTTAAAGCTATCGCTTTAGATCATGGGTTCCTTCCTACTTTGTGGCATCCTGCGCAAGTAACATTTACCGTAACTTTGTGAGGGAAATTTGGTAGGTAGAAACTGTTCGGGAACCCATCGGATAGATTGTACCTCTAACTCAAATAACCAGCCTAGTCACACACTTTCACACTGAAACTTTCTGAGAATTACGTTACGGATCTTATCAATGCCCAGCCACTTACACGTTAATTTCACAAGCCGACTCTTCCGTTGATCGAACAACTGGAACACTTATCATTGAAACAGATGGAGTGGTATTCCAGCTCCACTGGCTATGACTTTAAAATAATTTTTGAAAATAATCAAGGATTTGACAAGCTTTAATTTTATTCATTTCCTCATAATTAATAGCCTAATTTTTCCTTCATCAAATTATAATAGAAGAGCTTTTTAATGAAAATAAGTACTTTAAACTAAATAATATTGTACCCTATAATAAAGGAGGTTTCTAGAAGCGTGGTATCAAAATGGTTGATGGTTTTTTACTCATCGTGGCAAACGTTGTCTATCTATCACGTATACAATGATTTAGGCTATATTTTTCTTACCATTTAAATCCACTCAGCAAATTATAGTTTGTTATTTCGTCAATTTCAAATATATAAAATTGAACGTAAACCACTATAAAATACAAATACATCATAGATACAATGATCCAATGACAAATGGATATTTAGATTATTGAGTATCGATCTAACCCGTTATTATCCCCTCCTCCAATTGTTTTCTTTAATTATAGTCGTGTTTCCATATTTGTGAAGACATTCTGCTATATTAAGCATTAATGCCGACAGCAACGAGTCAGCAACTAATGCTCTCATTTTCTGACTGACTAGCAGTTAATGCCATACGTGCGATACCGGCACCGACCTGAAAGTTCAGTAGTCGGATCGATTTTAGCAAAACCCTTATATGACTGCAGGACGATGATAATTCCGTTGTTCAGAATTAGCTGGTTGTAGATTTATTATTAATCGATGACCAGCAGATTCTCCACGGAATGTGAAAGAGTACTGTACTAGCTTGTAATCCGACTGTTTTCAGAGATTAGCCTTCTGGATGAGAATGTTGTATTAACATTAATCCTATATGTGTGTTCCTTTATTTATATACCATATATGCTATACTAGAATATTTCAAGTATCTGAATACATGTAAACGACATAAAGAATTGATCATCAGACCCTCCCAGGTATCTATATCGCCATTGCTTTAGCCAATACTAATTGTGGTTATTTGCTCGTTGCAACTTCTGCAAAAAGGAGATGGAATTTGAATTCAGAACGCATAGAACCGGATCAGAAAACATAAATCATTCCACTGCTCCTCGACCGCTAATTATTTACCCGACCCTGAAAGGATGAAAGGCATACTTGAACTCAATGGAATTTGAAAGAAATTCAAATTCGACTGTTGGTCGAGCAATTTGCCGCCAATAAACATAGCACGGTTGTTATATTTTGAATCTAGATTTAAGCTCAAATCGTTTTCATTTAAGCACGATATTCTGACGGCAGTCTGTTAATTATAAATGTATTTTATTTTATTTATTATTTTTTTTTTTTTACTATGACATCAATTAAAATATCTTTCAGATTATATGTACACAATTAATTTGTAATATGCTTTTAATATATTGTGCTGTGAGCTAAAACCATGCTGAGTCAATATCTTTCCTTTCATATTCGAGTAGGGGGTATGATATATTTATCATAACCCTTTTATCATAACCAGAGCTTGGATCAATTTTTCGACTCTCTCACCCTCTCTATCTCTCTCTCTCTTTCTCACACACACGCACACATATTTTCTCTCTCTCTCTCTCTCTTTTTCTCTCTCGCTCTCTCTCTCTCTCTCTCACACACACACACACACACAGACATACAACACACAGACACACACACAATACACACACACAGATATATGTTTGAAACACGAACATGGAGGAAAAACAATTACTTAGTTGGAAAACGCATCAAATCCTTTAAGTTGTTTATTCACTTATTCTGTAACTGGTTACAATCTCTTGGTGGAGCATAACGTGCCAGAGTACTTCCTGCTTAGGCTTGTAGAGTGGATAATAGGAAAAGAGTCAGGACCCCGACGGCTGAACTACGGCCGTTTCGACAGCTAGATCCGAATAGTTCGGATCTAGATTTTCAAACGGCCGGAACACAGCCGTCGGGGTCCTGACTCTTTTCCTACGTATATATATATATATATATATATATATATATATATATATATATATATAAAAGAAGAAATACATATATGTAGGTTTTGCACTTTCCTGTTGACAAGTCTTTTTAGGCCTCATATCATGTTACCTTATTTTATCTGATGAGAACACAATTTTTGTCGCAGGATGATGTTGTTTTCGAAATGCACATAATACAATATATGGAACTTCTTTAACCATCTTTTAATTTCTTCTGTAATATATACTCCAGTTCTACCGACTGTTGAGTCCTACTTATCTGATATATGCATAGTTTTATTGTTCTACAATATTACTCATCTTCTACATTATATATATATATATATATATATATATATATATATATGTATGTATATAGAAAATAAATAAATGGAAGCCAGGACTATACATTATCAGTGGTCTACTAGCCATCATAGGTATTTCTTCGCATTACACACCATATACCTCAGGCTAGGGCGATACAATAACTAAAATAAGTTATTGGGATAAAAAGAGTTTGGTGGAGAAAGAGAGACAGGTAAACAAACACGAATGGTGAGGCAACGTAAAGAGAGGAAAAAATGAGTAAATCAAGTCAATAATTCATTTTGAACATAAGAACGTGCGAATATTGACGAGAAGACGAAAGACACACCTTGGCCGTGTGATTGTGAGCGAGTAAAGAATTTCGTACAGTGTGGGACGATGGAGGGAGTCAGAGAGAGAGGGTGAGTAGCAGAGAGTGAGTGAGTGAAAGTGTGAGGAAGAGGCTAGCCGAGAAAGGGCGACTAACAGAGGGGGTGGGTGAAAGAGGAAGAAGGAGAGAGAAGAGGGAGAGAGAAAGAGGATAGCAGTAAGGGAAGAGAAAAAGACAGGTCACAGAAGAAAATGAGGGTTGTTTTTTAATGAAAAAGTAAACGAGATGTCCTACACGAGTGAAAGTATAAGGAAAAGAAATCGAAAATGCAACTGGAGTCATTTTAAGAATATTCATGTGTTTCCTTTACCGGTTTCACAGTTCTTATGATTTTCAAAAGTAGAATTGAGATGAAGGGTTTGTGGTTTTCCTCGCATCTGGTTGTTGTTCGAACGTTACTTCTGTTTTATGTGTAAAAAAAGTGTCTCGAATTGCTAGGCTTTTTAAAAAAGTAATTTGGTTGGTTGAAGACTGTCACGTGTATAAGTACATCAACTTTCGCGCCAGTTCGTGGATTGAGAGTTCTTTATAGTCATTTTCATTTTAAAAAGTGACTCAAATTGTTTTGTTTTTTTTTATATTTTTGGTTGATGTGCTGAGGTGTCAAAATTCAGACTTTCTATAGAAATAAATATAATATTTGTATCGATAGTGTATCAGCCATACTCTCTAAACCAGAACGATTTCTCCCAATCCCTTTTTCTGACCATTATCTTTTGTTTCGCTCAAAACTCTCTATGACAAATCATGTGGCTGTGAAAACGTCTACAAAGAACCCTCAAATACGAACTGGCGCGAAATTTAATGTACTTATTCACGTGACAGTCATAACCAATCAAATTACATTCATAAAAAAATAATTTGAGGCACTTTTTTTTAAGGCAAATACAATAAAAACTTTGTAACACGAACTGGTGTGAAATTTATTATACTTGTTCATGTGACAGTCATCAACCAACCAACTTACTTTTTTTTTTAAATCTAGCAATTCGAGCCACTTTTTTTCCACATAAAACAGAAGTAACATTCAAACACCAACCAGATGCGAGAAAAACCACAAAGCCTCCATCTCAATTCTACTTTTGAAAATCATAAGAATGGTGAAACCGGTAAAGGAAACAAATAAATATTCTTATAAAAACTCCAGTTGCACTTTCGATTTCTTTCCTTATATATATATATATATATACATGTGTGTGTGTTTGTGTGTGTGTGTGTCTGTGTGTGTGTGTGTGTGTGTGTGTGTGTGTGTGTGTGTGTGTGTGTGTGTGTGTGTGTGTGTGTGTGTGTGTGTGTGTGTGTGTGTGTGTGTGTGTGTATGTGTGTGTGTATATGTATATATATACAATAGAGAGAGTGAGTTACTTGGTAGACTTACACACAATTAACTTCTTGCAAATTTGCCTTACAAGACATTAGTCATTCCAAGGCCATAGTAGAATATATTTGCTCAATATTCTACACAGTAGAAATAGCTAAAACCGAAAGTACGTGTTGGCGAGGCTAACACTTTAACCACGTAGCTATTCCTGCGCGTATTCTGAAACTTAAATTCTTATTCGTAGAAAATTCATTTATTTCACTAATGAGAAAAGGCTCGACGGTCATAACTTTCACACACCTATAGGCCTCAAATCAATAGGACATTTCTGATCAGGAACATTAAGTTATCGATTTATCTGCCGCATTAGCTCGCGTCATTATTGCACCATGCGAAAATTGTCACGCGTAAATCTCGAAGTAAACAATTTCTTTCCTTTTAATATCTTAACATTGCCGATTCACAGACGCACTCACTAGAACTGAAATGGTCTATAACTGAAAATGTGTGTTGGTATTGTGTGAATGTGTAGCGATACTAATAACATCACATGGTGACTTTGAAATCAATTGCCTTAATATATTAAGAGAATAGATTGTTTGATAATACAGTGATTTTGCCTTGTGGACTTACACACCAGTCGAATGGACATCTAGCTATACTGTTAATATATAATTTAGTTGTGATTTCTAGCTCACACATGACATCTAATCACAACTATTATAATGAAAACCGCCATCTGTTACGCTCTATTCTCTTGTTAATCAGTACAGCTACGTGCCTTTTTCACAAACAAAACAACCGACTTAATACACGCAGCAAATAGCAATGTATTGATGTTATATTCTGTATTTCTTATTTAAACATTTACAACTGACAAATAATTTAGAAATACGTTTATATGTATATATATATATATATATATATATATATATATATATATATATATATATATATATATATATATATATATATACATATATATATATATATACATATGCACATGCATATCATATCATATACATATAAACACACACACATATATATATATACATATATATATATATATATATATATATATATATATATATATGGATTTTATATATATATATATATACAGAATACATTTTGCTCTGACTGGGACTCCGAGATTCGTTTACAGCGCCTAATTGATCCGGTAAAAGGGAATTCAACAGATGTCAGGAGCTTTATAAGTGAACGCTATCTTCTTAAGATGGCAATATTTTCTAGAGGTAGTTGTAGTGGGCAGAGCTGATATACATTACAGCATTTTATTTTATAAGTTTCTAAGTATTTGGAATTCCGCTGGTTTCGACGATGATCGTTTAATGTTTTGAACCACGAGAAATTTGCACGGGAAATCAATGAAGAATTGATTGTTCATTTCACAGATCCGTGCATACTTAACACCCTCTCAGGGAGATTCGGCGTAACAAGGTTGATATTTTGAATCATATATACAAATGGACAGCAACGTGAATGATGGTTTTGTACAAGCACACAATGCACCGTCAGGAATCAAACCAATACGACATGCATATTTTACAAATGGCGAAATAGAACATGAATAATAGTTAAATATCAAGATTTAGAAATAGTTGTTTCTACTTTTGGCACAAGGCCAGCAATTACCCTAATACATTACTTATACTTTATTTTATCGATCCCGTAAGGATGAAAGGCAAAGTGAACCTGGGCGGGATTTGATATCAGACTACAAAGAGGCGTAACTCTATGCTGCAAAGCATGGCGTCAGACCTGTTACCAATACTGCCAATACCCCATTAGTGAGCGGTGGGAAGGTATATAAATAGGAAATGCAATAAAGGGAGATCTGTGAGAAAAGAGAGTAGAAAACTATGTAAAGGAACAAGAAAACTAATGAGTTTGAATGTAGGGAAGGTCGGGGGCAAAAATGGAATAGGATATCTAAAAATATATTCATTTGCCGTTCTTGCGAGTTGTTTCGCCTCCGAAACAAACAATATCAATACTAAGAATTACATAGATATATTTTTTTATTATTGTTTCTGATCACTTCGATTATGTGCTAGATATTCGTTTTAAGACAGGGGCTGTGCTGTCAACTGATCACTATCAAGTTATCTGCAGCATGAGACTGCCTAAAACCAATGAAGGCCACAGAACTGGCAGGTCCAGGGCGACTTACAGGATAAGTGGGAAGCGTTAGAGAATAATGATGTCAGGACCAGGTATGCAAATACTACAGTATCTTCTGGTGTGGGAGCGGTGAATAATCTCTCGGAGGCTGAAATCACAAGAGCAGCTGAAGAGCTCAAATGTCTCAAGGCTGGTGGGAGTAGATGAAATCCACCCAGAGATTTTAAAAGCCATAAAGAAAGAAAATATTCTCTGGTCAACTAGTGTATGCCGAGTGGCCTGGATTTCTGGAAAGGCACCTAAGCAAGGAAGACAAGAGAGAGTGTTCCTATTAGAAGGGTAACCCCTTGCTAAGCCTGTTCGGTAAAGTATTTGCTAAGTGTCTGGCAAAGAGATGCAGCGAGGTTATCGAGTTCAAGCCAGCTGATGAACAGTGCGGTTTTTGCCCAGAACACAGGACAGCTGGCCAAATATTCACATTGGGACAGGTTTTCGAGAAATCGTGGAAGTATTACCAAGAGGTATATCTTTGATTTGTAAACCTAGAAAATGCATATGGCCGCGTTCCTCGCAACCTGATGTAGGAAGCTTATGCGAGCGTATGGGATCGATGGTCAGCTTCATGCTCTTCGTATGTCTCTATACGAATGCCCGAATATCTGTATCCGGATAAATTGTGCTAAATCGAATCCCTTCACTATATGATTCGGACTCCGCCAAGAGTGCGTACTGGCACCTTTCCTGTTCATTATTTTCATGAACAGGTATAAAATCATGCTGCTACTCAACTCGACGGATGGAGAAGTAGGGGCAAACCTGAGCAATATGGTTTGATAACATCCATGATATGGGCTGGTCTTCCTTATGGATCCAGCAGGATCAGTTGGAGACGGTTGCTTCTGACCGGACCCGCTGCAACGAGTGTTTGAGGTCTCTTCCCCCACAACCCTATCAGGATGAAGGAGAAGAAGAAGAAGAAGAAGAAGAAGAAGAAGAAGAAGAAGAAGAAGAAGAAGAAGAAGAAGAAGAAGAAGAAGAAGAAGAAGAAGACTATATATAATAGGCAAATAAACAGAATAAAAACAGGCAAGAGGAAGCAAGACGTGTATAAGAGGAAGAGAGAGAAAGAGAGAGAGAGAGAGAGTGGAGCAAAAGGGCAGGGAGAGCGAAGATAATGGATTGACTTATAGGAAAGGTCAGTGGTTAGTTATTTATAAAGAAATGGTAAAGTTCAGGATAAACTTTGAATGACTTTTGTACGAGATCAGATAGAGGTCATGGATTACTATTTTTTAAAATAAGATATGCTTATTTAGAAAAACTTAAACCTATCCATATAATCCATATACATGTGGGGTGGGGGTATTAAACGAACGCTATCTACAATCTGAAGGAAACGCAATTCGTAAAACTACACTCAAATATACTCAAGCGATACCTACCCCATATATTTTCAGGCGGTTGAATATTATGTTTTGGATTTATTAATGTGAGCATTCGTCCAGATGAATGGAACTATGCAAAGGATTCGTTAGGATCTACTGGCGACTTCTTCAAAAACATTGGAATTGAAATCAAATTTAAAAAAATGCTGACATTTAATTTGTTCATCCCGAGATGGAAAGCGAAACCAGCAAATGCATTATGAGCATGTATATGACAATTGAATCAGCAGATCTCGCTGCAATATTAAGTAAATAAAATCGTCTAATAATAGCGGGTATATTAGATCATTGAACGGAAAAAGATGGGCATCGGACATCCATGTTTTTCCTAGTTTATTATCAGACTAATGTATTTAGTCAAAGTAACGGTGAGATATACTAATTCAGTTTCCATCCAATTCCGCATGCTGTTTTCTAAACATATGTGCTGTACACACACACACACACACACACACACACACACACACACATATATATATATATATGGGCTCGTAGCTGAATGGTTAGAGAATTGGATTTGTAATCGTGAGGTTGTAATTTCGATTCCTAGACCGGGCAGTGCGTTATGTCCTTGAGCAAGACACTTTCTTTCACGTTGCTCCTTCTGCCTGGAGTTGCGACCAACATATAGTATTAGCAATTGGAAAGGCCGATTTAACGAGCTCTACCACACTCGTTAAGCGAATGATCTTGGAATCTTGTCGATCGACTATATATATATATATATATATATATACGGACAAAATGAAACGAAATTTCATTTCTCACTCTTAGTATGGCTGTTACTTAAATATAAGTATGTATACGTACATACATATATGTATACAGACGTACAGTAGTATGTATATATATATATATACATACATGCACACATATATATATGTACGTATGGATTTACCGAACATTTATTATAATGCTCGGTGTGTTTGTAAACAAACATGCCGAATTAAGCCGTACAGTGTTTAGCAACCAACGTTGCCCTTTTGTTCAACACTGACAAAGGAACGATGTAGTATTTTCAAGGTTATTAGCTATCGTCAGCACCGTATACCTTCTTGCCAGATAATTGAACGTCTGAAAGTATATACTTTCCTTATGCATATTAACGGCTGAGCAGCCTAATTTGCATATCGAGTGAGTTAATCGCCAATTTATATAATATATATATATATATACATACATACATATATATACGTACGTATGGATTTACCGAACATTTATTATAATGATCGGTGTGTTTGTAAACAAACATCCCGAATTAATTCGTACAGTGTTTAGCAACCATCGTTGCCCTTTTGTTCAACGCTGACAAAGGAACGATGTACTAGTTTCAAGGTTATCAGCTATCGTCAGCACCGTATACCTTCTTGCCAGATAATTGAACGTCTGAAAGTATATACTTTCCTTATGCATATTAACGGCTGAGCAGCCTAATTTGCATATCGAGTGAGTTAATCGGCCGGGCGCACCGAAAATGTTAAACGGAAAAAATGAAACGAAATTTCATTTCTCACTCTTAGTACAGCTGTTTCTTAAATATAAGTATGTATAAGTACATACATATATGTATACAGACGTACAGTAGTATGTATATATATATATATATATATATATATATATATATATATATATATATATATATATATACATGCACAGATATATATATGTCCGTATGGATTTACCGAACATTTATTATAATGATCGGTGTGTTTGTAAACAAACATCCCGAATTAAGCCGTACAGTGTTTAGCAACCATCGTTGCTCCTTTGTTCGTTTTCCGAAAATCGCCAATTTATATATAATAAATAATATAATATGTACAATGTATAAATAAATATTATATTTTGTTTATTTTACTACACTTATATATATGTATCATTTGATATTTAATATACATTATATCATCTCTACCCCTACCCACCGCACCCTGAGGCCCCAGATCCCCGGGACCTTCTCTGCATCCCCGGCGAGAACCTTTGGTTTGGATGGGAGGTGTTCAAAATGTTCAATAAAATAAATAAGCTCATCAGATTCCACTCACGCATTGTACTGACGTGCGTATATTTAAAGTAATTCTCAAGGATATTCAGTCATACAGTGTGTGCGTGTCTGTATGTGTGTCTCTGTGTGTCTGTGTCTCTGTGTGTCTGTGTGTCTGCGTGTGTGTGTGTCTGTGTGTGTGTTAGAAGTTGGCACTTTGAATTACAGCAGCAGTAGCCTAGAACGTCTTCGAGTTTCCGTCTCCCAATTTCATTCACAAGGCAAGGGTTAACCCGAGTTTATGGAAAATGACAATTACCTACAGTGCCAGGTAGAGAGATTTAACACCGAGACTATTTAATTGCAGTATCAACCTTGTAACTTTTTTTTTAAGGTACCCAACAAGCATTTTTTATTTCTATAAATATACATCGATGTTTATTTTTAAAATAAAATTTAGTAAGAAAAAAAGGTGTGTGTGGGGTGGGGTGGGGGGAGGCAAAAAGAAAGAAAGACTGGGGAAATATAGAAAATAAGAGAGAAAGAAAGAAGAAAAAGAACGAGAGCTCAGGTGACGCAGAAGAGAGTGGAGGGTGAGGGTGATTGGGCTTTGGTCAAGACGGCCAAAGCATTCCTCCGCGCGATGACCAGTCACACCCACTGCAACAACCACCCAACTTCCTGGGGTTCCCTCCTCAGACGGACCGCCGACGTCCCGATCTTGCGGAGGATTTGGCAATACGGTGTCCAAGTACGCCTGAGGTCTCGACGGCAACCGGTGCGAAGAGGAAGCGACCGGACAAACCCCGGTATCTTTTTTTACTTCTTCTGCGAAGCGGGCTGCGATGCCGGGATTTGTGGTCGAAGTGACTAAGCTGGAGCCAGAGAACGTGTTACAGCAGGTGGCGTCCCAACATGAGGTATCTACCTCCTTCGAATGGGAAGAGGGCGATTCCGTCGGGGGGATTACCAACTCTGCGATATAGGCCTGCTGGCTCCAGGTGAGATGGAAAGTCAGCTGCGTCTAGGCTCCTTCTCAATATCTCGTTGAGAGCGGCGTATCGAGAAAAAATACGCCGCTCGGGAGAATCTGGCCGCAAACCAGAGGGTGCAGGCTGAACTTGTCAACAACTGCCCCGCAGCGGTATTTATGTGCCTCACACACATGGAGGCCAAGGCGTTGGGCTACTCCGATGCGAGGGCAGTCATCATCAAGTATTTAAGCGGTTAGGGAGGAGGGCACCGAATTGAGCCACACGCCGCTGTTGTGCGGAGAAGTGGATTGGTGGCAGGCGAGGCGGTGTTGGTCAAAGCCAGACGCGATCCGCCTGACAGAGGACATGCAATTGATGTCATCCCAGCCACGTTGGACCGTAGTATACTGGGAGGATATAGAGGCATTCGCCTATCCAGTAGGCCAGAGCCTGTTCAATCTCAAAGAGCAGGCCAGATTTGGCCGTCTGGCTGAGAACCTCGGTGATGAGAGCGTGACAAGAGATAGAGGAGGAGTAGGCAAGTAAATTAGGTCCGAATCTGATTGGAGGTCGAGGCCACTGAACCTCGCTGGGAATGTCACCTATTACCAGCCTGTACTATCGAGACTGAAATTGAAAATGCTATTCAGCTACTTTTGTTCATTAAGGCATAAACTAGATTAGGTGTCAAGTTTAACATATTTATTTGAACAAGTTTAACATATTTATTGAACACGTTTAACATATTTATTTGGAGCAAAGATTGGGAAATAAAAAATGGATGCAGACTCTGCACACGGAGTATGTAAAACCGCAATCAGATCCGCATACTCACTTATTGAAAGGAATAAATCTCAAATATTTGAAAATCGAATTAAACTGCGTTTTCTATTACGAATGTTGTTAACGATTATTTTCATACAGTTAATATAGAAAATTCTCACTGAAATAAATAATCTTAACAAACAGTTATAGACATGAATATTTTCACGGGACATCTTACTCCAAATAGATTTGCTTCGCAGTACTTAAATAATAGAGAAGTCTGATATATATATATATATATATATATATATATATATATATATATATATATATATATATATATATATATATATATATATATATATATATATATATATATATATTCATATATATATATATATATTAGTTTTGCGAGGTTTTTTATATGAAATCGTGTGTCGAAACAGATATTGTTATATTTGGGGAGGGTCATATTTGCGTAATATTGCCAGAATTAATAACAGAACACACTCACTGTTTGGTTGGTTTTCGCTTCTCGCTGTCTTTTATATATATATATCTGCGATCTAACTTACTCGGTCCTCAATGTTGCCATTGACTGACCGGCGGTCAAAAATAATACAGATACAATATAGACACAAACACATATATATAGTTTACATAATTTACATAAATCTTTCGTTGCACATCTGCAACATCGTCAGTGGTGTTATATTCATTGTTCCTCCTGTTGTGTTGTATGTCTACGCCATTTTTTTTTTGTTCAGTCTGTCTATATATTTATTTATTTATTTGCTTGTTTGTTTATCTTATTTTATTTTGCACAACTAACACACGATGGGAGAGAAAAAATCCTCAACGCTCACATGATGATGTGGACTGACATCCTAAAGCCAAGCAGACGCACTGCCAACAACTTCCAGGCGTCTAACAATGGCATACCACCCTTGTATGGGCTCCGCAAGGACCACAAGACAGTCGACGACCCGACAACAGGACCACCAACAAGACCCGTATGCGGAGCTAATATAGCTAGCAACTACAGGATCTCCTACTTCCTCTCAATGGTTATACGCCCCATAATCAAGATGTCCCCAGATGTATGTGAAAGTACAGAGGACCTCCTCAGCAGAATCAGTGAGTGCAACAAAAACAGGAGCCTATCCAACTGCATAATAGGCAGCATGGATGTGGTGTCACTGTACCCATCCATTAACATTGATTTTGCTGTGAAAAGATGTGTGGAGATGATCATTGAGAGTGAGGTGGAGTTCTGCGACGTCGACACAGACGAACTGGGCCTCCTACTTAGACTTACCTACGACACTGACTACCTAGACAGCCATGACCTTAGATGTTTCTGCCCTAGTAGACCTATAAGAGGTAGACCCCCCACCATAACCTCAATGGCTAAAAAGACTCCCATAGGAAGGTGGATTGGGTGGACCAAAGCTATACGGACCCCCCAAAACACTGATCAGGTAAGAAAAATGGTCGCACATGCAATAGGGGCTAGTATCAAAACTACCCTAAAGGGCCACATATTTAAGTTCAATGAGAAAATCTACACCCAAAATGAGGGAGCAGCCATCGGCGTCAGCATAGCTGGTGATGTTGCCAACCTTTTCATGGTATGGTGGGAAAGGAGACTTAAAGATCTCCTTAATGAAAGCTCCATAGACCTCATCATGTACTCTCGTTATGTAGACGATATCAATATAGTTATAAGAACACCCCCACTAGAGAGCACTAACAAGTTTGATTTAGAACGTAGCACGATGGAAAGCATCCAGCAGATAGCTAATTCCATACACCAGAGTATAACTGTAACTATAGACTTCCCTTCCAAACACCCTAACAATAGACTACCTGTATTAGACACAGAACTCTGGATTAACACTATAGACGAGAGAGCCCAAATTCTCCACTCACACTATGCTAAACCCATGGCCTCCAAATACCTGATACTCAAAAACTTAGCAATGTCCAGTAGTGCTAAGTTTAATATTCTGATCGCAGATTTGGTACGAGTGATGAAGAATGTGTCCAGCATGTGCGACCCAACAGAAATGGAAGGACACATCCAACACTTCATCAACCGCATGCAGTTCTCTGGCTACAACCAAAGAGACAGAGTCAGAGTATACGAAGGAGCCATGGAAAAGTATAAGACCCTCATAGAACTGGACATGAAAGGAATTTGCCCACTATACAGGAGCAAATCATGGAATAGCTTAGATAGGGCTAGACATAAGATAGGGAAGGCCACATCATGGTACGACAACCAGAGATATCAGAGTGTCATGTTTGTGGACGCCACCCCTGGGGGAAATTAGCTAACCAGTGTAGAAAGGCCCTGAGAAAGACCCACTTAAAAATAAAGGTGGTAGAAAAGCCAGGAACCACCATAAAATCCCCGATCAGCAAAACCTACCCTTTTAAGAAAACCCACTGTACCAATAGGAAATGTATCATTTGTAAGGTGAACCCCCGGATAAACTGTAAAACTAGAAACGTAGTCTATTGCATAAGATGTACAGAGGGTACTTGCAGAAACATGACAACAACATACATAGGTGAGACAGCTCGTAGCATAGGTGAAAGGATAGACCAACACTGGGGGGAACTAAAAGGACGAAAAAACGGGTCAGTACTATACGAACATGCTAGACAACAACATGACGGTAACATAGACAACATAGAAATTAGAATAATATCTAAACATAGGAATGACCCAGCAGATAGGCAAATCAGAGAGGCCAGTGAAATAGAAATTAGAAGACCAAAGCTAAACAAAAAGAATGAGTGGAACAACAACAACACCCAAACAAACAACACTGACCTAAGAGAAGTATAAATAAGTAAATAAAATTAAATAAAATAAAATAAGATAAATAAATACATACACAAGCACATAAACACACACTAGTCACCCAGCAGACACAACACTATACACACTAGTCACACATCACACTATACACACACGCAAACGCATGCGCAAAGAAGACAAACTAAAATAAGATAAACAAACAAGCAAATAAATAAATAAATATATAGACAGACTGAACAAAAAAAAAATGACGTAGACATACAACACAACAGGAGGAACAATGAATATAATGATGACATTTTATTAAGTCACAAAATTAGTCAGTCAGCCATAGAACAAGGATCAGGTGGCAAAAACATTGGCAAAAATGTGTGTCAATCTAAGATTTCCAACATTGTTCAAATGAATCATATCTGGTTTGAAGGCAGATTTGTCAAATTTTGACCAATTTTCAATGTTGTGAAGATTGGGCAAGTTCAATTTTTGAATCATGCAGTAATTAAACTTTCCCAAACGTCGTCATTTCTGGATTACCTCCCCTAGCGTCACGCTTACTACTCACTCACTTGAACACAAGATTTATCAGCAAACTTTGATTATAAACTTTTTCCCGCTGGACCAAATTTCTAGATTTTTAAGCCAAAAGATCCGTAATGATCTACTGTTCATGCTCATATAAGCTTTATCTCAGTTAAATAATGTAGAGCCGCGCTGTACTGTCGTAAACGGACGATTGCCAACGAAAACACGACCACAACAATATTACTAAACGGACTACCGTCCGTTTAGGATATATATATATAATACTTATAAAATGGAATTTTCTTTGTTTGTAAGTTAACCGCTAATAGAACTAAACCAAATAGGTAATATGTAAGATTTTTCGTGTGGTTTCATCTAATCTGAACTCCGATATGTTCACAATCGACCTT